>JAJTWQ010000164.1:600000-970000 GCA_029007595.1 Solanum commersonii | reverse complement strand
TAAGGAAAATGAAAATGGATATAAATATAAAAAATGACATTGGTTGGTGGGAAATGTGGGGAATTTTAGTAGTTCATTTGGTTGCTTCTTACTAGTGAGAGTTTAAGTCTTCACCTTGTAATCTCTCTCCCATTTTTTCCTTCGTCTATTGCGGATTTTTTAAAAATAAAATAAATTATATTAGCACTGCTTACAAAAAATTCTATATACGTCATTAGTGTGTTGAGCTTGTCCACATGGATAATAATCCTAGATGAAAGATGGGATTAAGGACTATAGTAAACTCCACCAACATAAAACTAATCAATTTATGATAAATTCTCACAATTGATCAGATAATAAAAATATTACAATATCATTATATATGTATATAGAAGTTAAAACCCTAAAATAATTGGTCTAGATGTGGATAGAATTATTCAAAAAAGAGGAGAGATTTATGGAAAAATCTTAACAGTTTTGGAAAAAGTCTTAACATAAAAGCTCAGATTTGTTTTACATCTTAACAACCCCAATAAATAAGTGCACAACTAAACAAGTAAAGATACTAAGAAAACCAAAAATCATATCTCCTCTCAAGTATGGATCCCTTTGATTCTCTTGTTGTAAGTTCATTTCTTGAAACTTATCGTCTTTAATTTGGTGTATATATATATATATATATATATATATATATATATTGTTTATATTCAATGCTTTGTATGTATCTGTTTTACTTTTCTAACTAAGTGTATTTATGAGTTCGCTGAAATATGTATACATACTTGTGGGTTTTTTTATATTCTACCGATAGTTTGGATCGATTAAATTTTGTCATCACAATTCGACTTTAGTAACCTATGGGATCCACTCTACAAATACCATAAAATCTCAAATTTGAGATATCACATCAACCCCATCACCACTAGTTTTAAGTTATAAGGTGACACTAGTTCTCGAAACTTGATTTATCTTATGTTTATCAATTGAAGTTTACTTTCAAGCACATCATTAATCTCTTAATCTTCTTCAGACTTCAAATCTCCCGACTCGTCACATAAGACCCATTAACTTCTTATCATATTTTTTTGCGTGACTCGAATTTAAGCTAGAGACATCTTATTTAAGAGTTAAAAAAGATTATATCCATCTCATTATAATTTTTTATGGTGTGTAATTATGATAATGTTTTACATTCTTATTATATATTTTTTATAACTCTTTTATTATTTGGTTTATTTATTTCTTGTTTAAGGTGAAACGTATTGAAGGAAAAGAGAAGTTGAAAAAGAAAATAATTAAAAGTCAAAAATCAGTATCAATATGCTGTAAAGGAGAAGGGAAATTTGTTCCAATGAAAGTGGCAATTCAAGAAGCTTCATCCAAAAATTCACTATTGGAAAGAATTAATTCTCTTGAGACTCGACTTTTTCAGGTAAAATATTTTTCTCCAATTTATTCATTTGGGTTTTAATTTTTATATATTGATAGTATAAATAATTTTTAACGTTGCTAGATCATCTAAAAATTAGTTATAGACAATCACATTTTATTAAAATAACAAATTGATATTTATTGATTATTCTTAACACTCCAATGCAAGTTTTGAGATTAATTTCACGAATGATCATTTAATTTTTTATTTTATTTCACTAAGGTCGTTAAGTTAATTTTATAATTAAAAAAAGCATTCAACTTTTTCTATTATCACAAAACTTCACTAAGTAATTATTTGTGACAAAAAAATTGCTTTACTTTGTCTAAGTATCATAAAAATAATATTATGCATGTCCACCATTACCATGATTTCTTTTATTTTCTCCTAGTGACTTTTTACGACCTTTTAATCAACCGCCTCAAGTTTGAACTATGAGAAGATACTTTTCTGATAATGATCTTTATACGATTACAAATATAAATTAGTTATATTTATCAATAAATATCATGTACTTGATAATTAATTAAACAAATAAAAAAAAGAAGCTCAAATCTTAATAGTATTATATAATTAAGTTGTTGTGATAATTAATCATATTTATTAATGCAGCTGTGCCTGGAAATTGAAAATGCAAGAACATCATGCAGTTCTTCATCAAATATACAGACTCCATTTGCAGAAAAATCAAAAAATAATGATGCCAAGAGACAAGCAGCTTCTTCTTATCCAATTTTTTATTTTTCACAGGTAATTTTGTACATTTAAATTTACATTTTATGTCTATAACGCATAAATATTTTGCATATCAAGTCTGATATAATAACGTAAAAAAGAGAATGGTACAATCCTTGAAATTTTATTAAATTATCAATATATAATTAGAATTATTTTATTTATTTTGCTATATGGCGATGCATGTAAAAATAATCTACATATTTAGTCTTCTAGATTACTAATTTATCTCGTTTTTAATGGACGGTTACTTATAAAATATATGATATTGTAATTATTTTTAACTATCAATATATAAAAGTTAAATTCATAAATATATGCTTTGGAAGAATAAGAACTATTTTACCTTTGTTTACCTACCCAATTCAATTCAATATTCTTGAATTGTTTCTATCGATTGAGTAGCTCAAGTTCTTTAAGCACGTATTGTCCCTTATATCAAGAATGAAAGATAAGGTTGATGTACTCGAACTTTAACTATCAAATGTAGAACTTGTAAGGTCGATAGGTCAACGTTATTATTGTTACAAAATCACGATATGAATTTAGTCGCAGTGATTGTCAAATTTTTTTTTTTTCTTGTAGAAACAGTCTCATAATTTGGCACAAGATTTGGAGCAATCAACTTGCATGAAGAAGAAGAAGAAGAAGCCATTTCATTTTGGGAGAAGCAAAAGTACTAAAGATATTGAAAATATTAAAAGTAAAAATGGGAAGAAAAAAAGTTTAAAAGCAAGTTGGCCACATCTCAGGATCTTAGGTTGCTAATAATTACTAAAACTATATCCCAATTTTAACCTTAATTTTGTTTATGAATTTTGGGAGAAGAGTTTTGAAGACATATATATGTATTATGTGTGTTGCTAATTTTTATTATTATTATTATTATTATTAGTATTATTATTATTGTTATTATTATATCCAACATTAAGTACATTAATACTCCAATTTTGGTATAGATAATCCGAGCTTGTTAATCCCCAAATCAAAAAAATCATTAAAATGTCGAATAAAATAAATCTCATATTTTATTATTATTATTATTATTATTATTATTATTATTATTATTATTATTATTATTATTATTATTATTATTGTTATTGTTATTGTTATTGTTATTGTTATTGTTATTGTTATTCTTCTTCTTCTTATTATTGTTATTGTTATTGTTATTGTTATTGTTATTATCCTTTATACTGTTTTATACCCCTATGTCTTTTTATTTCTAACGTTAGCTACATCCTAGAAAGGAATGTTTTTAATACTTAATAAGTTTTTTGTTTTAATATTCTCATATTATTTTTAATAATATTGTTTTTTATAAAAATGTCATGATATTTTTAAAGCATTTGCTTAATTGCCTTTTTTTTTTTTTTATATATATATATGTTATACATATACTTAGTTTAAGATGATCATAAATTTCAATAAATTACTTTAAGTTTTCGATATGAGCTATTATGTTATAGACTAACTGAAACATGTATAATATTATTTCGATCATCACCAAAGGATGTAATGAAATACTTGAAAAAAATATTTATCCTTAAGTAAAGAAAGGTTTCAATATGAGCCTTTTGAATTTAAAATATTTTTATTGGGAGCACTGTGAAATGGACATATTCGACGTAAACCACAATTAATTCCACTAAGTTCAAATATCAAATGATCAATAAAACCACAATTACTATGTAGTTTAATCTGACCCAACAACTCATCTCTTTCTTAGAGTATCAATATTCTTTTCTCTTCAAGATTAAATAAATTTAAGTTGGTATTTGGTACATCTGCACGGATTAAAGTTGACAGTTATATCAATATATTGAAATAAGTGAAGGATCACTAAAAAATATGATGGGGGTAGTAAGTATGCTTTTGATTAGAATTCTCAATTTCAAGTCTTTAAAATGAAATTATTTTTTATAAGAATTATATTGTAATTAAAATGAGATTTTTTGGAAATACATGACAACAAAACATGAGGTTTTTCTAAAAACAAAAGAGTATTTGATGAGCATATTTATATAAAGAGAATGTGAAAAGGATGTGAATGAGCACCAAATATTTTTTTTTGTGGTGAGGTGCTATGTAGCATTCCATTTATAGTTAAATTTATTGATTGAACATCCAAAATGTAAGTTGCCTTTGATATGAAACACTTCAACTTTCAAAACGAGGCTTCCTAACTCGAATATGAATTAGTCTGTCCCTCAAATAAGTATTGGAAGCCATTTAAGAACAAAGAAAAAAGAAAAAAAAGTTGTAAGTGTACTTCAATGGAAAAAGAAGAAATTTTATAAGGTGAGAGAGACTCGAATTCTCTCGACCTTAGGAAGGGCTCAACTTCAAATCCCAAAATAAAATCATATTTAGTAGAGAACACTTTACCCTTAAAGTAAGAATTTCCATTATGAATAATTAGTTAGGAATGAACCAGGTACCAAACAACCAAACGAGAAACAAAAAAATAATCTAAAAATATATAATGATAGGAAACACTTTATAATCAAAGTGAGAATTCAGCACGTGAGTCTAAATAAGTTAAAAATACACATGTACCGACCATCGAATGAAATCCCAAAAAATACAAATAGCTACTGAACATCGAATGATAAATGACCAAAAATATAAATAGCTACTGAACATCGAATGATAAATGACCAAAAAATACAAACAGGTATTAAACATCAAATGAGAAATGACAACAAAATACAAACATGTACCAAACATCGAATGAGAAATGGCAAAAAAGACAATGGGGTGAGAGAGGCTCGAACTCTCGACCTCAGGATTACTCAGAAGCTATGAGACCTACGTGCTAGCAAACTGCGCCACCACCCCAATTGTTCACAAACTATCACAAATGATTATGTAATCCTAATTATAGTCAAAAACTTTGTCATAAAACGACACCGTTCTAGCTCTATCTTCTAACTTCTTACATGTCTAGGGTTTTTCAGATCTTTCCCTCTTTCATCACCAAGCAAACCCCTCATTCAGGTACTAATTTTTTTGCCCATTCATAGTTTTTTTTTTTTTTGTGAAGTATTGTTCTCTTGTTTATAGAATTCTTTCTTTGATTATTGTCATCTATTTACCCAATAAATTGAAAAAAAAAAATTAAAAAGTGAGAAAAAGGGTAAAGATGGAGTCTTTTTAGTGTTTTTTCAACTGGGAAGTTACAAACTTTTACTTGAGTTAAGTTAGTAAATCTTGATTTAAGAATGGAAGTTAAGAACAATGGGAAGTAGTGTTGTGTTAAAGTAGTTTGTGCTTTATGTTTTACAACTTGTACCTTGTATTTGTGATATGCTTGCTCTTTTGGTTACTTCTTCATGCTTTGAATCAAATCTTGTTTATGCTGTAATGTGTTTTTTGCCCTTCCTATAGTTTTTTTTTTTGTCTTGTTTATAGAATTCTTTCTTTTGGTTCCTATTTCCCCATAAATTGGGGGAAAAAGTGAGAAAAAGGGGAATTTTGAGGTTTTTTTTTTCTCACTGCAAGTTGCAAACTTTCACTTACATTGGTTATGAGTTGTGGTTCTTTAGTTATTGGGTCTTGATTAAGAATGGAACTTAGGAACAATGGGAATTAGTGGTATGTGAGAGCAGTTTGTACTTTATGTTTTACAGCTTGTACCTTGTATTTGTGATATACTTGCTCTTTTGGTTGCTGTTTCATGCTTTAGTTCAGTCTTGTTTATGCTGTGATGTGATTTTTGCCCTTCCCATAGTTTTTTTTTTTTTTTTTGCAAGTATCATTCTCTTGTTTATAGAACTCTTTCTTTTGATTCAATTTTGTCTATTTTCCCGGTAAATTGAAAAAAAAAGTGAGAAAAAGGGGTAAAGATGGAATCTTTTTAATCTTTTTTCAACTGGGTAGTTACAAACTTTGACTTACCTTAATTATGAGCTAAGTTTCGTTAGTTACTGGTACAACAACAACAACATATCTAGTGTAATCCCACAAAGTAGGGTCTTAGGAGGGTGGAGTATATGCAAAGTAAAGAGTCTTTTTCCAATGGACTCTCGGCTCAATAAATCTTTTGTTATTGGGTCTTGACTAAAATGATTGAGGATTATAATCAAGGATCTTAATGTAACTTATGAACAATAGGGGGGCAGTGGTATGTTAGAGTAGTTTGTACTTGATGTTACAGATTGTACCTTGTATTTGTGATGTACTTTTGGTTGCTGCTTCGTGATTTAACTAAATCTTGTTTATACCGTGATGTAATTTTTGCCCTTCCTATATAGAGTTAATTTTTTCTTATAATCGTGCTTCCAATTCTTCTTTTCTCTTGAGACGAGAGTCTATCGGAAACAACCTCTCTACCCCCATAAAGGTAGGGGTTAGGTCTGCATGCATCTTACCCTCTGCAGAACCCACTTGTGGGATTGCACTGGGTATGTTGTTATAGAGTTTATTTTTTCCCGGATTATCATTCTCTTGTTTATGTCCATTTTATTAATTTCTTTTCTTTAATTGAACTTGCCCCTATTCAGCCCATAAATAGAAAAAAGTGAAAAAAAGGCAAAAAGTGCAATCTTTTTCTTTTTTCTTCATTGGGAAGTTGCAAAAATGCTTTAGTACTCGAATCAAGGTCTGTAGGAACTTATCAAATACAATACAAGAGAACAATGGAAGGGAGTGGTGTGTAAGATTAGTTTGTACTTTTTACAGCTTGTACCTTGTATTTGTGATGCACTTTCTCTTTTGGTTGCTGCTTCATGCTTTAAGTACTCCTACAAATTCCATTATTTGCGCAACAATTTAATTTCTTAGAATTATAATCATTAAGTCAATCTTAATGCTGTGATGTGATTTTTTCCCTTCATACGGAATTCATTTTTTTGAACTATCGTTCTCTTATTTATGTACATTTTATTTGTTGCCTTTGTTTAATTGGAACTTGCCCATATTCAGCCCTATAGATGGGGGTAAAAGTGAGGAAAAATATGCAAAGATGCAAATAATTTCATGTAGAATAATAGTTGCTTGTTGGACCAAATTCTCGTGTGAATTCGCGGAGCAACAACTAAATGGATAACATATGCATGCATGTCTTTATGTTGACCTCTCATATGTTGTGAATTTTGTTTCTTCTTGTTTTGCTATCTGCATGTAGTAATTCAAGACTAATAAAAAAATTCTGAAGATCTAATTTTAACTTTTCTGGAAAAAAAAGTCTCGGGTGAATTTTCTGACATGGCTATCGTCAACGATGAACGTGAGTTTGAGGAAGAAACAACTCATGAAGAACTCCAAGAGTTTGACGAAGATGAGGAAGTGGACGCCGAGGACGATGAGGATGATGATGATGATGATGACGGTGATGAGGAGGAGGAGAAAGAGGTCATACAGAGCTCTGGCAGTGGTCCACAAGTTCACTCTATAGACGATGATGACGAGGACGATGAGGATGATGAGGATGATGAGGACGATGAAGGCGACAGTGATGATGATGATGACGATGACAACGAAGATGATGAAGATGAGGAGGAAGGTGAAGAAGAGGAAGATCTGGGTACGGAGTATCTTGTTAGGCCAGTGGCACATGCTGAGGATGAAGAAGATGCTAGTGATTTTGAACCAGAAGAAAATGGCGAGGAAGAGGCTGTTGAGGAGGAAGAGGAAGAGGACGATGATGAAGACACTAGCGGGAAGGTGGAGGCCCCGCCAAAGAGGAAGAGATCAGGCAAAGATGATGACTCTGATGATGATGATGGCGGAGAGGATGAGGATGACGAGAGACCATCTAAACGATAGGACTTGGCCCTATCTAGTATAGAGGTCAATCCCCCTATATGTATGATGATGGTTCTTGTAGTCCTTAGTTTTAATCACTGTTGGGATTATGACACCATTTTAGTTTAGTTTAAGAACTTTGGTTCAAGTTTTTTTTTTTTTAATTGTATGTGTTGGTGTTTTTAGTTGCTAAACTCTGTTTAGTCTGCTATTTTGGTGCAAGTATTTATATGTGGGGGGCTTAGTTTAAACACTGTTTTAGTTTCGTTACCTATAATCATTATTATAAAAAAATTCAACTTTTATTGGACAAGTTAGCAGCAAGTATTTGAATCTTTGATTTTTCCTACTTTAATGCTCTAGGTCCTGCCTGAGGTTCTTTACTCTTCTTGTTTTTTTCTTTGGGTAATAGAAGACTAATCTACTAACAAGGGTTGTGGTGGAGCGATAAGTATTTTTTCATCTTTAATCAGGGTTTTAGGTTTGAGTTCCCATGGGTACAAAGTCATCTTTGTTAGGAAGTGCTTTTGCCCACAGATTTAGTCAAACTCCAATGTGGGGTACCGGACATCAAGTCGGACTAATATATCAAAACTTTAAAGTTACGAAGGGAGTATCAACTGATGTTGAGTAGCATACTGTGTTAGTATGAGTGGTTGAACACTTGCACCATCGAGGGTTTGAGTCATGCTGGACCAGAAGTGGGAATACTATTGATCTTTTTGTATTTGTTTTGGTAAATACATGTAATTGTTAGTCAGCATTGACGGCATAGAATGAGGTGAGGCTCAAGCTGGTACCAAACATAGAATGATAAACCAAAAAAACAAACAAACAATTGGGTACCGAACACCGAATAAGGCTCAGGCCGATACCGAAGATTAAATGAGAGAAAACAAAAAACAAAAGAAGCAATGGGGTGAGAGAGGCTCGAACTCTCGACCTCAGGATTACTCAGAAGCTATGAGACCTACGCGCTAGCCAACTGCGCCACCACCCCAGTTGTTATCAACACACCATTTTTTTATATTGACTAACTTTTCACCTTCAAAGAAGTCAAAAGGACAAGAATTTTTTTGCCCAAAAACACCATTGTTATTGTTCTATCTTCTTACATGTCTAGGGTTTTCAGATCTTTCCCTCTTTCATCACCAAACAAACCCATCCAGGTAAAAAAATTTGCCCTTCCCATAGTTGTTTTTTTTTTTTTTTTTTGTGAAGTATCATTTTCTTGTTTATAGAATTCTTTCTTTGATTCAATGTGAAAAAAAAAAGTAAGTAAAAGAGGCAAAGATGGAATCTTTTTAGTCTTTTTTTCACTGGGAAGTTGCAAATGTTCACTTAATTATGGGATGTGTTTGCTTAGTTTGATTAAAAATGCTTTAGGATTCTAATTAAGGGTCTTAATGGAACTTAAGAACAATAGGAGGTAGTGGTATGTTAGAGTAATTTGTACTTTATGGTTTACAGTTTGTACCTTGTATTTTTGATAAACTAGCTCTTTTGGGAGAAGGGGAGCGTTGGAGCAACAGTAAAGTTGTATCTTGTGTGACCTTTAGGCCACGGGTTTGGGTGGCGGAAGCAACCACTAATGCTTGCATTATGTTAGATTGTCTACATCACACCTCATTGGGGGTGTGGCCCTTCTTGTATTCTGCTAATGCGGGATGCCCTTTGCTCTTTTGGTTGCTGCTTCATAGTTAAACTCAATCTTGTTTATGCTGTGATGTGACTTTTGCCCTTCTTATAGAGTTTATTTTTTCCCGAATTATCATCCTCTTGTTTGTTGCCTTGCTTTACTTGAACTTGCCCCTAATCACCTAATAAATGGAAAAGAAGTGGGAAGAAAGGGCAAAATGCAATCTTTTTTTGTTTGTTTGTTTTGGTTTCAATGGTAAGTTGCAATCTTTCACTCACCTTAGTTCTAACCTGAGTTTCTTTAGTTATTTAGGTCGTAGACGCTATGCATGTGCAAAAAAAAGTTTTCTTTTTCACAAACCATGAAATTTGGGAGTCTTGAGTCTTGATTAGAAATGCTTTAGGATTCTATGAAGGGTCTTTTATGGAACTTTTCAAAACAAAATAAGAGAACAATGGGAGGTAGTGGTATGTGAGATTAATGTGTACTTTATGTTCTAGAGCTTGTACCTTGTATTTCCATTTTTTTTTTTGGTGATATGCTTGCTCTTTTGGATTGCTGCTGTAGGCATTAAGCACTTCTACAAATTTAACTTCTTAGAATTACAATTATTAACTCAATCTTGTTTATGCTGTGATACGATTTTTTCCCCTATTCTCAAACTTTATTTGCAAACTCTGGCTATTGATTTGACATTTTGTGCAAGTTGAACAAGCTCTTTAAGATTTGTGCAGTTGTATAGTGCTTTTATGATGTAAAGCAAATGGAAACTCTTATGATTATAACCTGAAAGATTTAATAACATCTGTATATAATGCTTCTGATATGGTAACTCATCTTGACACAATATATTTCCAAAACTAGTGGACTACATGAATAGAAAATGTGTAACCGTATAAGTTGTCTGTTACTTTCACTTGCTGTCAAGTGTCTAATTGGAGAAAGTGGTGCTATTTATATGTGTATATGCCAGTACAATTTAATTGATAGAAATTGTCCTGATTACTGGAATGAGGATAAAAAATGAGTTAACTAGATCTAGTAAAAGAAAAATTCTGTTTACCTTGCATAACTGGACAGGAAGTAGTAAGAAGTTTTTGTCATTTGGCACCCAAGGTTGTGGCCTAGTGGTCACTAAAGTGGGTTGAGAACCATGAGGTGTCACATTCAAATCCTAGCAGAGATAGAAAAAACACTGGGTTATCCTCAGCATATCAATGTGGATGATGGAGGGAGCCAGAAACATTGAACTATGGAGGAAGGTACCTCTATACAAAAGCGAGTTAGAAAACACTATGATGTGAAAATAGTGGAAGAAGAAAGTATGATGTTTCTTTTTCTAGGGTCTATATCCTTGAGCTTAGATATATTTATTAGTTCCCCTGAAGTTTCAGTTTGAGTTATATATTACATAGGTTGTAGATTCAACATCATGTATAAGTGTACAAGAACTAATATTTGAGAGTTACTTTGGTTTAAGTTTCCGGGTTCAAAACAGGTTCAATTTTCCCTTTTTCTCATCTTAGAGTAGAAAGCCCAGTTGCAAAATGTTCATAATGTGACAGTCTACACTACAGATCAATTGGCTTTGGCCTCTCACAACACTACAAAACAAACAGTAAAAGGTTATCTAATAATAGTATTCCCTGTGATAGTAAGAAAATGATGCTGTGGCCACTTCATTAAAGTAAAAGAAGATCCTAAAGGTTTACTTAGCCAATAAATTTGTTGTGAAGCCTGTGATATCTTATCCGTTCTCTAGAGTAATCGAGGATATGCAAACGTCTTGTCAAAAACTTGGTAAATGTTTTGCTTCAACCCATTCAGATTGTTTGCTTGAAATGGTTGTAAAAGGGAAAAAATATGCTACACATATGTCATAAGTTGTAGTTTTGTTATGATTTGTTTTTTTGTTTTGTTCTTGAAAACAATATTTAGGATATCAAAAACCATGTTTATGGTAATGAAGGAAATTGTTAGAATGAGTACTTTTTTACAATTTCAATTCAATGTGAGATGAACCATGCATTTTTAGGAGGGTGCTTTTTATTCTATAACTGTTGTGGGTATGCGTTATGATTACGTTTTATTAGTGATGTAACGGGGGGAAACTGCAAGAATGTACAAATAGTGCAAGTCCTTATTAGCTTGTTGGTGTAACATCTGCCCAATTCATGAGCATTAGAGATAAAGCTTTTCCGTCACCTATTATTTGATTTGGTCTTTCAAGAATATGAAGAGTGTCAACTGCTTATTCAAGGAAAGAGTAATTATGCAATTTACAGAAGATTTGGAGAGATACTTGTCAAATTATCTGGAGAAATGCTTGAGCATCTTCAAACAAAACTGCAATCAATATAAAATTGGTAGTCAGGAAGCAGCTTCTTTTGTGAAATGGGAATTTGTGAGCATTTTGTATAAATAAATACATTTTTAAAAACTATGATAGGCAACTGTATTTTTTCCGGTGGTGAGTTTGGATTTCCGAATCATTATCATTTGAATATTTTAGTAATTGAGCTTCCATGTCTAAGTCAATGTGTTAACATTTAATTACAATCGGTATTCTGTGCAGCGATATGAAGCCGTACTGGCATGCAAGATAGTTTTGGTTAAGATGTGATGATTGATTATTTTTTTTTGTACAGGACGTGTCTGAAGTCTGCCTGCTGATGTGTATTAGTTCTCTGTAGACGCTGCTCAACAGTTGAAGAATTGCACACTACGTTAATGTTGGCCTCAAACGCTGCATTGCACATGAGGTTATTGTTTTGTAGTATTTTGCCAATTGGGGTTTTTAAGGGGGAATAGTTCTCTTTAGCCATCATATCACTATGTTTTGCAAGATGAATGGCTTAATCTATATTGAGGTGCGTCTGCAGAATTGATAATTTTCAGTTGAATATTCCTAAGTGTATTCCTCTGAGGGTATTTATTTAATTTCCCTAGGTGATTCTGTCGTTTTATGCTAAATAACAGATAAATAAGATTGCCAAATACAGGTTTCTCGTGCAGACCATGAACTCAAGACTCCTGTACTCTTCTTGGAGTAGATAAATTCAGGGTTTCCGTGTATCCCGAGTTAAATTGATGTCTAAGTAAGCATTTTGTTGTTTGATTCACTATCTGAGATGGTTAAGACATCATATATTTGTACTGTTCTGTGAGGTTGTTCCTTGGAATAAACAACTATTTCACCGTGTGAAGAAGTTTGTCTGTTAATGCTGGTTTCTTGTTAGTTTGAACCAATAATTGAACTTCAAGAATGGATGTTCCTGTGAAGAAACCTCAGGTTAATGGGCCGAAAACCTTAATCAGTGATGACATTTTGGCTAAGAGGCTAAAAAATCGGGAGCGTCAACGCAGATATAGGGAAAGGAAACGTCTTAAAGCCGATAATATGAAGGTGTTGGGCACAAACCAACTAGTTTCATTGCCAGTGGGGGTGCCCATGGTTGTTTCTCCCCGGGATAGTACACTGCTGGTGAATGTCGCTCCTCTGGACTCTTCGGTTCCAGTAGAAGTTGCTCCGCTGGACTCTTCAATGCCAGTGAATGTTGCTCCCCGGGCATATGTAATGCCAGTGGATGTTTCTTCCCGAGAGTCTGTCACCCGTGTTTACTCCGGGCGAAATTGGAAAAGGGATGCCCGAAAGGCCCATGTTGCCAGGCAGAATGAAGTTAGTACTAATAATATGGTTTCATCAGATTTAGCTTCAACTGGTGGAGGTCAAGCAACATTATTACCCCACGTTGAACAGTCAGATGTCGCAATGAGTAATGTTATTTCTTCACCTGTGACTGCATCGGAAAATAACGGAACACCCAAATCTATTCCCAGCAGAAGAAATTGGAAAGCAGAAGCTAGAAATAAGAAGAGCTGAAATTGTTGACAATAAGTTAAGGTCAAGTATGTCACAGAACATTATCAATTGTTAGCAGCCTTGTTGCAATATCATTATGTACAACATTGGAAGGACGGATGAACTTCGGATGATATTGTAAGTGTTCCGTTTTTGTTCTACTATACAAAACATCTTAGTTTTATACTACTATATTTTTAGACCTGCCATTCATACCCTTGTTGTTAGCAAATCGTCTCGTGTTTGTCCTTGACCTTAAATGGAGATCCAACCTAAAGTGTTATGGAGGACAATTTTAAACCATAGTTATAAGTAGAGGAGTAAATCTGGACCTTTTTCGCAATGTTTTTTGACATGTGGATTCCACTCAATCTATGCTGGAGCTCTGTTAAAGTCGAGGGCAAGTATGAAACGATTAGGTAGCAGTAAGGATATGAATGGCCCGATAATATAACGGAGGGTAAATTTGGACCTTTTCCCGTTTCATTTCCGTATGTTAGTGCTCTTCATGTTTGTTGTTTATTTTCATGCACTCACCAACTGATGCAATTGCAGATATCGGATGCCCGACTTACACGGCTCTTAATTTTTTGCTTCTGTTCAAACAAGTGAGAAGATCCTGACCATTGCTAATGTCCAGGTTTTGTCAGGTATGAAATTTAGGTTTTAGAGTAACTTTAGGATACTCTTTTTCTGCTAGAACTTTAGTGGTTGGGACTTACTTTCTTCCAACGAAACGAATCTTCATATGTTTCACAAGACTCTTGACCATGTGTTTCTGTACATATCTGTTGTATGTGGATGGATAACTCCACTTGTGGGATTACACTGGATATGTTGTTTTTTGTATCTGTTGTATGTGGATCGATCGTCCCTAGTCCGATTTGTCATTCAAGAAGAAACTATATTTCTTGATTTGTTGCATTCTTTGGTTATCTGTTCAAGAAACATTTCAGAGTTTGAATTTTGCATATGGTTCTGAGTTTGATCAAGGGAAGTATTTATTGATTATGATTGCACAAATACTATTATAGCATAAAATTAGGCTTAGACCAAGCTTTATTCAGTGGCGGAGTCAAAATATTCATCAAAAAGATTAGACAAAAGATTTGTGTCGTTTAGGAGATTCAACAATCTATATATAAGTGCAACTCGGTCCACAAAGTATTCCATGTTCATGCAGGGTTTGAGGAAGGATCGCACCTCAAAGGGTGTGATGTAGACAACCTACCCTAATGTAGGCATTAGTGGTTGCTTCCACGACTTGAACCCATGACTTATCACGAGGAGACAAGTTTACTGTTGCTTCATTAGTTTAACATCTGCATTGATGTATATATATATATATATATATACACACAAACAATGAAATGCAGAACATATGTAAATACAGATAAAGATAATTAAATAGTTTCACCAAGTACATGTACATACATGATCATAATTACATAATAATCAACCCTTAATGATGCGTTAATCAACGCTTAATCACCTGCCTCAAATCCTCAAAACTCCAATCCCTTCTCATCCCGGGGCTCCTTGCCAATCTTGGTGAATCAGTCATGAACTCTATCGGACCACTATTATGAACCCTCCGAGAACCTTTTTTCGCGTTAGTTTCTTGTCCCATTAGTGTTCGAGCCCTCGTTTTTTCAAATCTCGGCTTTTGTACCAAGTTCCCTGACCAGTTCCTCTCGATTCCGCCTGAAAAAAGGCGAAAATTTGACTTTTCATCAACATTTTTGAATTTTTCCCTTAGTTCCTCATGTGAATCTGTTCTTTTTAGAACTTGGCAGGTTAAGCAATTGAGAGTCATTGTTGTATAAAAGAAGAAAATAAAAAGTTTAGAAGGTAATAAAAAATGCATAGGATATGAAGAAATTGATATGTAAATAAAATAATGATATTGATAATTGAATTTTTGAGGATGTTGAGGTTAAGGGTGGATTTTTTTTTAAAAAAAATTCTCCCATTTTATTGGAGATGTTAAAGGTCTTGTGTTAATAATATCCATTCTTTTTTGGTTTATACCCTAAAATAAAGGTGAATCAATCTTTAGGGTAATGGCTATTGTTATTCTTACTATTAATTGAAAAATCCTCGAGAGCTAGTAATGCAAAACTTTTAAATTTGGAAATTCTCATAGTAGACGGTTAAAACACTTTTAATAAAGGCGATTCATAATAGGATTTGAAGCTGAAATCTATAATTAAGGATGAAGGAGTACTTGTGGAAATAATATTTTATAAAAGCAAAATCTTCATCTATACAAAAACAAAAAATATCCACTTACTCTACACTGGCTCCCCAGCACTATACATTTATATTGTGGGCTCATTCATAAACTTAATAGAATTATATTTCTATTTACTAAATACTTTAGTTATACATTTGCTTATATAGAAAGAAAAAAAAAGAGAGTTTAGTACAATTACTACATCAACATATTTAGGGTAATTTTTGGGGCTTCAAAAAAGTTGTGTTTGCACATTCTTACCCCTATCTTGTAAAGGTAGAAAAATTGTTTTCGATAAACTTTTGACTCAAGTAAAACATATCAAAATTAAGTATGAAAAAAAATAATAATAATACCAAATAATATGATAATCGAAATAAAAAACAAAATTGGAGACAAAAATAGTAAGGGAGTAATGATCATAATATATAAATAAGAGAAATCAGACAATATTAGATTATCGATTATTTTTCTACCCAAATTTTTGACTTTCACATCCTTCTCTCCAAAGTTTAGTGTAAACAAAGAAATGTGAACACTTTAATGGTCCCATCAGAGTGTAAACAAAAAATGTGAATACTATAATAATAATATATATATATATATATATATATATATATATATATATATATATATATATATATATATATATATATATAAATGAATTTCACATGTAAAACATGATCATTTTTAAATTAATTAATTGTATTCAACAATTCAATATTGGTCTTCAAGTCAATTTAATCTGGTCAATAAGATTCTCTTTAAACTTGAGCTTCTTTTTTTTGTTCTTTTATACACACTAATAATTTTCTTTTTAATTAAAATATTACAGAGAGTGATGTAGATGATTTTGTTCATATTTAATGCAGTCAGTGTATATAGTAATATATACTAACAATATACAATCAGACTAATCTATAATAATAATTATTTATATTAACATATCATTATAATGATCAAAGTATTCTTTGAAATCGAATTTTGCTATATTACATGCTTTTTATAATAATATTTTGATACATTAGCAATAAAATAACGAAACTAATTAACTTTAACTACAAGGTGATTTTTTGGCTTGAAAAAAAATGATAAATAGCTGGCTGTAAAATTTAACTATGTATTGTATATAAATTTAATCTATTTTGTTACTAAAGTTGGCATATTTTATTTTTTTTTAAAAAAACAAATCAAACTATACGTAAAAGCTTTTATAAAACCTCAAACAAAACGAATCTTTGTCACATCTATCAATCTCTGTCTATTTGATTAACAGATATCAACTATTTATCACACAATTCATAAGACCAAAATAATATTCTAAAATAATTCTCGAGCGTTAAATTATATAAATTTTAATATGTATTTTTTAATTATATTGACACAAAAAAGCTTAGAATTTATAAAAAAAAATAAAAATATTTGTATATATAAATTTTAAAATATAAAATTAAATTTTAGAAATTAGTTAAATTAATTTTTAAGAAGCGAAATGAAACAACTATTTGGACGGCGGGAATATAACAAAGTTTGTGCCTAAATTAACTGCATTTAAAGGGCTTGTGTCACTTCAAACTCAAATGATACTCATGACATTATATTATAACAATAATATATACTTTAAAATATTTCTTGGTCCAATGAATACAGCTATGATTTGATCAAATTCAATGAATTCTCTATAAATGAAAATGCAGCCCTACACCTTTGGTGCTTTCTTCTGGACTAAAACAAGCAACTAGTAGTATTACTAGGGTGTGCATCGTTCGGTTCAATTTTATGTATTATTAATTTAGTTTATTAGTTTTTAATTTTTAAATACTTTAAATCAATAAGAGATTTACTATCGATTTATCATTTTTGATCCTTAACGGTTCGGTTTAATCAATAAGAAAATACTTATAAAATAAATATATGACTTCTCTAATAAATTTAACGCAACAACACAAAAATGTAATTAAAAAACTATACAAGTGTAACACAAAGAGAAATTAAGAGGAATATAGTTCTTACTTTAGATTTTGACTTTTTGTATAATGTGAAGTTGTGAACTAAAAGTCATTTTGAAGTGTGAATTAAAGGCTAAAGGCTAAAAACAGTAACTAGTAAATTACTAGTCTTAATGGGTTATCGGTTTACCCAATAACTCAATATTAAAAATCAATACCGAACCGATAACCCGATTACTTTCTTTTATAAAACCATTAAAAACCCGTTAGTCCAATAACCCAATAACAACAAACCAATAACACTTTTTTCGGTTCGATTTATCGATCGATTCGGTTTTTACACACCCTAGTAATACATCCATTTATCTTTTATGATTTGTCACTCCATTTTTTATATCTGTATTAAGTTTCGATTATATTTATATTTACATTAAAAAATTTATCATTAAAAACAATAAGTTTTCTAGTAAAGGCGGATTGCATTCTCCGTAACTAATGTATATCCATCATAATTAAATAATAAACTTCTATTTCGATCAAAAAAAATTTCTTGAAAAATGAACTAGAAGTACATATCGTTCAACCAAAGATTAAATATAATAAGTGTTCATAAGCTAGTAGGGGCCAAACTAGAGGAGCGGAAGCGCATTCGTCCAAAACTCTTTCGTCAGAAAATCATATTATATACACAAGATCAAAAATTATTTATGACTAGTTAGTGTATAGCTTGAAACTCAATGGATAGATAGTTAGTGTATAGCTTGAAACTCAATGCATAATCTATCCGCCCTCTATCCTTCTCCACTAAAATGCAAAGGTGATTGCTTGTTACATGGATTGGATTGAACTTGCGTCACATGTTACGTTTAATTAAAAAATGCTTACTACTTTCTTCCAATTTGCCTAATGTAAAATGACGAGTGGTCTGTCCCAAAATAAGTGTCACCAATTGAATGAAAATTGGTAATAACATGAAATTCATCAGCCACCAATTATTGGTTTCTCATAATTTATTTCCTGGATGAAGCATACAAAGGGATGAAGCTGCATAATATCTCTAATCTTACATGAACTAAAAAGCCTCAACTTGAGATGCTCTAGTATTGGTTTCACATTTATATACAGAAAAGATACATTATACAGAGCTCACTACCGAGATAATTTCATCGCGATTCAGCAAATTTTGATGTCAATGCTATCGTAAGCTGCTCTTGAGCGTAAAGCCGGCTCCCCATTTTCACTGTCGCTTGTTGGATCATCAAATCATTGACAACGGAAACACTAGCGTGGTGCACGTCTAGGTCCAAGTCCTTGAGGGCTGCCATTAGCCTCGCAGCTGGATGATTCTTTTTACTACATTGTATACGAATCATAGCATCCCATCCAATCACCTTAACGTCAATGTCCATATCGACAATCTTGAGATCTTGATTCGATGGAGGGGAGGAGGAATAGTTTGATGATCCCTTGTTGGCTAATTCCTTCCTTAAAGATTCAATTTGGCTCCTCAACTCCTCTTTATCTAAATCTGAATTTTGAACCTTTGATTTCAACTCATTGATGTATGCAATTGCATCTCCAAGAAGTGATGCCTTGTCCATTTTCGAGACATTTGGGACTACGGCTCTGAGCGCGTAGAATCTTTGATTCAATTTCTCCCTCCTCTGTCTCTCCGCCTCCACATGATTCAATGGCTCCTCCCTTCCATTGGCCGGTTTCCTCCCTCGCTTCCTCGGCTTCTTTTCAGGTTCTACAATGGCCTCCTTCACCACTGAGGCCTCGAGATCTGAGTGATCCGAATCTCCACCTCCACCAGACTTCCCCATTGTTGAAGTTGGCAAAATCACACCCGAAACAAACGAAAGCATTCCTTCTTCATTGTTTCCCCTTGACCTTTTCTTGTTATTGTTCTCCTCCATGAGCCCGGTCCCAGGCCCGAACCGTGATTGGCCTGAAAACAAGCTTCCACTTCTCTTACTACTATCACCAAAATTCAATATCTCCCTGGTCTCCGGCTTACAAGAAATCGAAGAATTTCCATTTTTATTCCTAGTACTACTTCCATCAAATCCATAACCCGAAAAATTCAACTCCTTAGTGAAAAATCCTTGTGTTTGTTGAGAATGCTGCTGATTTTGAGTACCATTTTCAGAATTCTCATTTCCAAACACAAGTTGCACATCCCTACTACTACTATTAATTAACGAATCCTTAGCTTCCACAACTGAGGAAGATGGATCCGTAAGCCAAAGGGCCGAAGGATCGGGCTCGGGATGCACAGCACATGAGCCCGAACCTGAGCCCGTAACAGAGCCCATATCAATATTGAAGTTAAACAAATATTTAACCTTGTTCATCAAATCCGAGCTTTCGAATATCAGCTCAGTCGAACCAAGCTCGACTACACCGTTAGCTGAAGGAATGCATACAATAGTCTGAAGCCCGAAACCTTGAGCTTGCCTGGCCCGTTCACATTGAGAACCAGCTAATTTCTCTGTTCCAGTAACCCAAATCGGGCTTGAACTGTACATCGCCAAGCCCGGAAGCCCGTTTCCATTAGCAAACGATTGGGTCATTGAAATCAGAAAAAACCATTCAGTATCCGTCACTTCTTCATCGACCGCATCATCACCTCCACTTCCGGCGCCGGCGGCCTGTACACCGGAAATTAATGAATTTAGCTCACGAAGCACCTTTTTTCTATGCTCTTGCTCAGCAACAAAATTAGCTGAACTAGACGACGCTCTACGCTTGTTCTTATTTTCTTCCCCTTTATAATACCCATCTCCCCAACCCAACACAGATGGGGTCGCAAAATCTGACGTCGACGATGATTGCCAGAAAATAGCATATGCCCATGATTCACGAGCACCGTCAATTAAAGCCTGAAGCCTTTGTTGTAGTGATTCTTGATTAAAAAACGGCATCGTCTCTCCGACTCCTCCGTTCACCGGAGTCGGAGAAATCGAGGTTCGATTGGGCCAAAAAGACGATGGATCG
Organism: Solanum commersonii; assembly: GCA_029007595.1. Classification (NCBI taxonomy): domain Eukaryota; kingdom Viridiplantae; phylum Streptophyta; class Magnoliopsida; order Solanales; family Solanaceae; genus Solanum; species Solanum commersonii. The sequence continues at coordinate 949,417 of JAJTWQ010000164.1, read as the reverse complement.
GAAGATAAAAAAGCATCCATCATCATATTATCATCAGATGTATTAGTAGTATTACTATTACTCCATAATCTATAGTCCGTCATTCAATCAAATTGAAGAATTCAAGATTTTACAAAAGAGAAAATGAGAGATTTTGTTTGTTAGGTGAGAAATGAGCATACAGATTTTTGTGGATATAAATATAAAAATATTGTGAGCTGAAAATAAGTGAGGAAAGTGAGTGGACAAAGAGGAGAGGGTTCCAAGAAAGGGTTAATTATGAGGTCGAGAATTGTGATGGAATGGTAAATATTTATTCATTATTAATTAAATATTTTGATGAAATAATCTTTTACAGTAGAAAGCTCTTTATCTTTGATATAAAACTTTCTGATGTGAATTCGAATTTAATCAAATTTTAATATGAATATCCAATACCGAATGAAAAATCAAGGAAAAATAATTAGGGTGATCAATTTTAATGGGGAAAATTATACGTAGGATAAGGAAAGCCGGCGCAATTACTAGTACTACTTTGTTTTTTTAACTACCTAGGACTTTATACTAAAAATTTTTACTTACCTAACACTACTAATGAGTCGTACTTACATAGGTAGAAGATCTTCCTTTTTAATTTTATTATATATATATATATATACAATTTTTTTTTACGGTGAAAGTATTTGACTGGACATATAATTCAAAGGAAATGATATTTTTTTGTTTATTTTTACTTGTCGTGTTTTGTTCTTGAGAGTCAAACGGCAACAATTTTATCAATATTTTGAGATGTATTTTGTTCTATTGTATTAATATGAGAAGGATTGAAACATATATCTTTCGAACATTTAAAATTTAAATATTAAATCTATGTAATTTGATTTAGTTCTGAAGTAAAAGTGAACGGAAGAAGTAGATATTTATATGGTTCAGTTGATTGATTATCTAAACTTTTATCTTGTAGGTGAGGATTCGATTCTCACCTTGTAATCATCCCCTAACCCCATTTTCAAAAAAAAAGAAAAAAAGAAGAAGAGAGTATTAGAAGTAAATTCAATTACTTACAAAAAAAAGTAATATTAAATATCTTCGATGAGTTGAAGACAAGTTATTGAATTTGGAAAATATTGTTAAAGAAGATGATTTTCAATGAATGTTCATGGAGTTGAATTTGGAAAATATTGTAAAAGAAGAAGATTTATTTTTATGACCATATTTGTTAAAGTGCTAATATTAATATCTAATAGTTCAATGCTTCAACTTAGAAAGAGAAACAAGTTAACTAATTTCCAGGTAATATTAAATTAGCATATCTCCTACATGTAGGCTTTATGCTCTGAAGGAATAATTCATATATGAAAAGAAAATAAATGAAATGTTGATTTGATATTATATTATAGTAATAACAACAATTATATTTAGCAATCCCTTATATTTGATGTAATCTCATAAATTAATCTCATAAAATGAGGCCTGAGAGAATAAAATATACATAAATTTTACCTTTATTCAAAACTAGAAAATTTTTTGTTTGCAGTTGAATCTGAACTTAGCTCCTCATCTACTCTTATTTACTTAAATATCAAATTATATATTGTCCGTGATATGATTCGAATGTGTATGTACATCTAATTCGTATATTATATATTGCACTCTTGAAATTCAATAAATAATGAATTTATCACTATTTTCTACATAAATACTAAATTATAATTCACGCAAAATTTGAATTCGCTCTTCTATCCTTAATTCCTTATCCCCTAAACTCTAAAGTATCACATTTTTAACTATGTCTGATTATTTTTAAACTTTGAACCCATGACTTAAATATTACTTGTTCGTGCAGAAATCTATCCATACTTGTGTTGGTTAATTTAGTTTTCACTTAAATATCAGGTTCATGTCTAAGATGAAATTTCAAATTCATAACGTGAGCCTAATCAATACATTATCAAATATAATAATTCTTTTTATAGTTAAAATAAAAAAAAAGTGACCGTGTTCTCAAATACTCGCCCAAAAAAGAAAATATTACTCGTATTTAACCAAATTATTTTATCTTAAAACTTACTTAAGTAAAAATACTCCAATTGTTAAACACTTTGTCACTTTGAGCTTAGTTCTTTCAATTTATTTAGTGAGTTTTTCACATATATAACGTAGAATAATTTATTATAATGATAAATATTTATTTTGATCTTGATTTTATTTTTTTTAAAATAAAATAAATTGATCTAATCGACTTGAAATTTGAATTGATTATTTGAGAAAGTCAAGCCATCAAATGAAGATGCTTTTTTAGAAAGATTATTCTCAGCCATTCTTTGAAACTAATTTGAAAACAAATCATTCGTTCTATAATGTGAGGCTCCAAAAATTCGTAATGAAAAAAGTAAAATAATCCTAAAGATTATCAGTCCATCACAAATTTTGTCCATATTTTTTTTAATAATATCTATCATAATATTCCTCTCAATTTTTGTGATAGACATACTCATCACAAATAATGGACTTTTTTGTTGTTGGTGAATCCCTTGTAATTAAAGGCCATTTTAAAAAAAAAAAAAAGAGTATAATCTTTTATAGATTGTCAATGGGTATTTATTTTGCATGCACAATCAAAGTAATTAAGGTACCTACAAGAATTGTAAATCATACTAGTACAATATTGTAATGTAAATTCTGAGTAAATAATTTTTATCGTAAGCTTGTTAAAATACGTTAATAATAAAAACAAAAAAATCTTGTCCTTCGAAAACACTCTACATATACCATGCATGTAAGGGTGAGACCACATACATATCACCTTCTTCTTCAGAATTTACTTACTTTTTTCCACTCAATATTTAATATTCATATTGATGTTCGATTAATCTGAATTTACATATTGCGGGATCTATTTTTGAAGGCGGTGCTCCCAACATAACTCTTTTTATTTTTAGGACTGGAACGTGATCGAGACCTCATGTTGAAGGTAAAAAAGTTTAAATCATTTCATTATAATACAAGTTATCTTCAGAACTTACTTATAAAATTACGTTGAGTTCGTTATTATTGTTGTTGTAATAAAGGAAAATGTTATTAGTACGCGTTGGCGTCACGTTGTGGAATCATTTCGATTGGGTCCTACTTGTAATTGTCTTTGTTCGAGATATCATAAAGTATATTACACTAATAGAATATAATTTGTATATATGTTTTAGACATATTAAATTATTAATAGCACGTTTTGGTGGATGCCAAACGTGAAAATAACATTGGTTTTTATTTTTATTTTAATAACAAAAAATATAAATGCAACTTGACATGTGAACCACCATTACAATGCCAGACAATTATAATTAATTATTGAATAATAATTGTCATAATCTCTGTTTGTTTGTGTATTTTTAGTTTGTTTTATGGTCAAATTATTTTTATTAATTCGAAGAGAAGGACAAAAACAAGAGAAGGGCATTAAAGAAAATATTTTATACAAAAACTATTTTGATTGATAATTTTTTTTTAGTTGTAGTATTTGTGTGAATCCAACCATATTTGAATGCTAATAATATAATAACTAAATTATTAGTCAGCAAGGAGAGAAATTGTGATAATTGGTGTTCAAATTTAAGCAATTTTAGAAGAAGTTTAGCACAAATATAAGAAGTATAATTATTAATAGGAACACTTGATTTATGGACTAGTCATCCAATAGTTATAATATCTAGATTGCTTTTATCCAACAATAATAATAACATTCTCCCAATATATTTCAAGAAGTAAGACATGAGAAGATAGCGTGTTTACAAATTTTATCTCTATTTTCATGGGATAAATCAAAGATTATAATATCAATATCGATAATTTTTTGAAAATGATATTATAACTATTACATGACTAGTCAAAGATTACCAAGAAAGTTGTTTGAAATAAATGGAAGAGTAAAAAGTTATGGTGAAAATAGTAAACAAAGAGAAAGTACTAATAATATAAGTATCGAAGATAACCTAAATAAAAGAAACAACGGTAGAAAGTTTCATTTTGCGTAACGATCGATTTGGTGTGATCGCATCATTAACTTAATATATCTTTTCCCATTTTATCCTTTACTTTCTATTCAAATAAGTCTATTTTATCCTTTACCTACCTTTTTACAGTCCCTCTATTATAAACCCTACTGTTCTTGTAGGTTTATCATTTAAATTGTCAATGTGTCTATGTTAGGGGTGTGCAGAAATCGATTTAACCAATAAACCAAACCGAAAAAAATACTATTGGTTTATTGATATTGGGTCATTGGGCTAACGTTTTTAAACGGTTTTGCAAAAAAATTTATTGGGTTATTGGTTCGGTTTTCGGTTTTATGATTTTTGTTAATGGTTAAACTGATAACCCAATAAAACTATACTAAATTTACTAGTCTTATTGTTAATGGTTAAACGATTGTTACTTTCACACTTTTTCCTTTGAATGTGTCTAGTGTCTGAACTCGCAAGAATAATAATCGTTACTTTTATGATTATTACTTTCATGCCAAATGCTAGAAAAATCATATGGTTTATATGAAAAATTTCTTATCGTGTATATAATATATATGAGTATTTTATTATTGGTTAAACCGAAAACCGAACAGTTAAGTACCATGAACCGATAAGAAATATGTTATTGGTTTGGTTATCTGTTTGACATATTTACAAACCGAAAATCGATAAACCGAACCAATAACATAGAAAACCGAGTCGAACTGACCGATGCGCACCCCTAGTGTATGTAATGACGAAGAACAATAAAATATATCCAAACTTTTATATGTATTAAAATAAAATAGTATTATGAAACAATACGTAACTACCATCCAAACATAGTGTCATGGTCCGGTCCTTACGTGGTCGGCCAAAAAGTATATTGGGCTTTCAGAAAAAATCGTGAAAGTGAAAGGTGTGGGCCATAAAAGGTCCGTTTCTTACGAAAAAGGCCAAAATTCACGTCAATATCAGCAAAAGTTAAGCATTTAGCCATGGATTTTGCAAAAGTAGCCTCTTTTTCCTCTTAAGAGTTTTCAATATTAAAATTATCTTTGTTACAAATGTGAAGAATTGTGGATGACACGGATTAAGATAGATGGTTAGTTTAAGTAGTTAAGTGTAATCTCGTTTGATTTTTAATACTGGTGGTCGTAATATTACCTTGAGAATATCTTGATATTTCATTTCTATTATTATTTTCTACTATTTACTATTTCTTGTACTTTGACTATCGTAATATGTTACAATAGTGATTGTTTGATGCAGATTTTTATATTGTCAAGACAAATTTTACATAAAAATATTAAATTTTTGTTGCTAAACTTCAGATGCGGATTATTATATTTTCGATTGTGGAATCTTGAAGCTGGGTTCTAAATTATTTTTGCAAATTTTTATATAATACAGATATGATTTAAATGATGGTCCCAAAAATAATTATTTGTTTATATTTATTTATTTATATTATTTGCACAAATAATTGATTTATGGATGAAAGCACAATAATTGTGAAAGAATTGGCTTGTTTTAGCCAAAAAAATGTTGTAATTTAAAGTCACGCCAACCTTTTCCCAATCATAATTGTTATGATAACTTAAGAGTAAATAATTTTACATCTTCAATTAATTGTGTAACGCTAATTAATCGGTTTTGATGGTTGTTACATACAATTATTTTATAACGTAGCATATTATCTTATATTGTTTTGATGAATATAAGTGTATAATATTTGGATAAATTTTACTACAATTTTTCAGTATTGCATAACATCAAGCACCAACAATTTGAAGGATAAATCAATAAGAAATGTAAGGTGTAGAGCTATTATTAAAAAAAAAGTAGGGTAAATGATAAAATAATATTATTAAATAATAAGTAAAAACAAAATGAGAAAAAAAAAGAGGATATGACGCGATCACAAAAAATCGATCATTACAGAAAAATGAGACTTTCTATCATTATCAAATGATACAATATAATAAAATTTAAACATCAATCAAAATAAATACTATTATATAATCAAACTAACTATAATACAATACAATAATAGATAACCATTCAGACAACATAATAATGTCAATAATAAAATCTTACTATTATTAGGATTATATTTGTGAAATTCAATAATGAAATATAGCATAACATCTAAAACTTAATTAGCAATAAACCACAAAACTAGCACTTCCTAGGATTGGGCAAGTTTAGGAGTGTGGTCACATGAAGTAGCTAGCTGGAGCTAACTTAATTCAAAGAAATCGGAGAGGTAAATACTTTTTTATTTTGAATTCGAGTTCTGAATAGTATGAAATTACTTTTAGTTCGAAACGTGCTACTCCTCAATTTAAGACTTTCAAGTGCAAATATGGACTTAAGTGAACCCTGATAATAATATCGTATTTAGATGAACCCTAATGACAATATTGACCACCAGACGATTAAAAAAATAGAAAAAAATCATAACAATATTATACTGCACCTAAATGTTGGTAGTAGATAATTTCTTCTATATTTTTTACATTATTAATTTCACGTTTGAATCTTAATTAATTTACCCCTACAAGAAAAATTATTTAACTAATACAAATTTTCTTTCAATGCTAAGAGGTCCCCTATGTAAGAAAATCAAGATATATGTACCAAAATATAGTTGATCCTATCATACTTTAGCCTTTTCCTAAACCTTGTACACCTATTCTAGCTAATTAATTAATTAAACCTAACTCATTGAATTTTTTTTTACTGCTAATACAGCAAAATGCACTAAAAATTTGGGCTTTATTATTTGTTGCCAACTTATGTTTATGTACAAACATGGGATCCCTAGGCCTCTACCTAGTAATTAGAGTATAACAGAAATCTTGTTAGTAGTAAATAGTAATCATGTAGGGTTCAAGTTGGGTGAATTTTGGTTTGGCCCCCCTTCATTTGGACTTAAATAATTGTCCTTTAAGTCAAATAATAATAAATTTGAAATTACACCTTTCCTTTCGGCGTCTGATTTCGAATACAATAAATTTATCTTTAAATTGGTTTCACCTTCAAAGAAGAGTAATTGATTAGTGGACAAACAAGGCTGGTGGTGTAGAAAATGTGACCATATCTAATTCTGAGGTTGGCCTAATCTAACTTAATGACAGTACGCTTCTAGAGTTATTCAACCTGAATTACTGAGCAATTAGTTAGTCAATGAAGTCATTTTGGATCTCTAACTCGTCTTGTTTTTAGCCTTTGGAGAACACTATTTAGATGTTGCGTAAAATGTGACTTTTTCTCTTTAATCGTTCAATATTTGAAACTTTCTCACCTAATTGATCTGAATTCACCCTCGATAGGCTCGTTAAGGTGAGTAAATCAATAAACTCTTCTTATAAAAAGGTTATGCATTCTCAAGGTCCAAAGTTAAGCCTCTTCTATTAAGGATGAAAGGACCACAGTCAGTCCACCATATTCCTTAGGTGGAAGAAATACTCAATATATTATGGGAAAATTATGCGTATAAGCAAATATATACTAGTTAATTAGTTAACATAGCTATAGTTTGCCTTAATTACAATTTACGACTTACTTTTAGTTATAATTATACCGCTCAACTTTTTAGTTTTGTATAATGCGCACATTTGTATAATTCAGAATTTGTATAATATAATTTGTCTAACTTTTGTATAATTCGAAATTTGTATAATTGTTTGCACTTCTGATGTTTGTAATTGTATAAATTCGTTATTTCGAGTTTATACAAAAATAACTAAATTATACAAATGTACCCGCGAATTATACAAATCCACGAATTATACAAACGAGACAACTTAAACTACAACTACATCCCGTAATTATGCAAACTATAGCTATGGAACATAATTAAATTTATTATATGTAGTGGCTATTTGCGAAAGTTCCCATATATTATTGATCCTATGTTTACCATTAAGTCTAATTTGTTGGATATTTTCACTAACATTAAATATTTACCTTAAATTTCCACACAATAAGTTATGATATTGTCATGATTTCAAGTTAAATCCCAATGAAAATTATGTTGAATCGCTAGAATTTCAGCCACAAATGCTAAAAAGATTACGATGATTCGATAGGATTTGTCGTCATAATCCCAACAATACCCTCGTTAAAAAAACGATTATTTTTGCATTGTTTTTCTTAACAATGTCAAATTATATATAATGACACCATAAGATTCTATATATTAATTTGCGCAAATCAACCCATAACATTTGAATCCTTCTAAGGTTTAATTAATTAATAATTGAATGTGAAAAGGTTCACTCATGCTACTCTTTTTCACTTCTAATTAATTTACCCCTACAAGAAAAAAATAAAATTTGACTAATAGAATTTATCTTTCAATGCTAGAAAATCAACATAATACATACCAAATATAGTTGATTCTATAATAGTTGAGCCTTATCCTAAACCTAGTGTACCTTTATCTACCTATTCTAGTTAATCAATTAAACCTAAATCATTGAAAAAATTTACAGCTCTTTTAATATAGGAATAACAAGTAGCACTATTCTCAAAAACTTAAATAACCTAATAAATGATATAGAGAGCCCCCTATCACACAACATAGTACCTAGATTACAAATTTGAGCATATAATTTTGTAGTCAACTTATGTATATGGATAAATATGGGATCCCTAGGATTCTAGCTAGTATTAGAGTATAACAAAATACCTACTAGTAGTAATATCCATGTATGTTTTTTTTTTTCCCTAGTAATTATATCCATGTATTATTCAAGTTGAATTATTTTTTGTTTGGAACCCCTTCATTTGGCCTTAAAAAATGTTTGTTAATTCAAATAATAATAAACTTTGAAACCACGCCTTTCCTTTGGTATGATCTCGAATACCATAATTTATCTTTGAATGGTGTTCACCTTTATTAAAGGAGGGTAATTAATTTGTGGACGACTAGATTAGTGATGTTGAAAATGTGACCATATCTAATTCTGAAGTTGGCCTAATCTAACTTAATGATGCACTTCTAGAGTGTTTTCGACTTGAAATACTCCACAAAACGTCTTTCTTACTCAATGAGTTGTTAGTCAATGAAGTCATCCCGGACATCAAGACTAGCAGTGTCGAAAATGTGACCACATCTAATTCTGAGGTTGGCCTAATCTATCTCAATGACAACACACTTCTAGAAATTTTTTATCTGAAATATTGCGCAAAACGTCTTTCTTACTCAATGAGTTGTTAGTCGATCAATGAAGTCATTGCGAATAACAAGACTCGTGGAGTTGAAAATGCGACCACATCTAATTCTGAGGTTGGCCTAATCTATATATCTTAATGACACACTTCTAGAGATTTTTTATCTGAAATACTGTGCAAAACGTCTTTCTTACTCAATGATTAGTTAGTCAATGAAATCATTATGAATCCCTAATTCGTCTCATTTTTGGACTTTTGCAGGTTTGACATTAACCAACCTAGCCACTAGCATAGTGAACATACTCAGAGTGATTCCTCAAAAGTGAAGCGCAAAGAGTGGGTTGCATGTAAATTTTATTTCTATTTTTGAAGGATAAGAAAGTTATTTTTTCGTTTAAAAAGATATTTTCAAAATACATTTGAAACGAATTGTATAAATTATGAGGAAACTATTGAACAAAATAAAATATCAATAACAAATCAGGAAAGATAACTGAATTAAAAAAAAAAAAAAAAGTTAAAATGGAAAGGACATGGTAATAATAAAACAACAAAATTGATCTTATGATAATCATTGAGACTAATTTATATGATATTTTTGTTAACGGTACTAAAATATGGTTTTGAGACTAATAGGTGTTGTGTGAGTATGGTTTTATCTCTTTTTTCAAATTCCTCTTCTGATTTAAAAATATATATTGTAATATGTATCTTCTTCTACTTTAAACAAGAAATAGATAAAATAAAATTAAAAAAAAAACTTTTGTTCAAGAGTGAAATTATTGGAACTGTCCATATTTAGTTTATCGTCTGAAATCATATCACATTCCGGATCTAATTAGACAGGATGAATTGAAATGGTATTTGTTTAGTATGTAATTATCTTGAGTAAAGTAATCTTAATCTAGAAATATATGATAGTTTAATGATTCGATTTTAAAATTTCACTACTCTCAATTTATTCAAATTCACACCGTATAAGTAAGGATCAAATATTTCCTATCAAAAAGTTAATTATTCATTCAAGCTTAGGATTCGAAATCAAGACTTTCAATAAAAACAAAAGGTATGTTAATTATTTTACTACATCCTTCGATAATATGAATTATGTCTTAAACAGAATCTTATGGTTATCTTATATATAGTTTAAAAAGAATTGTCAGCAAAATGACTTGATTTAATGGTGCCTGTCCAAATTTACAACTAAAAGGTAGATTGATAAATACTTTTTATTTTTAATTAGATGTCACATCTTTGAATATGGGAATGTAATATTTTTTGGTAGAGAGCATTTTACCTCATTTAAAAGTGAGACTTTTTAACCTGAATCTTATAAGTTAGTCGGGTCTCAGGTGTTGGACACTTTGTTACAAGTCGGATGATATTTTTCAAAAGGTCTCACACCATTTGAAGTATCACTACATCTTATATGTAGCCTCTTTGTCTTTTCAGCTATTAATATAGGACTTTGTTCACACATTCAAATATTTCTCCGTCGAACTAAGTTCCACATAATCCATCACTATTGATGAGCTAATTTGGAGATTATCTAGGTATCACCCATATCAATCAAGTATTTATGTGTTATGGCCACCAAGACACACTAACTTCCTTTTTCGTATATGTGTCTTCAGAACTATGGGTAACGGTAAAAAATTGACTCGTAAATGGGTCAAGGCACTAAATCAGTACTCCTTTTTTTTGTCGAATCATTGGCTATGATACAAATGGTCAACTAAAAAACTCAAAAATACTCTTAACATGGTGTGATATCATTCACTTTTGGCCAAACTGCCCACAAGATTTGCTCAAAAATGCCTCACCCTTTTCTTCTTTCCATGTCCGACTTTGTTCACACTGATCACCTTACAATTTTTTCTTTCTTTTGAATATCAATGTGGGACTTTATTCGCACATCCTACCTAAAATAAGTATTGGACACCAAATGAAAAAACAAAGAGTATACTGTTTTTAGAGAGAGAGAAATTTCAATTTATTCTTTTTAACTATTCGATGTTTGGAACTTCCTATCATGATTTATTATTAAGCACTTCTTATCAAATGGTTGTCCAATCTCAAAATCAAAAATTGAAAGTTCTTATTAAGGGTTATAAAACGATCAGAATCATTCTATCAAATCGATCCTTGTTTACACAAATACTCAATAATTGATCTCTTGATCACTATTCAGCCTAGTTCGAATCCAATTGCACATTTTATCTAACCTATACTTATCACCTAAACCTAACCCATTGAATTTTACGGCAAATTTAATAGGACTACACTCGTGCTCACGAATATAATATTCTAGGTTAGACCACGCTATTCGAGAAAATAAGGGCCCCGAACAAGAAAAGAATAAGACATATTGTCTTAATATTTTCACAAACGTTAAATGTAGACCTAGCATGATATATACCACATATTCTATCATAAAACATATAGTACCCACTGTTTTATTAGTATTCATGTATGGGCCCCCTCGATTTATTAGCCATATATAACGTTTTCAAGTGAAATAATCCACCTAGCTACTAGTACTAAGTTGTTTCCTTCAAAAGAGAGAAGGAAGGAAAAAACAATTTATCAGGAGTGTTATGTTTGATATATATATACTTTCATTTGAACGATCTGATTTTTGAATTGCATCAATTCGACTTAGTGAAATTCATACAGTGTGAGTATGCCCATAAGAGATAAAATGTTCCCTATGAAAAGGTAAAGTTTTTATTCTAATTTAAGGTTTGAAGCGAAAACTCTAATTGAGAAAGAAGAGATTTCAATCACCCGATTCACATCGCGCAAGAATTTTCAATGAAAAGATTAATTTTTCAATTAGATTCAAAATCGAGATATTCAATTTATCATACCCTTAGATCCTATGAAATATATGACTTAAATCTAAGAGAATCTTTTTATAAAATAGAGAAAATTAGTTCATTAAGCTTTCGCGACATATAGATAAAACCCTCAATAAAAACAAGAGGTTTAATTGACAATAAGTGTTCTAATATACAACGAAATATTATAGTGAGTAATTATTGTTCCTCCATTTTAAATTAGAGGTCTCGATTCGAGCATGAAAATAGAATTACATTATGAACAAAGCAATTTACCTTCCTGAAGTGAGAATTTTTATCCTAAATCTGAGTTTGTCGCGCCTCTAAACAAATATCGGATATCGGATGAAAAATCATATAAATATTAGTATTAAATATTAAATAAAAGAGAGAGAAGAGAAATATTTTTTTTCCTTTGAGTGCGGGTCATAATGGGTTAAGACAACAATCGGGTCAAGACCCAATTCCTAACCTAACCCAAGTTTTCTTGGGTCGAAAAGGGTTGGTCAAAATGTGTTAGGTAATGAGTTATATAACGGGTCGAGACCTAACACAACACAATTTTTTACTTAATTATTTTGTTTGTTCTATTAAACTATTTTAGTACCTAATTAAATTAATATTTTTCTTTAATATATATATGGCTGTATATAACATATCAAATTGAAAAATAAGTTTTTTTAAAAATATTTTGACAAGATTTCTCAGGAGTCAATTCGGGTTACATAACAATCTAATTTTTAATAGGTTGAGTTGAAAATGATTGAGCTAATGAATGAGATGGTTATGGGTCAATGACCCATCCACACTTAAACGGGTTAAGCGAGTTAGACGGGTTGGATTTGATTTTTCCAACCCAATATTTTTTTTTAAGAATCGAGAAATAAATAAATACTACTTCGTTTGTTTTAGTTTGTGATTTTCAAATTAGTGTATTGATGCATTTCTATTGTTTGAATAATTACTTTTAATTTACACCTCCTACTTTTTCTTTAATGAAATGATATATATGACCATGAGTCTAAGAGATTTTTACGGTACACAACATCGAAAAAATCTCACAACAAAAAATAATCATGTTCTTTATTTTTATTTGTATAAATTTTAGCAAGTATATAGTAAATGATCAATATATAATCACTATATTATCTATTATAATTGATGCATACACTGATTATACATATATACTTACATAATTATAAATACACTTGTTATGCACTCAATGTACACTAATGACAATTACAGATTATTACGATTAGATGGAAAATATTCTTAAAGAAAATGATTTACCTAAAAACATTATAATCCCAAAAAACTTTTTTTTTCTTTTAAAATGTCCACAATTTTTTATTTGTATGGGACCAACTGATCACATACATCCAATAGTGGGCCAATAAAATGCAAATTGGCACATGGTTTGTGAAAAATCTTGATGATAGATAAGTGACTAATCAGATGCTTATATTGTATAATACTATGATTTGACACTTATCTCTTTTTTTCCCCCTTTTTTTTTGTTTTTATCTTAAATAATATATTAATAAACTATATATAAAAGTTATCTATCGGAGTAATATTCTTATCGGTCTATTAACAACAAGTAGATCCACATTAAGAGAATGAGTAATGTGTCACAAAAAAATAGTACAATAAGCCGTGAATACACGTCTTGATAATGAAACTAAGGGACAATCAATAAGAGACAGTCATAATAAAATTTACAAGCCATGTTCTGATATAATTAAAGACAAAGAGGAAATATTTCGTGAGACTCTTTTTGATAAATGAGTCGATTATTCAGAATATTTTATCATTATCATGGATTATTCACTTTTATTACATCGATCATGATTGTCTCGTGTCATTTCTAATCACCACTATAAGATTATAATTATCCAGCATTATTGCACTCTATACTTCGCTCAGAAGAAGATATGAAGGACTTTACATGTTGTATTCTTCTATCTTTTGATGTAAAAGAAGACACATGATTTTAACTCTTATTAAATATATAAAATAAATGAGTTTATTAGTGAATTTAACAAAGCATGCAATCATTGTTAATTGTCTTTTATAGCCAGATTACTAGTCGTACCTTGTGAACAAAATATAAACACAGAAACTATACGTAGAAGAAAGTTTGCCCCAACGAATTTATACCCTATTTTTAAGTAGACATTAAAAGTTTGAGGGGTCCAATTATCCCACGAAAATATTTCTAACAATTATAAATACACCATTTTAATTCATTCTCAGATCAGGTGCAATTTCACATATTGGAGGCGTGTGAATGAAAAAAAATCACGCAAACTTTAAGTTTATAGTTGTTGAAAATGGTTTCATGGGATAATAGGACCCCCACAATCTTTAGGTATCTACTTAAAAAAATGATATACGTTTGATGAGATGGGTTAATCATGTATTTTCTCTTTTATGATATATAATAAGTATCTTGTGTGAATACTGCATACTATAAATATCGTTCATCAACTTCATTAAATGATAATAATTCATGTGATTAACGTTTACATTTGATAATTGCATCATTAACTTTTATTTTTGAAAGTAATATCAATTACTACTTATATTACTCCTAATAAATAACACACATTGATAACCACTATCCAATGTATAGTGATTGTCAATTTGTGTATTAGTCTACACATTCTATGATCATCAAAGAAAATTAAAATATTTTTTCGGGTGAGGAGGGGGATTATTTTTTCGAAAATTTGAAATGTTCGAAAAATAAGCAAAAATACTTTTAAGTAGAAGAAAAAATAATTATTTTTTGAAAATAACAAAAATTGAAGCGGAAAAGAATCTTGACACAAACATCCCCCTTATAAACAACTTGTGAGGTTACTACGTATGACAACTCATATCCTTTTATTAATATTTCAATCATACATTTAAATGATAAAACAAAAAAACATTTGCTTCATATACTTGTTGCAATTATCAAACATTTTTAAATGAATTAGTCAACCATGATATTGCTTGTTTTTTAAAAGTACTTTTCTAAAAAACAATCTTAATAAAAATATTTCTCAAAATAAGCGAATTTTAGTTGGTTAGTCAAATAGACTCTAAGTCCACAACTCCCAGAGAAGTATAATCGTACTATCTAAAATCACATCAATAATACAAATACAGTCTCTTTTCTCTCTACTTTAATATTATTATTGTTATTATTATTATTATTTCAATATTATAATATCGTTGTAAATTTGGCTCCTCGATCAATTGTAAAGAATCTTCATTTCTATACTTATCATTTAGGTTTGATGTAACTAAAGTAGAAAGTAATTTCCAAATATATTGAGGCTATCGACATCATATGCTTTACTGAAAAAAGTTTCACGAAAAAGCAAACAAAAATGGACTACATTAAACTAGTTATAAGTTATAACATGGTAAATTAAGAAAGGAGGAGTGAAATGGAATTGATGAATGATAGGTACCTTTAATCAGTTTAATGTTTCACTTAGAAAATGATAGATTTTTAGAAGTTAGCAACTTTTTGTCACACATATAAGTCATACTTTTGGATATATTATAAATACATATGTGGAGACATTTCTCCAAAAGGTCACTCTCTTTAAATACAAGCCAAGCCTTACAAAACAAACGTGGTATGCTAAGGACCTAAAATATCAATGCTCTATTATTGCATAAATTTTTTGGTCCTTTTTGGACAATATATATTACTCGAAATAACAATACTTCAAATTTTATTTTATTTTACATAATTTAAAGATATTTTTGTGTAAATGTTATTTTCGCCTTAAATGACTATTTCTTAAATAGTAGTTTTTACCATTTGGTAGAGCCAACTAAGATGGGCCAACATTAGCATACACATTGGCCCAACAAGCTCTTGATGGCCTATTTTTGGATTTGTTGAGGGTGTGTTTCGTATAGTACAAAATATTTTCTGAAAAGTATTTTTAAAATTTTTCCTTGTTTAGTTGGTCGTGCTCCTTAAAAAATGAGGAAAATAAGTTTCCTTATGAAAATAGCAGAGTTTCAGAAGTAACTTTAAAATTCTTTATCTCTTTCCCACCCACCCAACATCCCCAACACCATCTCTTGACCATTTCACCCCGGAACTCCCACTCTCAACCCTATTCCACTCTTATAATATTTCACTAGCTTGCATTTAAATGCTCCTAAGAGACAAATTTAATGTATGTCTGATGAACAACAAAATATATTTTTTTTGAAAGAAAAGTTCAAGATCATCCCTTGTGAGATTTATTCTCTTAATTCACACTACTTTGGAGTATTGAATTGTTACAAAACCAAAAAAAAATAAAATACTCTATACGTTCCAATTTATGTGTCATCCTTTCTAAGTCCATCCAAGAAAAATGTCACATTACCTTATTAGGCAACTATTCAATGACACCACCCCATTATATCATTACTAAGTCTCACTTAACACTTAATTGTGAAGAAACGTCAACTAACAGCAAGCACTAAAGTGACATTAAGGACAACTTGGAAAAACATAACAAAGTCTTCTATTATTTCTTAAAATCGATGCCTAACCACACGGTGCCACATAAATTGAAAATAAAATTGTTACAATATCATCTTACAAGTGATTTGGGGCTAATTTTGCTATGGAAAAATCACACCACACATCTATTTAAGGGTTAATATTACAACTTTTAGATATACTTTTTTTATATTACTACTTATAACATTTTAATTACAAGTATTAACAGATTAGTTTTAATTTATAAATTAATTAATTATATATTATTAACTAATATATATTATATAATGTTATATAATTAATAGGTGAGATAAATAATATTAATGAGAGAAAATCAATTTGTAATTATCTATTACACCTTTTATGGGATTTTTTAACTTATCATATGTCAACCCACGCCCCACCCTCACGTTCCTCTCAAAATATCTTTTCCATAAATAGAGTAATTTATAATTGACAAGATAATTCTTTCCCTTGATATTCTCCTAATTAGTTGGTTTTTATTTTGATTATTTTATTACTCCCAAGATAAATATTGATTACTATTCAAATACTTTTTATTTATTACTGACTATTGGGGCCTTTATTTTAAAAAATAAAAATAAATTTATCACTGTATATTGTAACATGTAATTTTCTCTCAATTTAATCTATCTTTTTTTCTTTTCTTGATGTTTTTTTATTTTAAATTTTGCTATTGTTTTTTATTTTTTTTTAATATGATTTTTTTAGAATTAAGAATTCTATATTTTGAAAAATTGATTTCGTTTTTTATTTTAATTAATCTGAAACTTGATTTTTTGAGAAAAAAAATCGTTTTGCTGAAATTTTAAACTCGTTTTTGGTGTGTTTTTCTATATCTAAAATATTGTTTTGTGGGTGAAATAAGTATATTTAATTCTGAATTTTGTTGATATATATAGATAATATGAGATCATAAAATCTTTAATAAGGAGTTCTTAAGTTTTAGGCTAAATTGATAAAAAGAAGAATCACACTTAAATACAGAATATAAATTGAAGAGAGAGTAAAGTTACATAGAACTTGTATTAATTATTGCAGTTTAACTTTTAATTACATGTTTTGATTTTTGGGTGATGTATACTTCTTTTGCTACAATTTCTGACAAAAATATATAATATGCATTGTTTTACATTCAGATTTATTCTTCTCAGATTTATACTCGTTGTATACCAATGTCACGACCCAAAAATGGAAGTGATGGCACTCGTCTTATCCCACCAAGACAAGTCAGCCTAAAATTCAACCATTTCAATAAAATGTGGAAATTTTATAATCAACTCAAAAATACCCCCAAAATCTGATTGTCACGTGTACAAGCCTCTAAAGTATTATAATTGATTCAAAAGAAAAACACAAGTCTCAAATGACATTGTTTCTAGAATAGAACAAGATCATAAATAGGAGTAAGAAAGTCCGCTGAGATGACAAACAACTACCTCACAAATCTCCAAGAAGCCTCGGAAAAGAAGAGAATGACAAGTACCACAAAAATTCAGGCTCATAACCTACAAAAATTGTAGAAGCAAAGGGGTGAGTACCAAACCACACGGTACGCAACAAGTAAACTCCTAAACACAAGCTAAGGGAATAGAATACGGTTACTCCTTACCACCCCAACCGAACCTCCACAACTACAACTTGCATAAAACCAGCCCAACCTAACAGTTCACAGTTTACAAGCACATGTTTCAACAACAACACTCTAAGAATTACATATTCTCAACAACAAGCTCAATATTCATCAATCAAAGTTCCACAGAAAGGCACTCACAAGATCAGCAAAACACAATATCAAGTGCACTAACGATAAATATGTGCAATGCAATGGAATGCAATGTCAAGTATAGTGATGCATGCATGTTTGACCTAGTGATACACACTCGTTGTTTCTCAGTCTGGGACCCATGGGGGACATATCTGCCTATGCATTCGTCGCGGCGCGTGACACGTCCCTCGATAATAGTATCCATCGCAGCACACGATACGTCCCTCGATATAAAGTATCCATTGTGACGCGCGATACGTCCATCGAAATGGTACATCCTCTTATCACAACCATGTCTCAGAACCAATGCAAATGACATGTTCACACAATAATAAGGAGATGACCATTTTCATAACAAGGCACAATTCACAACAATGCAACTGTGATACAACATCAACAATTAAACAATAAGCTTTCAAATCATTCTCAAACACACACACCAACAATTAATCACATTACCTTTTTATTACCCTTTTTCCATCATTAGAATTATTCAACATGGACAAGTCAACCCATCACCAATTCTCATTACTCCCAAACACATATTACAAGGAAATACACGAATTTCATACACTTAACAAGGGTTTAGAAATTCACTTGCCTCAAATAATCGAACAATCACTCCGGGACTTGAGCCTTCCCTTTTCGTTGAACTTTCAAATCAATGCAATTTATTCACAAAAATAATCGCGATAAGATTTCTAATTTAACAACACCCATATTACTATAATCCAGTTCCTAATTCTTGATGCTGATCCATACGCTACATATCAACCTCCTAAATTTTAAGCCTAGGGTTAAGTCTAATTTCCTCTAAATATCATAAATTTGATAGTACTATATTCATCTCAAACAATATACCTAATATTTAATTCCATATATCAATTTATCAAAACTTAAATTATAACCCGATAATTATAAGAAAATTGTGAAACTCAGACTAAAACCCTGATCACTTTTATTACGGACGAACACTGTATTCACAATCAAAATGAATGACTTCATTAATTGCCATGTTTACATAGCCGTCATCTGGATGTAATGCTAACATGATGGCACGAAGTTCAATTCTCCAATTCTAAATCACCGCAACTTACAAATATATATATATATATATATATATATATACCTAAGTGCGAAATTAATTAGTTTTCCACTTTACTGTTTCCTCTCATTATTAAAATAATAACGACAAATGATTGTCATGATTTCAAGTTAAATCCTAATGAAAATTATGTTGAATCGCTAGAATTTCAGCCACAAATGCTAAAAAGATTCGATAGGATTTGTTGTCATAATCCCAACAATACCCTCGTTATAAAAACGATTATTTTTGCATTGTTTTTCTTAACAATGTCAAATTATATATAATGACACCAAAAGATTCTATATATTAATTTGTGCAAATCAACCCATAACATTTGAAAGGTTTAATTAATTAATAATTTAATGTGAAAAGGTTCACTCATGCTACTCTTTTTCACTTCTAATTAACTTACCCCTACAAGAAAAAATATTTGACTAATAGAATTTATCTTTCAATGCTAGAAAATCAACATAATACATACCAAATATAGTCGATTCTATAATAGTTGAGCCTTTTCCTAAACCTAGTGTACTTTTATCTACCTATTCTAGTTAATCAGTTAAACCTAAATCATTGAAAAAATTTACAGCTCTTTTAATAGGAATAACAAGTAGCACTACTCTCACAGACTTAATTAACCTAATAAATGATATAGAGAGCCCCCTATCATACAACATAGTACCTAGATTACAAATTTGAGCATATAATTTTGTAGTCAACTTATGTATATGGATAAATATGGGATCCCTAAGATTCTAGCTAGTATTAGAGTATAACAAAATACCTACTAGTAGTAATATCCATGTATGTTTTATTTTTTGCCCTAGTAATTATATCCATGTATTATTCAAGTAGAATTATTTTTTGTTTGGAACCCCTTCATTTGACCTTAAAAAAATGTTTGTTAATTCAAATAATAATAAACTTTGAAACCACACCTTTCCTTTCATATGATCTCGAATACCATAATTTATCTTTGAATGGGTTTCACTTTTATTAAAGGAGGGTAATTAATTTATGGACGACTAGATTAGTGATGTTGAAAATGTGACCATATCTAATTCTGAGGTTGGCCTAATCTAACTTAATGACGCTCTTCTAGAGTTTTGCATTTGAAATACTGCACAAAACGTCTTTCTTACTCAATGATTCGTTAGTTAATGAAGTCATCGCGGACATCAAGACTAGTAGTGTTGAAAATGTGACCACATCTAATTCTGAGGTTGGCCTAATCTATCTCAGTGACAACACACTTCTAGAAATTTTTTATCTGAAATATTGCGCAAAACATCTTTCTTATTCAATGAGTTGTTAGTCAATAAAGTCAGTGCGGACAAGACTTGTGGGATCGAGAATGTGACCACATCTAATTCTGAGGTTGGCCTAATCTATATATCTTAATGACACACTTCTACAGATTTTCGATCTGAAATACTGCACAAAACGTCTTTCTTACTCAATGATTAGTTAGTCAATGAAATAATTATGAATTCCTAATTCGTCTCATTAATTTTTAGACTTTCATATGTTTGACATTAACCAACCTAGCCACTAGCACTATAGTGGTTCTCTTGGAGAGAAAAGAAGAAGGAAGAAGAACACTCTACATTCATCGACATTAATAACAAACTTAAAGTGATTCCTCAAAAGTGAAGAGCTAGGGGTATGTGAATTTTATTTCTATTTTTGAAGGATAGAAAGGTTTAATAACCTTTGTTTAAAAAGATGTTTATTTCAAAATACATTGGAAAAATACAAAAGAAACGAATTATATAAATTATGATTAAACTATTGAAGAAAATAAAATACCAATAACAAATCAGAAAAGATAACTGAATTAAAAGAAACAACAATAAAGTTAAAATGGAAAGGATAAGGTAATAATAAAAAAAAACAAAATTGATCTTATGATAATCATTGAGCCTAATTTATATGATATTTTGTTAACGGTAAAGTATGGTTTTGAGACTAACACTATGTTTGGATCGTTGTGAGTATGGTTTTATCTCTTTTTTCAAATTCCTCTTCTGATTTAAAAATATATATTGTAATATGTATCTTCTTCTACTTTAAACAAGAAATAGATAAAATAAAATAAAAATAAACCTTTGTTCAAGAGTGAAATTATTGGAACTGCCCATATTTAGTTTATCATTCGAAATCATATCACATTCTGGATTTAATTAGACATGATGAATAGAGATGGTATTTATTTAGTATGTAATTATCTTGAGTATAGTAATCCTAATCTAAAAATATACGATAGTTTAATTATTTGATTTTCAAATTTCACTAATCTCAACTTATTCAAATTCACACCATATAAATAAGGATCAAATATTTCCTATCAAAAAGTTAATTATTCATTTTAGCTTAGGATTCGAAATCAAGGCTTTCAATAAAAACAAAAGATATGTTAATCATTTTACTACATCCTTAGATAATATGAATTATGACTTAAACCTAAGAGAATCTTATGGTTATCTTGGATATTGTTTAAAAAGAATTGTCAGCAAAATGACTTGATTTAATGGTGCCTGTCCAAATTTACAACTATAGATTGATAAATACTTTTTATTTTTAATTAGATGTCACATCTTTGAATATGGGAATGTAATCATTTTTTGGTAGAGAGCATTTTACCTCATTTAAAAGTGAGACTTTTTAACCTGAATCTTATAAGTTAGTCGGGTCTCAGGTGTTGGACACTTTGTTACAAGTCGGATGATATTTTTCAAAAGGTCTCACACCATTTGAAGTATCACTACATCTTATATGTAGCCCTCTTTCTCTTTTCAGCTATCAATATAGGACTTTGTTCACACATTCAAATATTTCTCTGTCGAACTAAGTTCCACATAATCCATCACTATTGATGGGCTAATTTGGAGATTCTCTAGGTGTCACCCACATCAATCGAGTATTTATGTGTTATGCCCACCAAGACACACTAACTTCCTTTTTCATATACGTGTCTTCAGAACTATGAGTAACGGTAAAAAACTTACTCGTAAATGGATATAGGCACTAAATCAGTACTCCCTATTTTTTTTGTCGAATCATTGGCTATGATACAAATGGTCAACTAAAAAAACTCAAAAATACTCTTAACATGGTGTGATATCATTCACTTTTGGCCAAACTGCCCACAAGATTTGCTCAAAAATGCCTCACCCTTTTCTTCTTTCCATGTCCGACTTTGTTCACACTGATCACCTTACAATTTTTTCTTTCTTTTGAATATCAATGTGGGACTTTATTCGCACATCCTACCTAAAATAAGTATTGGACACCAAATGAAAAAACAAAGAGTATACTGTTTTTAGAGAGAGAAAATTTCAATTTATTCTTTTTAACTATTCGATGTTTGGAACTTCCTATCATGATTTATTATTAAGCACTTCTTATCAAATGGTTGTCCAATCTCAAAATCAAAAATTGAAAGTTCTTATTAAGGGTTATAAAACGATCAGAATCATTCTATCAAATCGATCCTTGTTTACACAAATACTCAATAATTGATCTCTTGATCACTATTCAGCCTAGTTCGAATCCAATTGCACATTTTATCTAACCTATACTTATCACCTAAACCTAACCCATTGAATTTTACGGCAAATTTAATAGGACTACACTCGTGCTCACGAATATAATATTCTAGGTTAGACCACGCTATTCGAGAAAATAAGGGCCCCGAACAAGAAAAGAATAAGACATATTGTCTTAATATTTTCACAAACGTTAAATGTAGACCTAGCATGATATATACCACATATTCTATCATAAAACATATAGTACCCACTGTTTTATTAGTATTCATGTATGGGCCCCCTCGATTTATTAGCCATATATAACGTTTTCAAGTGAAATAATCCACCTAGCTACTAGTACTAAGTTGTTTCCTTCAAAAGAGAGAAGGAAGGAAAAAACAATTTATCAGGAGTGTTATGTTTGATATATATATACTTTCATTTGAACGATCTGATTTTTGAATTGCATCAATTCGACTTAGTGAAATTCATACAGTGTGAGTATGCCCATAAGAGATAAAATGTTCCCTATGAAAAGGTAAAGTTTTTATTCTAATTTAAGGTTTGAAGCGAAAACTCTAATTGAGAAAGAAGAGATTTCAATCACCCGATTCACATCGCGCAAGAATTTTCAATGAAAAGATTAATTTTTCAATTAGATTCAAAATCGAGATATTCAATTTATCATACCCTTAGATCCTATGAAATATATGACTTAAATCTAAGAGAATCTTTTTTATAAAATAGAGAAAATTAGTTCATTAAGCTTTCGCGACATATAGATAAAACCCTCAATAAAAACAAGAGGTTTAATTGACAATAAGTGTTCTAATATACAACGAAATATTATAGTGAGTAATTATTGTTCCTCCATTTTAAATTAGAGGTCTCGATTCGAGCATGAAAATAGAATTACATTATGAACAAAGCAATTTACCTTCCTCAAGTGAGAATTTTTATCCTAAATCGAGTTTGTCGCGCCTCTAAACAAATATCGGATATCGGATGAAAAATCATATAAATATTAGTATTAAATATTAAATAAAAGAGAGAGAAGAGAAGATAAATTTTTTTTCCTTTGAGTGCGGGTCATAATGGGTTAAGACAACAATCGGGTCAAGACCCAATTCCTAACCTAACCCAAGTTTTCTTGGGTCGAAAAGGGTTGGTCAAAATGTGTTAGGTAATGAGTTATATAACGGGTCGAGACCTAACACAACACAATTTTTTACTTAATTATTTTGTTTGTTCTATTAAACTATTTTAGTACCTAATTAAATTAATATTTTTCTTTAATATATATATGGCTGTATATAACATATCAAATTGAAAAATAAGTTTTTTTAAAAATATTTTGACAAGATTTCTCAGGAGCCAATTTGGGTTACATATCAATCCAATTTTTAATAGGTTGGGTTGAGCTAATGAATGAGACGGTTATGGGTCAATGATCCGCCCAAATTTAAACTGGTTGAGCGAGTTAGATGGGTTGGATTTGATTTTTCCACCCCAATAATATTTATTTTTTATTTTTTAAGAATCAGGAAATAAATAAATACTACTTCCTCCGTTTTAGTTTGTGACATTATTCTCAAATTAGTTTATTGATGCATTTCTATTATTTGAATAATTACTTTTACACCTCCTACTTTTTCTTTAATGAAATAATTTATATGACCATATGTCTAATAGATTTTTACAGTACACAACATCTAAAAAATCTCACAACAAAAAATAATCATGTTCTTTATTTTTATTTGTATAAATTTTAACAAGTATACAGTAAATAAATGATCAATAGATAATCACTATATTATCTATTATAATTGATGCATAGACTGATTATTACATATTTACTTACATAGTTATATATGCACTTGTTATGCACTCAATGTACACTAATGACAATTACAAATTATTACGATTAGATGGAAAATATCTTTTTTTTAAAATGATTTACCTAAAAACATTATAGTCCCAAAAAACTTTTTTTTTTCTTTTTAAAAAATATGTCCACAATTTTTTATTTGTATGGGACCATCTGATCACATACATCCAATAGTGGGCCAATAAATATGCAAATTTGCACATGGTTTATGAAAAATCCTGATGATAGATAAGTGACTAATCAGAATTCTAGTACTATGATTTGCCATTACCTTTTTTTTTTCCTTTTTTTTGTTTTTATCTTAAATAATATATTAATAAACTCTATATAAAAGTTATCTATCGGAGCAATATTTTTACCGGTCTATTAACAACAAGTAGATCCACATTAGGAGAATGAGTAATGTGTCACAAAAATTAGTATAATAAGCCGTGAAGACACTTCTTGATAATGAAATTAAGGGACAACCGATAAGAGATAGTCATAATAAAATTTACAAGTCATGTTCTGATATAATTGAAGACAAAAAGGAAAGATTTTGTAAGACTCTATTTGATAAATGAGTCGATTATTCAAAACATTTTGTTATTATCATGAATTATTCACTTTTATTACAATCGATCAGGATTGCCTCGTTTCATTTATAATCACCACTATAAGATTATAATTCTATAGCATTATTGCACTCTATACTTCGCTTAGAAGAAGATATGAAGGACTTTACATGTTGTATTCTTCTATCTCTTGATGTAAAAGAAGACACATGATTTTAACTCTTATTAAATATATAAAATAAATGAGTTTACTAGTGAATTTAATAAAGCGTTGCAATCATTGTTAATTGTCATTTATAGCTAGATGTCTAGTCGTACCTTGTGAACAAAATATAAACACTGAAACTATATGTCGAAAAAAGTTTGCCCCATTGAATTTATACCTTTTTTTAAGTAGACATTAAAAGTTTGTGGGGGGTCCTATTATCCCACAAAACTATTTCTAACAATTATAAATACACCATTTTAATCCATTCTCAGATCAGGTGTAATTTCACGTATTGGAGGCACGTGAATGAAAAAAAATCACGCAAACTTTAAGTTTATAGTTGTTGAAAATGGTTTCATGGGATAATAGGACCCCCACAATCTTTAGGTATCTACTTAAAAAAAGGATATACGTTCGATGAGATGTGGTAATCATGTATTTTCTCTTTTATGATATATAATAAGTATCTTGTGTGAATACTGAATACTATAAATATCGTTCATCAACTTCATTAAATGATAATAATTCATGTGATTAACGTTTACATTTGATAATTGCATCATTAACTTTTATATTTGAAAGTAATATCAATTACTACTTATATTACTCCTAATAAATAACACACATTGATAACCACTATCCAATATATAGTGATTGCCAATTTGTGTATTAGTCTACACATTCTATGATCATCAAAGAAAATTAAAATGTTTTTTTGGGGGAGGGGGATTATTTTTTCGAAAATTTGAAATGTTCGAAAAATAAGTAAAAATACTTTTAAGTAGAAGAAAAAATAATTATTTCTTAAAAATAACAAAAATTGAAGCGGAAAAGAATCTTGACACAAATATCCCCCCTTATAAACAACTTGTAAGGTTACTACGTATAACAACTCATTTCCTTTTATTAATATTTCAATCATACATTTAAATGATAAAACAAAAAGACAATTGCTTCATATACCTGTTGCAATTATCAAACATTTTAAAATGAATTAGTCAACCATGATATTGCTTGTTTTTTAAAAGTACTTTTCTAAAAAACTATCTTAATAAAAATATTTCTCAAAATAAGCGATTTTTAGTAGGTTGGTCAAACAGGCTCTAAGTTCACAACTCCCAGAGAAGTATAATCGTACTACATAGAATCACATCAATAATACAAATACAATCTCTTTTCTCTCTACTTTAATATTATTGTTGTTGTTATTGTTGTTGTTGTTGTTCTTCTTCTTATTATTATTATTATTAATATTATTATTATTATTATTATTATTAATATTATCGTTATTATTATCATTATTATTATTATTATTATTATTATTATTGTTATTATTATCATTATTATTATTATTGTTATTATTATCGTTATTATTATTATTGTTATTATTATCGTTATTATTATTATTATTATCATTATTATTATCGTTGTAAATCTAGCTCCTCGATCAATTGTAAAGAATCTTTCTTTCTATACTTATCATTTAGATTTGATGTAACTAAAGTAGAAAGTATTTTCCAAATATATTGAGGCTATCGACATCATATGCTTTACTGAAAAAAATTTCATGAAAAAACAAACAAAAATGAAGGACTACAGTAAACTAGTTATAAGGTATAGCATGGTAAATTAAGAAAGGATGAGTGAAATGGAATTGATGAATGATGGGCACCTTTAATGTTTCACTTAGAAAATGATAGATTTTTAGAAGTTAGCAACTTTTTGTCACACATATATGTCATACTGGATATATTATAAATACATATATGGAGACATTTCTCCAACAGGTCACTCTCTTTAAATACAAGCCAAGCCTTACAAAACAAACGTGGCTAAGGACCTAAAATATTAATGCTCTATTGTTGCATAAATTTTTTGGTCCTTTTTGGACAATATATATTACTCGAAATAACAATACTTCAAATTTTATTTTATTTTACATAATTTAAAGATATTTTTGGGTAAATGTTATTTTCGCCTTAAAGTGACTATTACTTAAATAGTAGTTTTTACCATTTGGTAGAGACAACTAAGATGGGCCAACATTAGCATACACATTGGCCCAACAAGCTCTTGATGGCCTATTTTTGGATTTGTTGAGGGTGTGTTTCGTGTAGTGCAAAATATTTTCTGAAAATTATTTTTAAAATTTTTCCTTGTCTGGTTGGTCGAGCTCCTTAAAAAATGAGGAAAATAAGTTTCCTTATGGAAATAGCAGAAACAAGTTTCAGAAGTTAACTTTAAAGTTCTTTATCTCTTTCCCACCCACCCAACATTCCCAACATCATCTCTTGACCATTTCACCCCGGAACTCCCACTCTCAACCCTATTCCACTCTTATAATATTTCACTAGCTTACATATAAATGCTCCTAAGAGACAAATCTAATGTATGTCTGATGAAGAACAAAAAACATTTTTTTTGAAAGAAAAAAGAGAGAAAAGTTCAAGATCATCCCTTGTGAGATTTATTCTCTTAATTCACCCTACTTTGGAGAATTGAATTGTTACAATCTTTAACCAAAAAATAATACTCTATATGTCCCAATTTATGTGTCATCCTTTCTAAGTCCATCCAAGAAAAATGTCACATTACCTTATTAGGCAACTATTCAATGACACCACCCCATTTTATCATTACTAAGTCTCACTTAACACTTAATTGTGAAGAAATGTCAACTAACATTAAGCACTAAAGTGACATTAAGGACAACTTGGAAAAACATGATAAAGTCTTCTACTATTTCTTAAACTCCATGCCTAACCACTCGGTGCCACATAAATAGAAAATAAAATTGTTACAATATCATCTTACAAGTGATCTTTTGGGGCTAATTTGGCAATCTTAAAGATACTTATGGCAATTGGCAAGCCCAATTCTCTCCTAGCTTAAGCTCCTTGTTGGATTGGCCCAGAATATCTATTGGGCTAATGATGAAAGTATACAGCTGCTATTTGGGCCAACTAATTTAGCAAATATATCCTTCTCTAGCCGAAGCTGCACAAGTACTCGATTTTGAGATCACCATTTAAATCATACTAATAATACTTAAAATTATACTAATGGGGCATTGTTTTTCATTAGTAACATATTTGCTTAGATACATTTGGAGTTTCTACTCCTAGTAAATATCAACTTGCTACATTGAAAGAACATTTTTGGGGCTTACAAAATGAACAAGATCAAGATAATACAGCAATCTTCCAGACTCCATAGTACAGTTGCCTTGTTGGTAATGCCTTTTTAACCACAAAATTGGGATCTTTGTTCATGCCAAAAAGAAATTTGGACCTATCCAGTCTATGACATGTCCTCATGATAAAGGTGAAGTCCCAGCCCAAAACGAGCACAAGCTCGACGAAATGCCATACCTTCTGCCTTCTGCACTGGATCCCCATAACCTGGATCATCTACTGAAGCAGTGCCAGTTGATTCTCGATATATCTAAGTCAAAACAGAGCAAAGAAAACAAAAATCGTCATCAAAGTTTTGATAATGTAAAAATTTCTCATGTAAATGAAATGCAAGCAAACCAGAAAACTAGGTAACAAGCACAAGCATACACATCTATTTTATGGGTTTTCTCCAACAGGTAAGCTGCGGTGTTGTTACATGCAGTGGCTCCATACGCCAATAGATGAAGGAAAGGAATTCAAGGAAAAAAATCACAATTTCGAAATCAGCTACAAGCTTATTCAAAGCAAAGGGACAACACAGTGAATCATAAGCGTCAGCTTGTGCTCACCTTGACTAATTCATTACATCATTTTTCGAAGATAGTAAGTGATAGGCAACTAAGAGATGTTCTTCCTTACATAGCTTTAAAGTCGGTTAAAGAGTCTTTCTGTGGCTTTTTAGGTAGGTCTTCTCAAGTTAAAAGGCAGCACCTCATGAACAACAGTATTTGGTTGCTTAGAAAAATATTACAGAAATGATATCAAGAGCAGGCTAGTTATCACTACACAAAAGAACATCTTAATAATATAAACAATCTGTCAAGCATAAGTAACAAAGATAGCAATACCTCTGCATCAGTCCCATATATTGTCACACGATAAACAACTGAAACTGACTTGCCATCAGATGAGTAGGTGATGCTTCGAACTTCACCAGACCATTCTAATTGGCAACAAATTTGACTGTCAACTGGCTGACTAAAGTAAAAGTAGTTTCATTCGCAGAAAAAGGGAAAATAAATAAAAAAGAACATTGACATACCCGGAGCATGTAAATTCATAATCCTATTCACAATATGCCTGCAAAGATTCAGAAGTCATAAAAAATAAGTCAATTTTTTTTATATTGTAAAAAGCAACAGAAACAAAATGCAGAACACACTATTCCGGCAAAGTGTTAATGCGTCGGGTGAAGAATGATGAAGGCCCGCACCAATATAAAATGAAGAAAAAACATGTTTCAAAATCAACTGACCAACGAAGTTGACCACTCAGAGTTGATACTTTGGGTGCATTTGTTATGGAGGACGATTTACAACAACAACAACAACATACCCAATGATTTATTTTGGAAAATCATTTTAATGTTCATTTTCCTTGTGTGGTTGAGTACAAAAGTAAGTATAAAGAGTTGTATGCAATAAAATGATAGTATTTTGATGATATTTTTGAGTTTAAAAAGTTGAGAATAAATGTGTACATTTGGGATGTCTGCAAAGGATAATGATTTGCTTCCTGGAGGAGATTAACAGTGGGTTACAATATCCTTTCACAGGGGTGGGGTCTATGGCCCCTATGATAGGAAACTGAGGAAGTACTTATGGAAAGAACTTGCTGCTATCAGTGGAATTGTTTCACTACCATGGGCTGTTGGAGGAGATTTCAATATAATAGGTGTACGGAAGAAAAAAATGGGAGAAGCTAGAAACATCAGAGAATTCTCAAACTTTATTAACGACCTACCTTTAGTAGTTCTTCAACAACTGAATTCATGCTCAGTAGGCATACAATATTTTCAGTCAATAACTGTTACAGAGATGTTGTTGCAACGGTTTAAACAGGGAAATCCTAATTGTCCCTAGAAGATTATTTGAAAAACCAAAGCACCTATGAAAGTAAGTTTTTTGTTTGGCTAGCAACTAGGGATGCTTGCCAAACACAAGTTACAAAGGTGAGGTTTTTCCTTGTGTAGTAAATGCTATTTTTGCAATTCAGAGGAGGAAACAAGATAATATATTTTCTTGCCTTGCAGATTCTCAAGACAATTCTGGGAACTTTTCTTTAGCATAATGGGCATATCTTTGATGTTACCAGAGAAAATTAGTAGCTTGTTGGAAGTGCGGCAATCACAGAAAGTTACAAGAGCTTATAGCTAATATGGAGAGCATCCCCAATTGCATAACGTGGAACTTATCCCAGTCTTTTGAGTCTCATACATGATCTATCAGGTGTTGAGTTTTTACTATCACCAACTATTTATCAAAAACACACCTCAACTATCAGTTGCTCACTTCACCTACCTAAAGGATGGTAATATGTCAAGTAGGAAAAATAAGCAATCGATAGTTGAGCATGAAACTCAAAAAACTAGGATACTTTAGGTGTGTATTTCACTCTTCACTCTAAAATGCAGAATATACACAAGATAGAACACATCTTGGAGGTGAGTTATGTTATCAATCAAAAACCACAGAACTCCCCCCAAAAGGTATAATCTTTATGAAGCAATTCAAGCACAACTAATCAAATGCAAAATAGTAAGTACGACAACAAAATCATACTCAGTTTAATCCCACAAATGGGGTCTAGGGAGAGTGTTGCATACACAACCTTACCACTACCTTAGAGAGGCAGTTCCCAATACATCCTCAACTCGAGTAACATATAAAAAATCAAGTATATAAAATAATTACAAAGAAGCCAACAAAATAGCAATAACAAAGCAATTTGTGCAAAATGAAACAGAGAAAAAAAAAAGGGGCAGAGCAGTAAGATCACCATGGTATGTATTTGATGGAGAATCCATTAGGTTCATGGCGAAACTTGATGAGTGAATCTGGAACTTTCTTGTTCAGCTCTGTCAGTATATCAGAAAGTGGTCTACTGATTCCTGAAGTTAGGTCCGCCGTTTCCCTTTCTGAATCAAACATCAATCTCTCTCTGTCTTTGTCTTTCGGATAAGAAGAAGCCTTAGCAGAGATGGAGCGCTGGCACAATCGGAGTTTATTCAACACAGAAGAAGAAGAAGTTGAACGCAATGAAGAAAATGCCATGGCTTTTCCCTTTCAACTTCACTAAAAAACCCTCCATTTCTGCCTTGAAAAAAGGGTTTCTTTATAGGGGAAAAATGGCAACCAAAGTTCCACATTTTCAAAAGAATTAAAAAAGGATAAAAAACATAGCTAAACTATTTCGTTTTTAATTTAAACAACTATAATAACTCGTATTAGATACAATAACATGTAATCATTCATCAAATCTAAACCTCCCCCAACCTATACCCGAAATTCCAATTACACACTCCAACTTTACGGATATCCTATTATCCACCTGAACTTTATATTTCTCTATTTTCTACACACCCAAGTGCTGACCTCAACACATAAACCAAATAATTAGGCCTGCGTGATTCCACGCGCTGGGTCCCTCGCCTCTTCAACTCCCATTTCTTGTTTTTCCCCCATTTCCCTCCTAAAACGTAAAAGAACAAAAAAAATCCTCCTTTCTCATTTTCAATCCTTCTCCATTAGCAATGCATTTCTATTGATCATCAAACAAATTTGCTACCATCGAACAATTTTGATGTGTATTGTCAACTTCATTTCGTACTTTATCAACTAATTTAGTAAAATGTTAGTTCTTTATCCCTTATTTAGAGTTTGTGATTTATCCCCTACGATTTCTGTACATTGTGTGAAATCTTATGTGTGGCTTACGATTATAGTGTTAGGTGTTCATTTACACCATATTATACCACATTTTTCATGAAATTAGGTTTTTCCCTTTCTCGTGTAAGTCGCGTAATTTTGTATTATGTTCGTCTTAGTATTATGTTCATGGAGTGTTGTATTTATGTTCTTCTTAGTATTATGTTCATAGAGAAGCTACTAGTCTGCTACTGTGTTGTATTTATGTTCATAGAGAAGCTAAATATTGTGTTGTATCTGGTCGTTTGCTAATGTGTTGTATTATGTTCGTTTTTAAGTATTATTCTATTTTTTGGATTGCCCTCACTATTTTTTTTATTGCCTTAAGGTAAGAGATGAGTGGGTTTACTTTGATTGCTCTAAGGTGGTACCATGGTGGGGAGTTAGATTTAAGTAGTGGGGAACCAATATATAATGGTGAAAAAGTTACATAACTTTTGGATGTTGATGTAGATAAAATGTCATATTTTGAGGTGAAAGACTATATTAGAGAATTGGGATATAGTACAACTTGCACCTTTAGTATTAAAGCACCTAACTGTGGCATTTTGGTAGATGTTGATAATGATAAGGATATTTTAGACAAGATGTGTTCCTTGGAAGATGGGGATGAAGTGGAGGTATTTGTTAGGCATTTGATTGATGAGGTAATTGTGGGGCCCATGTTAATAGAAAATGGTAGTCATGTGGATATGGGAGAATCTGGTTCAACTTTTAATACAAGGTCTAATGAGAGTGAAAACTTTAACTTTGGGGGGTAGGTGAAGACCATTTAAACAGTGAGGATCCTATTGCTACTTTTTCAACCTCACCTTCTTTTACTACCACACCTCCTTTCAATATTGCTACTGCAAATAGTGCTACTACAGATGGTGCTACTGATGATGATATAGATGTTGATCCTGCTGGACTTGATTTCTCAGAAGAAGAAGTAGAGGGTTCTGATTATTCAACTAAGGATAATGTTGAGTCTGAAGCTAAATTAGTTGGAGATGATGATGAGGAAGAGTATGGTATTGATGTACATGAGGAGGTTAGGGAGTTGAGGGTTGAAAAGAGAAGTTTTCAAAGGAGGAAAATAAGGGAAAGAGTAGCAGCTGACCATTGAAGAGGTACCAGTAGGTGAAGCTAGGCCAGATCTAGGTTTTGATAAAACTGGAATAGGTAAAGTAAGTCATGAAGGAAGGCTAGGAGGTGATGAGCCTTACTTTGCAAGTTCTGATGAGGATAGTTTTGAGTTAGATGAAGATGAGTGTTGTAATGATGATGAACATGAATCTGGTAGATCAAGAAGGGTAAAGTTGTCAAGAAAGAGGAGTTCAAAAACTCAAAAAATCATTCATGATCCTACTACAAAGAAAGTTGTGTGGCAGTTGGGCTTGGTGTTTAAAGATGTGAAAGAATTAAGACAAGCAGTAATTAAATATGCAGTTAGAAGGAGGGTTCAGGTGGAGAAGTGGGTGAATGAGCCAAAGAAAGTTAGAGTTAGATGCAAAGATGGTTGTCCATGGCTTTTGTATGGGTGTCTTGACAAGACAACAAATAATTTCATGATAAAAACTTACAATCCAAAGCATACTTGCAACAAGACAACTAAAAATTACTTGTGCAATGCAAAGTTTTTATCTGAAGCCTTCAGAGAAAGAATAACTGAGCAACCAAACATAAGAGTCTTCAAGTTACAGGAGATGATTAGGAAAACGTTAAAACTTCATGTTGGCAAGACTATTGTGAGAAGAGCAAGAGCTAACGTGTTGAAAGATATAATGGGTGATCATGTTGTGAAATTTGGAAGAATACTTGACTACAGGACCAATCTAGGTACCAGTTGTGTTGTAAAAATTGGTGAACCCAATGCAGAAGGCAAATCAATATTTCAGAGTTTTTACATCTATTTTGATGCTTTAAAGAAGACATAGATACATAGTAGAAAATGCATAGGTATAGATGGTTGCTTCCTTAAAGGTGTTTGTAAAGGTTAACTGTTAGTTGTTGTAGTCAGGGATGGTAACAATCAGATGCTACCACTTGCTTGGGCAGTAGTTGAAAAGGAGAACAAACACCCATGAACCATGATTGTCAAGTGCATAAGGAATGATCTGGGACTTGGAGATGGTGAAGGTCTCACCTTGATTACAGATATGCAAAAGGTATGTGAAGTTATTTTGTAACTTTCAATGTATATATGTAATTGTGACCTAATCATCATATATTGCAAGGAATGTATGTAGAAATTACAAATGTATTGCCTTGAACATAGAATGTGTGCTAGGCACATATTAGCTAACTAGGCTAAGGATTAGAGGGGTTTTCAAAGAAGACAACAATTTTGGAAGATAGCTAAGAGTACATTTAAGTCTCAATTAAGGAACAATATAGAGAAGATGAAGTTGTTAGGTCAATAAAAAATGATGGATAACTTAATGTACTACAACATTAATTTTTGGTGCAAAGTTTACTTCAATACTGAAGTAAAGTGTGACTCTGTAGACAACAACATGTCTGAGTGTTTTAATGCATGGATCTTGGCTGATAGACACAAGACCATCATTACTATGCTTGAAGAAATAAGAGTGAAGCTGATGACAAGAATAGCCAAATTAAGGGAGTTCCCAAGTACTTGGAAGTGTAATTTCTCTCCAATGGCTCTGAAGGTTTTAGAGGAGAACTTAGTAGGTTTATGGACTGTACCATTGAGTTTAATGGAACTGCTGGATTTGAAGTGAAAGAAGGGCTTTGTCAACACAAAGTGGATATTGCTAAGAGAACTTGTAGTTATAGGGTGTGGCAGTTAAGGGGCATACCATGTGCACATGTTGTGGCTGCATTATACTTTAAGAAGTTTTCTTTTTATGACTATATAGACAGCTGCTACAGTAAGGAAACTTACTTGAGGATTTATGCCAATGTTATTGAATTACTCACAAACATGGAGATGTGACCAATTTCTACAAACCCCACTATTAAGCCACCAGAAATGACAAATATGACTGGTAGGCCACCTAAGGCTAAAAGAAAAGAAGCTGGAGAAACTAAGATATCTGGGAAGCTTCCCAGGACTGGATTTGCAATGACATGTAGTATATGCCATGTCAGGTGTCATAACAAGAGAGGGTGTCCTCAAAGAGAAGGTGTTGAATCATCAACAAGACAAAGTGCACCATCACCTACTGCATCAGTAAGGGCAGAACCAACAGGTTCAGGCAGGGGAAGAAGCAAACCAAAGGTAATATTTGAACTTGTTTTACTCTTTCTTAATTTATGACTTACTTTTTCTCTTATATGTATAGAAAACTCCATCAGCACCATCAGAAGGTGAGCCTCCACTAAAAAAGGGGAAGATGAAGAGAAAAAAAAAATCATCAGTAGCACCTAGTGCACCTCCCCTACTTACTGCACCTACTGATTTTCCTGCATCCTCTTCTGGTCCTCCTACTTATCATGCATCATCTTCAATAGCTAGTACTACTAAAAGAGGAAGAGGTAGGGGCAGGGGAAATACATCTCCAGAGAAAAGACCAAGAGTCATGGGAATGAGTGTGTTCCAAGCTGCAAATGGCTTCAAAGTCATGAATGTGAGTCTTTGATATATGTTAACAACTTAAATATTGAATTATAATCCTAATTTTGTTTAATTAAACAACTTAAATATTGATATAAACCTAATTTTACTATAGCCTGGCATGCCAAGTAGTAAGATCTACTCTACTGGACAAGCAAAAGTGACAAGATCATCTGATGTAACTGGTGACATTGGTTATACACCAAGTAATACAACTAAGCTGAAATGGAATGGTAAAACAACAATCTCAACAAGCAAGCTTTATGAGCTTAGAGAGAAGCAAAGAAAGAAGACAATGGGAAGTAGTTCAAGTCAAAATGACACTTCTTCACAGTCAAAGATTCCATAAAAATTGTAGTGATGTTGATGTATTTAAGCACTTTTAAGTTAGTCCATACATGTTGCATTAATGGCCTGCTATTTTGGATTTTGTTTGTTGGTAAATTTTACCTTATGTGGGGGCTATTGAATATGACATTATTTAGGTAAATTCTGCCTTATGTGAGGCCTTATGAATATGACTTTATTTTGGTAAATTCTGCCTTATGTGAGGCCTTATGAATGAATGATGATGTTGTGTTTTAAAATGATTATTGTGTTGTCTATCGAATTGTATTGGCTATTCAAGTGTGCTTACATATGTTGTGTCGGTTATGTGTTTAACAAATGGTGTTGTGTTGTCTATGTTGAAGTATGAATGGATGACTAGGTTGTTGGTTGTTGATGAAGTGTTGCATATTAATACAAGCTTCAATTGACATCATAGATACAAAATGACACACATACATTAACAATTTTAATTAAATATAACAACAATACAAATTAAAGAGAAATCCAAATATGCAGCACTTGAACTATTGGTTGCTGATGAACATAGCAACAACACAAATCAAAATACACAAAAGTATCTTCCTATTGAACCTACACCATTTCAACCTTCTATTGAGTCTCCTCTCCAATAACAAATTAGAGTTCCTCAAGTTGTCAATATGAACCTGTCTAATACATAATTCTTGCTCCAACTCATTGATTTTGTTTACCAATCTTGGAATGATAAAACTTGGTCTTGGATCCACTTCTACTTTGTCCCTCCATTGAAAAAATTTGCAATTTTTAGACTGAAAATGATCCAAAATAGTACATTGGCATCGTTCAAAATAGAGTGTAGCAAGAATACAAGAAAAAACACATACAAAATAGCATGGGCAAGACCAAAATCTTCTTCCCGGATTTAATTTCGACCAAGAAGTTTGCAAATTCAGTAAAATTTCGTGTTTGCATCTCACTACAACGTTGAACATTGGGTTTGATTCATCCATACAAAACTTATTCAAGTTTTCATTTGTCATTTTTGATGAATTTCGAGAAAATTTAAAATTTGAATTAGAGACCTAAATAAGAAATTAGAGTAGATTACAAACTCTAAATTCAAGATTTGAAGTAGAAATGAACATTAACAACTAAACCCTACTTAATTTTGAGAGAAAATTGTCATTTTTTTAATAAAAGGAACAAGGGTTAATGGTGGGGAAGAAGAAATAATGGTTTATTTAAAGGTGGGGAAGATGACTGTTGGAGAAGGAGGAATTTTTCATCAAAATTAACCTTCTAACGCGCCTAGAGGAGGTGAGAACACCTCTCATGACAAGTCAATACTTAGGTGTGTAGAAAATAGAGAAATATACAGTTCATGTGGGTAATAGGACACCCATAAAGTTGGTGTGTAGTTGGAATTTCGGATATAGGTTGGGGGTTTTAAGATCATTTTCTCTAAGAATAATAACAAATAAACAATTATAAACTATCACTCGATACAGTTATTTGATACTCTAGTTCATAAAAGTTACATTAATTACAAGATTTTTTTTTTATATACTTCGTATTATTTTATACAAATATTAATTATTTACCTTTTATTCTGTATAAAAGAATACATAAATTATTTCATAACTTATATTATATTAATTATTATGCATAAATAATTTATTGCTTAATTAGTTATCAAATGTAATATTAATTAATATTTGTATAACTCACAACAAACCTGTTAGCGGTGACCGATATTTGTTCAGTGCTTTTGTGTATCTTCTCTGTTTGTGTCTTTGTATGTGTGTTCCCTGAGGAGGCTTCTTTCTCTCTCTAAAATATATTCATTCTCTCTCCTCCTCCTCCTCTCGGAACTTCACTCTCTCTCTCTCTCTACAATTTGTGTTTCTCTCTAACCATGGCCGCCGACAGCTTCACCGACAAAAATGCCGTTTTCCGGAAGCTCAAAGCCAAGTCCGAGAACAAGGTTTACATTGAATTTTCTATATTTTGTCTATCTTTAATTATCTGCGGATGTTTTTTTTTTTTTTTGTATTTTTTCCGTTTTGTATATTTGTTTTTGATTGAAAATTGTGTTTTTCATTTGAATTTGTCTGTTTTGCTTGTATTTTTATTTGAATTGATTTAGGAACTTGAGATCTGATTTAGATCTAGTGTTTCTGTTGAGTAGATCTTTGTTTTATGAACGATTTAGCTTGAATTTTGTTCAGATGTGCTTTGATTGCAATGCGAAGAATCCTACATGGGCGTCGGTTACGTATGGGATCTTCTTGTGTATTGATTGTTCGGCAACGCATCGTAGCCTTGGTGTTCACATCAGTTTTGTTAGGTACATTTTAAAGTTTGATCTCTATCTTTATGCATTTGTTTATTGTTAAAAAATCAAATTGTCTTTTTTCCTTAGATTCAGCTATGTTGTTTGTTTATACATGGTAACTTTACCAGTGAATTTCGTTTGGGAAGTTATGTAAGGTATGCGGTTTAGGTTTTCTTATATACTGTGTAAAAACGATTAGGAATGTTGATATTATTGGAATCAACAGGTTAGAAGCCGTGATTTCTGCCTTATAAACAGTTGCTTCCTCTCATTGCTCAGTGTTGCAATTAAGATGAGGATGTATGAAAAGATTGCATCTTTGGATGAATGTGTGCTGGAAAAATTAGTATAAATCGAGTTGAGGACACCAATTTTGTGTAAGGAGCACTTAAAGAGATAATATCAGTAAGTCTACAAGTAGTGAAGTCCATTCTCTTATCAATAGGTGTCAAGGGAATGGTTCTGCAAATTGGTTATGATTAAGATACATTATCATGTTGTAGGAGGAAAAAAGAACAGATTTTGCTGTAACATCTCATATGCACGAATACCTTGTTAGCTGGCTTTCATATCAAGCAAACTGATAATCCAAGCTTTGAAGGATATTAAAGTAGAGGAAGATGAATTGGATTAATCTCCCAAGATTTAGTTACATGGATTTTGCTAGGTGTGCACAAGTATTTCCACTTGTAGGTGTATATTTTAATCTGCTCGGTGCATCACCACCATATACACTTTCTTGACATGATCCGTCATGTCTAATGAAAGATCCATGTTATATTAGGCCAACATATTAGTATAGTCAACACCTAAAATTTCTTGATAGTTGGATTAAAGACAGGCCTGATTGTAGATACCTACTAAAAACCAGTATCTCCAGTGCTGGATGAGATGCAGGGAAGATTTTTACCTGTGAGGATGCTAATGTTTTAGGAAGTGCTGAGAGAACATAGCTGGAAGAAAGAACAAAACAACACAATGTATCTTTAAACGGAAGTTGCAATGTATTGGAAGTAGTATTGAAGAGTTACAGTGAATGGAGTTTCTTCAATTATGACTATAGTCTATACAAGGGGTAAGAATGTGAGACTTCTAGATAGTGCTATCCAAAAGGTTGGGGATCTTGGTAGACGGGCAGCTGTGTTGCCTATCTTGTTCCAATTCTATTGAGTCATACCAGGAAACATAAAGCAAGCTTTGTGGAGCTAGAAATTACCAGTTGTTCAGATTATCAGTAGGTCACTGTCTCTGTCTATTCCTCTTTGCATAATCCGTGGTATTGAAAAAGAGGGAAACAGTAGATGGTTTGAAGATGGAAGAAAGACAGTTCAGCAACTAAGATGCTTAGTTTTCAGCTTTTGTATTACTGATGTTACATACGACATGGATGAAGTGTTAGACTATTTGGGCTTCCTGCATAGCTAAGGGATGCTGTGTTTTCTCTACATATCCTTGTATTTTTGTGCATTATCTTAGTGCTTTTAACAATAAAGTACCTTAACTTTCTCAAAAAGAAAAACAAGTTGGTATCTCGGAAAGTTGGGTTGTCATCTTGATTCTACATTATGCTACAACAGCTCCAAAGCTAGTGCTTCTTCATTTTGCCAAACTATTTTTTTTGAGAAAGGTAACATTACTTCTATATATCCACAGGTATACTACATCAAAGTGTAGTCCCCCTCCAAAAAGTTTTACTTACATCATTCCTAGGATCTTCTAGTTACAACCAGTCAATAATATTAAACACATTTTCAAAGATCTTCTATCACTACTTGCTTACACCAAAAATAATAAAGCCCTAGGCAATTAGTCTTTATCTTTTGAATATTGTTCTTTTTCCTTCAAAGCATCTTTGATTCCTTTCCTTCCAAATTGTCCACCAAATGCAAGTTCAGGACAATCCTCCATCTCTTCTCATTTTTTCCCCGCATTTCCATCCTGTTCCGGCATTGTAGGACTTCTATAATACTCCCGAGGCTTTGTCCACTTAATCTTCTTCTTTTGGATAAACATCTCGCCACAATTGATCGACCCATTTGCGGTGTAAAAAGAGATGGTTGACTTGTCTCCACATTGTTCTTCGCATAGATAGCAACTAGAGCGTAGATTGGGTTTCCTCTTGTTTAAGTTCTCATGTGTCAAGACTGCCTGCTTTGCCAAGAGCCATGTGAAATAATTCACCTTGTAGGGAATTTCTGTTCTCCAGATCATTCTCCAGGGCCATCCTGCATGCTGCTCCTCCGTAGACCTGAGTTCTCTGTATGCTGATTTTACAGTGAACTCTCCCTCTCTCTCCCCCTTCCATACTAGTCTATCTTCCTCTCCTGTCAGATTGGTAGCCATTTGCATTGTATCATGAAATCTTGCTATGGTTGTCATCTCCCAATCATTTAGTCCCCTTCTTAGAAACAGGTTCCACCCTTGTCCTGTCCATGACTTTGCCACTGTTGCTTCTTGTCCTTGGCTCAGACTATGTAGTACAGGGAAGGCATGTTTGAGTGCTTCTTGTCCACACCAAATGTCATTCCAAAAAGCTACTTTTTCTCCATTGCCCACCTTGCAGTTTGTTCTCTCTTTGACCAGCTGCCATAGGTTCCTGATAGACCTCCATACACTACAGTTGTAAGGGCTGGTGACCACCTCTATCATCCATTTATCCTCCATGCCATATTTTTCTATTATTACTTCCTTCCATAGAGATACTTCTGGCGAGACAAATTTCCACAACCATTTCATCATCAAACTCTTGTTTTGGATTTTCAACTCTCTGATATTGAGTCCACCCCTTCTCTTACTTACCAAATAGTTCCTCCCATTTGACCAAATGGTACTTTCTCTTATCTTCGCTTCCCTGCCATAAGAAGTTCCTCCTAATCGCATCTAACCTCTTGGTTACCTTGGCTGGTATAGGGAATAATGACATCATGTACGAGGGAAGGGCATCCAGGACACTGTTAACTAGAGTTAGTCTGCCACCTGACGATAAATATTGACACTTCCAGTTTGCAAGCTTCCTTTCACATTTCTCAATTACTCCACTCCATATTTCTTTTGACTTGCTGTTAGACCCCAAAGGCATTCCCAAGTAGGTTGTTGGTAATTCACCCACTTACCCTCCTAGTGTATTGGCTAGGTCTTCAATATTTATCACTGTGTTGACTGGATAGATAAAACTCTTGCTCTAGTTTATGTGCAGACCTGAAACAGCCTCAAAAATATTGAAGATGACCCTCAAAATCAGCATTTGCTCCTCTACTGCATCACAAAAAACTAGAGTGTCATCTGCATATTGTAGATGAGTAATCTCTAGATTATTTGTTGTATTATTTCCCACTTGGAAACCTCTGATCCAGCCCTTTACTTTTGCTGTCTGAAATAGGTTGTTTAGTCCTTCCATGGCCAAGATAAAGAGAAAAGGGGATAAGGGGTCCCCTTGTCTCAGACCTCTGTATGACGAGAAGAAGCCACATGGGCTTCTATTGATCAGAATAGAGAATTTCACTGAGCTTATGCACTGTCTAATCCATTTTAACCATTTTGTTCCAAATCCCATCCTTTGTAACAGATTCATCAAAAAGTTCCAATTCAAATGATCATATGCCTTCTGGATATCCAGTTTACATAGGATCCCTGGTTTCTTGTCTCTCTCTCTGGAGTCTACACTTTCATTGGCTATCAATACTGCATCCATGATCTGCCTATTCTTGATGAAAGCCATTTGTTGTCTATCCACTAGCTTATGTATCACTTTTTTCAATCTTTTTGCCAGAAATTTTGCAAATATCTTGTACACTCCTCCTACTAGACTTATTGGTCTGAAGTCATTTAGTTCCACAGCCCCCGTCTTCTTGGGTATCAAGGTCACAAAAGTAGCATTTATACTCTTCTCAAATACCCCTTCCTCATGAAAGTTTTGAACTGCTGCCACCACTTCTTTTTTGATGACTTCCCAACACTGGCTAAAGAAAGCCATGGAGAAACCATCTGGGCCAGGGGCCTTGTCCCCAGCACATGCTTTGATGCCTTCTAGGATTTCCTGTGCTTCAAAAGGGGCCATCAGTTGGTTATTGTCATCCTCATCAATCGTAGGGCACCCTATCATTTCTAGGTCTGGTCTCCAGTCCTCATTTTCAGCATATAACTTCTCATAGTATTCTGTGATCTCCTTTTGTATCTCAGCAGGCTCAGTCAATAGCTCGTCTCTGACTTTAATCTTATCAATAGTGTTGACTCTTCTATGTGCATTTGCTGTTTTGTGGAAGAAGCTTGTATTCCTATCCCCCTGTTTAAGCCATACTGCCCTAGATCTCTGTCTCCATGCTGTTTCCTCTTTTTTAGCCACCTCCTCAAACTCAGCAGTAAGAGCCAGTTTGGAAGCTATCTCCTCTTCCTCCAAAATTCTCTGGTCCTGTATCATTTCAAATTCTGCTAATTGGTTTAGTACCAATTGCTTCTGTTGACTCAGATTGCCTTGCCTGGTCTTGCTCCACTCTTTCAACTTAGCTTTCAAGGCCCTTAGCTTCGCTACCAGTACAAAGTCTGGTTTTCCATGGAAGCGAAAAGACTCCCACCAAGTCTTAACTCTATCATTAAATCCATCAGTAGTCAACCACCAATTTTCAAACTTGAAATATGATTTGGTTGTCCCCCATTCTCCACATTGTAGCATTAATGGGGAGTGATCTGAGACCATTCTCTGTAAGACAGATTGTTTAATGTTCCTGAAATTTGAATCCCATTCTTCAGAGATCAGAAACCTGTCTAGCCTTGCTGCTGTGAAGTGTCTGTCCCCTTTTCTCCAAGTGAACTCTCCCCCTGCTAAATCTAAGTCCATTAATTCCATGTCTTCAATGAACTCTAATAGCTCTGTCATTGCCCTGTTGATTCTGTTACAGTTGTACTTCTCAGAAGGATACCTCACAGTGTTGAAATCCCCACATAGGACCCAAGGGCCCGTGAATAGACCTTTTGCTGCCCCTAGCTCCCACCAAGTTTCTTCCCTTTCTGCTCTATCATTCGGGGCGTAGACACCTGTTAGGTGCCATTTAAAATCCAGATTCTTCCCAGAGAAACAAACAGAAACTGAAAATGCACCCACACTACTCACCTCCCCAACCCATCTTCTTTTATCCCACATAATTACTATGCCTCCCCTCGTCCCACTAGCTTCGAGTTGCACGTAATCTGCCCACCTACTACCCCAGATTTCCTTAACTTTATTAGCAATCTCCCCCTCCATTTTTGTCTCTTGAAAACATACCACATCTTAGAATCCAGTTGCAACCTTTTTAGTTCTAATTATCCTTTCCTCTTGCCTGTTGTTTGTTTACTCTGTTCCCCCCTGTTTCCTTGTTTATTGCTATCGATCTTCATCAACAACTCCTTTGCCTTTTCCTCACACCCTTTGAAATTAACCCCGAATTCTAAGCTTAGTTTGGTTATATTTTGTTGTATCCAGTCTGAAATGCTCATGTCTTCTTCTGGAAATTGGATGCCCAATGGAATAGCTTCCTCTGTACCTCCGTCTAAATTCTCCTCCTCCAGTGGTTGAAACAT
This sequence comes from Solanum commersonii, assembly GCA_029007595.1. Lineage (NCBI taxonomy): Eukaryota > Viridiplantae > Streptophyta > Magnoliopsida > Solanales > Solanaceae > Solanum > Solanum commersonii. The sequence goes on along the minus strand of JAJTWQ010000164.1, from coordinate 905,208 downwards.
TACCGTTATCCTCTTCTCCCCCAATTCTTCTCTATCCGTGACTGCCATCTCCACACTCTATCTCGCGACTTCCAGCTCCCCTCGGTCTCTATTCCATTGCGTGATCTGGCGTTGACATTTGTTTTCCTTTGCTTTGTTTGCTGATATTTCGATATTTATTATATCTACAGGATAGGTAATTGATGTTTGGGCTCTAGAATTTTCCACAACAATTGGGTCCAAAAATTTTTGGCCCAAAGTCTTTGGGGCCAAAAATTCCTTTTGACCTAGCTTTTTCCTGCTATACACAGTATTTTCCCCTCCTTTAAATCTCAGGCCCACTTGCATGCGGGACCCCTCACTTGAAGTCCCCACGTGCCTATCCACCTTTTTCGCAGGTTGTGCCTCCTTTATCTTCTGCAAAAGCTGATCCTGGGTATTGACCACTGGGTATTTGTCTTTCTCCTCTCTCCTCTCCTCTGATAATCTTACTGTGACTGGAGCTTCACACCACACCGGAATGGTGTAAGTGAAGCCATCGCAGGTTACTTCTACTTCTCTGGGAATCCTCTCCCCATCACCTCGTACTTTGATTCTGGCCCAATGAAGGTGATTCTTGAGAGAAGTCTCCTCCTCCGTCTCGATAAAGCCTCCACAGATGTCACCGATCTCCTTGAAGACTTTTTGTGACCACAAATTCATAGGTAAACCCAGCAACCTAATCCATACCCAATCTCTCCTTATCTCCGCCGGCCAGCAGCCTATCGTTGGTTTCCACCATTCGAGCCCCAACTTCATCTTCCTCCAGATCCATTGACCTGTTAATACATGCTCTGCTGCCACTTTGGATGGCAATTCAAACATAAAATACCCATCATTCATGGCATACACTTTGACTTGTATCTCCAACTTCCACGAATTACAAGCCCATCTTCTTACATCGTTCAAACTGGGGGTTTCGTCTACTTGGCATTGAAATTTTCCTAAGATGCACCTATTCATGAGATCATTAACTGGCTGCGATTCGCCACCTGTGATTCTTACTTTGTTCTCTGTACTCTGTATTACGGCCTTCTCTGTTGCCTCCGTCATCCATCTATCTTGGAAGAGGGCTTCTTTGTAAGACTTGTGAAGCTGTTTTCTGTCTTTCACTGCTGTCCCCTGTGTTTTGATTGGCTCATAAATGAACCCAGCAATCTTGTGAGCTATATTCCCCCAGCCTCCATTGGGTGTGGACTCCGGAGTTATTATGACAGACCTGTTTTGACCTTGTAATGCTATGAAGCTGATGTATCTTCCACTTTCATTGTATTTAAGAGTGCAATAAAACTCTGCAAAGTGGTCCTTCAGATTCCACCTCGTTACTGTCCTTCCGTGTACCTTTGAAGCTTCAATAAATACTGCAACTACCCATTTCAGGACTTTAATGCTAACTTTCACTCCTCTCATCAATTTTCTGCTGCACTCCACCCATTCAAACCATTTTCCAACCTCATCTTTGCATCTCGTAATGTCGTAGGACTTGAACCCTGCATTGTAAAAGATGACATCCTCCCCTATTGGGTGTGGTCCGGCAGCCTTGCCGGATCCACCCATCTGAAATCTAGAGTTTGAATAATTTAAGCTAAAAGCTGACAGACCTCGATTAAAGTGCCTGAGAGCATTTTTCGTTTGCCTTTTTTTTTCCTCCAGCTTATGTTAATTCACCTTTGTCATCTTATTTTGCCAAACTATTGGTATGACCACCTCAAGAAACTTCCTGTATTTGCCCAGGGCTTTGGTTCAGTGGTAAGAGCACATCACAACAATGCACGATGTGTGGATTAGGCAGATGTCACGGATGTGAATCAAGTCGCAGACAAATGCTTGGAATGTACGTGGAGAAAAGCAAAGGGGACACCAACAATCCATTGAGTTCTGAACTGTGCTCCATTTGCCCTAGAGAATTTCTCGATCCTTAGAATAGAAAGGAGTGAGTTAAGACTCTTCCTGTGTTAACTTTACCTGCTTATCATGGTTAACGGAACCTCAGAAAAAGTGTGAGCAACTGTAATATGGTTATTGTTTTTCTTAACACATTTTCTTCTCCCTCATTGAAAAACCCCATTTTCTTTCTTTTGAGGAGGGTGTAGAGCCTTTCTTTATCCATGGGCTAGTGGCTAGTTCTTCACATTATAATGTCACTACTATTCTTTTCAAATCACACTGCCAATGGGATGATCTAAGGCGTGGAAAAATGGAAAAGGGAAGTTCGAAATGGTCATGTTGGATTTCTTGGTTGTGACAACAGGCTAATGCGACATGCCTCCTTTTTTCTAACAACTGGCATCTGCATCACTCTTTGAGCCTCATCACTTCCATTGTTGCTCATCTCATCTCACTTTACCTCGGTAGCTGGACCTTTTCCTAGCTCTAACAACCAGCATATCAGAAGTATTAGTCAAGCAGGGACGACGATAGACAATATTATTTACCTTATTAAAAAAGTGATGACAACATCTCATGGTTAATGATGAATCTAGGTACCTTCTTAAACCTAACCGTATTTGATTGATCATGGGAACAATTGGCAATGGGAGAATATGGAAGGCCATGAAGGCTAAACTTTGAGGTGTTTTCGCTGTCTATATGGGCTTGCTTGAAAAAAAAGAAGGGAGGGGGTGGGGAGGGGGGAGATACGGGAGTGTAAGATAGAGTTTGAGTGCATGTATCTGTTAGTGACTTGGTGTGTTAGGGAGGGTTCTAATTTCTATAGCTTTGCATTTCCTTAATCATGGTTGAGATATCTACTACGGGCCGAGGGTGATCTTCTGCCTCTGGCCCCACCTCCTTTTCTTCTGTACTCTCTCCATTCAGTTTGTTTGGTATAATTTAACTAGGCATGACGTTTTAAGAGAGAAATGAAGACTTTTAAAACCCGCGATTTTCAAACATGCATAAAATTTGTGTGGCTATAAAAACTTCTCTTTAAGAGTAAAATAAAACTCATGGTCTTAAACATGCCATACCATTTGTGTGGCTATAAAAGCTTCTCCTTAAAGAGTAAAATCGGAAGTTTCAAATTCAATTGTTACCAAATATAGATATGTACTGTGCTAAGATGTGCTTTTTAGAACAGACTAATAAGGAAATAATGTCGAACTTATTGGAGCAGATGGAGTATTGTTTTGAGGTGGGAGTGGGTATGGTCAGCTGCAAACAAATATATTCTGCCTTCTCTCTGTTATTTTGGCATTTATAACTCTGTCCATTTTCTAATGAATTGATACTTGCAGGTCGACAAATTTAGATTCATGGTCTCCAGATCAGTTGAAGATGATGTACTTTGGTGGAAATAACCGTGCTCAAGTTTTTTTCAAGCAGCACGGATGGACGGATGGAGGCAAGATTGAAGCCAAGTATACCTCCAGGGCTGCCGAATTGTATAAACAATTACTCTCAAAAGAAGTTGCTAAAAGTAAAGCAGAGGAAAGTAAAGCACAGGATGCAGGTTTGCCAGCATCACCTGTTGCCTTTCAGGCTGTGCAGACTACAAATGGATTTTCTAATATTAAGACTAGTGAAGCTCCAAAAGAATCCTCATCATTTAAGGACGAAACACCAGAGGTTTCTGCTTCACCCAAAGCTTCACAATCAGTTTATACTACTTCAATTAAGAAACCTATAGTTGCAAAGAAATCTGGCAAGCCAGGTGGACTTGGAGCTCGTAAACTTACTAAAAAGGTACATCTTAGACTTCCAAGCTAGAGAAACGGGTGCAGGGTATAAATTGCATATTTTGAAATGAAGATTTATACATGCGCTTATAGTAAGGTATTTAACAAATTTGGAACTTAAATTAATTGATTGAGCATCTTTACAGACAAGTGAAAGTTTGTACGACCAGAAGCCTGAAGAACCGCCTGTTCAAGTTTCTTCCTCCAACCCTGCAAGTAATGCACCAACTGGTGGCTCATCATTCACATCTCGCTTCGAGTACACAGACAATGTCCAGTCCTCTGAGATGAGTTCTGGACGTGTTCTTAACCATGTATCCCCTCCAATGTCCTCCAATTTTTTTGCGGACTATGGAATGGAAAGCGGTTTCAAAAAGAAAAGCTCGAATTCTTCCAAAGTTCAAGTGAGTTCTTATTCTAGTTTTTATGTTCACTGCCATACAAAGATTCTAATTGAGCTGTTACAGTGAAATTTTAATAATGATATGAGTATCTATTAGATATAAAGAAAGTAGTGTCACACTTAGTTTAACTGCTATATTATACATAGGTGCAGCAGTTGGGTGGGTGGACTATATTTTGATCAATACCAATTTGGGGGAAGATTTGTTGCTTTTTGATCTTATTCCAGCTTCCTGTGTTATCAATAAGTACAAGGATTGTTATTGATTTCGGAAAAGGTTGTTGCCATTTGGAACTTCAAATGTTACATTCTAAATATTTGCAATGTAAGTTTCAAGTGTTTGGTTACTAATGAAAATAAAAATAAAAACGACTTTTGGATGTTTTGTAATATAGTTTGCCTTTGAATTTTTTCTTTCTTTTTTCACCTTGGATGGATTTGTCCTTCAGTTTGTGATTTATTGTTCTCACTCGGTTCTTCTTTTGTTCGTTATTTATGAGTAGACTGCTTTGCCTAAGTTGTTTCTGTAGTCTTCAATTTATTTATTTTTTCGTCAATGGTGATCTGGGCCAGCTTTCTATGCATCTCGACTAATTCCACCAGGTACTTATTCTCTTACCAGCACAAGTAGTGGGCTTGGGTAGATAGGAAAAAAATCACCTAGAGTTTTTTTGTTTCTGCTTGGGTTTGAACCTAAGACTGATGGTTCTTCCCCACTTCATTGATGCCACATTTTTCTCACATTCTACAGAAGGTGTTTGTTTTATTTAATTAACTTAATCGTATTTTAATCAGATCGAGGAAACTGATGAAGCAAGGAAGAAGTTTACTAATGCAAAAGCGATTTCATCCGCCCAATTCTTTGGTGATCAGAGCAAAGCTGAAATGGAAGCCTCAGTTTCTCTTAAGAAGTTCTCGGTATGACTGCTTGTTGTAGATAACATTCTCATATATTTATGGGTAGCTGTTTTCTTAATCAGCATGCAGACACATTGACTTGACCATCTCCCATTCCACATTCATTATCATAGGAGGGTCTTGCCCTATAAATTAATTAGAAATAGCTCTCTGCTGTCGCAACAATAATATGTCTTGCGTTTCTCCTTGTTCCTTGTCCCTTTTATCATAATACACTATACTTCTTCCCATGCTATCATTTTGCTTCGAAAAGACTGTTCAGAAACCTTGCCGGGGGGAGGAGGCCTATTATCCATTAGAATTGTCCACCGGATGGCTCTGGGAAATTTCTCGGGTCCTAGAATAGAAAAAAATTGTTGACAGAAGAATTCCACCTAAAAATGGATGAATCAGATTCATGCTCCTTAAAATTTTTTCTACTGCTATCTATTCTCAGGGTTCAAGTGCCATATCAAGTGCAGACCTTTTTGGTGACGATGATAGATCAGATCTGGACCTCACTGCTGGTGATCTCATTAACCGGATCTCGTTCCAGGTATATTATGACACAAATGTAAATGTTTTTTAGTTCCGACACGAAGATATTGAAAGGACCACTCTCTATGTTTTCAGGCACAACAGGACATGTCCTCTCTGAAAAACATTGCTGGAGAAACTGGAAAGAGACTTGGCTCATTTGCGTCAACCTTAATGTCCGATTTTCAAGACCGAATCCTGTGAGGTTACAGGACCAGAATATTTCAGGCAGATGCAAACATTTTGTATGAAAAATAATAATGGAATGGAACTCTATATAATAGGCTTTGAAGAAGCTGGTCTTGCCTGCATGTTTAAAATTTCTTTACGTGTTTTTCGTTATCTTCGTTTGGTTCTCGATGAGGTTTGTAGAGCTTTGTTCAACAATTTACTGTTTTCTGTCGCGTCTGAGTTGTGAAATCATTTAACTGTAAACTATAGTGAAAAACTCTTTAGATTTTATCCTCTTTATCAGCCTGCCATAAATAACTAGAAAGATAACATTAGGTCAATCTTTTTAAATTCATAATAACTCAATTATTAGTTCACTTGAAACAATGAAAAGAACTCGTATCTAAAATTTGGAACTGTTTGAGGAGATTTGAGCTCATATACATGGTTATATACTATTTATACAATATCGATACATTACATATACATTTAACTATTATTGTTGTTGAAAATAATATTCGTCCTCTATACAGTTAGGTAAAAGGTTCTAGAAACTAAATTTAAAAAACAGTTGAGACTAGAAACATAATAAGGTTTCTTAGATAATGTTTCTCTTACTACGAACGGCAACTATAGCTTGATGTGCTACGAAATTAACAGTATGTTTCACGTTTTTGGTTTGTTACTTATACAAATATGTGTGGGACCCTATTAATACGAGCTATATTAATTAAACATTAGGTGCGAATTGTTATTAAATTAAACTATAAATGTATTTAATAATTCATAGTAGATGTTTGCCGTACTACATTTTTTACTTAATAATTAATTCTTTCATAATATTATTTTTTAATTGTTGATCATTTTGAGTTATAGATAGCTATATAAAGAATTTTTCTTTCCATAAAAATAATATTATTTTGATGTATCATACATGTTTCTCATATGTCACACACAAAACTTAATCTACACACAATAAATCAATTAATTTTGTCTTCTTTTTGCTAATTAATATGTTTTTTGTGAGTATTTGTTTGTCCTATAATTGCTCCTCTTCTATGTATTTTCGAAGTTATATTCTTGAAACTATATATATTTTCTACGCGAAGAATTTTCTAGAGAATAATTCTTATTATCATGTAGCTTATATATGGTATTTCGATGGGTGCTATTTTTAAGAGTTCAACAAATAGAGATTTTTTTTTTTGTTTTTCACAGAAGCTTAATCAAATGCTTAAATGAGAAAAAAAAAGAAGAGGAAGAATAAGAACACCTTTGAGAAATGGAGTGAGTGTTAAATTCATATCGGGTTGGTTGTTCTATATTAGTTACGGATTAGTTGAATAGAAAAATTAATGTGAAATCGATATGATGTGATTATAAATTGATCGAAGGAAGTCATGCAGACTATTTGAGGTGACAAGTCTAGTGACTCGACACAAGTACAATAAGTAGTAATCTATTACAATTTATGTTTTATAACTTTCATGATTTATACATGGTTCATAAAGTGAATGTATTATCAAATGTTTGGGCTAGAAAGTTTGACGTATAATAGATAGAGTGAGTGTGCGTGCGGGGTGTAGGTATGCCACTTATGAGAAAGAACTTCAAGTCAGTAAAGTAGTTAACCAACCACAAGTAACAAGTTCGTCAGTCCTTCCTCCGATGCCTTCCGTTCATTTCATCATTTTATTGTGTTGTTCTGTTCATAGGTCCGTGGGACAAGTTTTTTTACTTAGTATGATATTGAAACGGTTATGTGAGATGTTCTCACTTTTATAAGACATGTTTATTGTTGATTGAGATATGATGATCATTATTGAAAAGACTTGTTAATTATAAGTATCTCGACATATGTTTTTGGTTAAAATTTTATATAATATGATAGAACTTAAATGTCTTGACTATTTAGGAAATGCTTCTACTATTTATGAAGAAAATTATAAATGAGAGTAGACCTTGATGGATTCCGTGTAGCTAACAACATATTTGTTACACTTGGCATCTTGTATTTATCGATTACTAATACAACCCTCGCTAGTGGGAAGGTAGAACTGACATATTGTTATTGATTTTCCTAAAGCAGGGACATATTGATATGAATATTTGAATCATTTATGAGGGATTCATTGTTATTGATCATATTTTTAAGTAGAAGGGGACACTTATTACATGATTCGTTCTTGAAAACCCTCGAATATGAGATTTAAAATGAAAGTCTTTTATTGAAATTTACTATTAAATGGTTAAGTTGATTTTGCTTACATGTTACAACAAGATTGATTATTGTTATCATTTTCCCGAAAAAAACATTTATTTTATGATTTTACTTATCTTACTAGTATGTTTTCTGTTTTTTCTTCTTATTAAAAAGGTTGTGGTGAAGTGTTATTACTCACTGAGCTAACTTTCACTCCTCGCTAGTTTTTTTTACAGAAGACACAAGTGACATTGACGAGGATTTCATTAACTAGAGCTAGCAAGTTGACATTCCATGGTGATCCTCGCACTTGTTCACGCAGGCAACAAGCTTATCTATTTGTTATGGACATTCCTTTGATATATCTCTTAGATTCACTCCATAGTCACTTCTTTTACTAAAGTTATGAGTATTCTTTTGTTTTAATAGACGTGTGACAAGTATTAAACTTCTTTCCATATTTTGAGATGAATTACTATTATTGTGTGACGAATAGATTGTTAATGGATATTGCGTCTTAATTTGGAGATGTTCTTAGTTGTGTTGCTGATTTCTGAAATAGAGAAAATTTAGATAGGCCCAAAAATAAGGAAAACTATGCCCGATTTTCTTTAAAATTCTGTTGACGCTTGCTTTAGGATTCTCCCCTTAGCACCGTTCGCGATCTTAAATTGGAGACTGACATGTTTTGAGTAGGAAATAGTGCTCGCTTTGTTACTTAATTTGTTCTATTAGTATAGTCATAAATTTTAGTTTGTGTTAAAATCAGAAATCATTCGTTATTCGTTTGTCGAGAGTCAATTGAGAACACTCTATACCTTCTCAAAATTAAGTTATTATTCATTTTGAATTTACTATTTTATTTTTAATTATTTCTTCAATTAAGAAAACAAGAGAATAAGAAAAATTCTAGCTCATTCTAAAGGATTGCATATATTAATTATCCATGATCTAATATGATCATTTGATGAAGATCGACGGAAAGTGACATAAATAACTGATACTATTGGAGGGATTTCTTTTTGCATAATTGGTATTGTAACTGATACTTTTGTAATGGATTTAATAGATACTTACTTTTATGATCCATATAATCATATTTCGAATTGAGTGCATCCTTATAGTAATCAAATGAATTGAGTTATCAATATTTAGGCGTAAAAACTAAGAACTCAACGAAATTTTATTTTGAATTTGATTTGAAGGGGAAGTGCCCATTAAGTTCTCAAGAACCATAAAGTAACAATAACGTCTCAACATCATAAAAGGAGAAAAATTTATCAAAATAAATCAAAATTTCTATTAAGAGTTTGACCATTTATTTAATTTGTGATCAGTAGTCTTTATCATACCTTAAATAAATTATGCATGTATAAAATAAAAGTTAATGTTTTTCCTTTAATTACATATAGGTTGATTAGAACAAAAATGCATTATCAAGCTATTGTGAAATATAAACCTAGTAGATAGTATTTCCCCCCCAATAAATAAGTATATAATCATTCAGTTATAGAAAGATTACGAAATCTTTCGAAATTTTAGCTAAACCTAATCTCTGCCGTCGGTCATCATGGCCATGATGGACATAGGCCAGCAACCACCATCGGAAGCCAGGCCAACTTTGCATATTCTATCCAATACTGGACAACCCTCATCAACAACCTTTGCCAATACAGTCAAACAAATCAAATCACCCTACAAACCAATCCCGATGAAGCAAGTTGCATACCTACATAGAGAACCAAGAATAATTTGGGAGAAGGAGGAAGTCCATCAGATGATTTTAAATGAAGAATTACAATATGCAGTAATAGGAAAAATTTCCTACTGATGGCCTGAGATACAAGACCTAAGGAGATTAATACCAAAGCAATGTGAACTAAAGGGAGAAGTAAATATTGGATTGCTGACTAACATATATGCTCTCATACGGGCTACAGAGATGGAGGATTATGTCATCTTACTATCAAAACCACAGTTTTACATAATGCACCACCACTAGACCTACCCCATGCGAACTCTTAAATGGGACCCTTTATTTGATCCAGAGGAAGAAACTTTAATAGCCATCGCATGGATCTCATTCCCATCGCTGCCACCAAACTTTTTTGGTAAGGAAGCAATTTTTTCAATGGCAACTGCAGTAGGGAAACCACTACAAGTGGATTTGGCCACAAAGAATAAGACTCGACCAATTTGTGCTAGGGTCAAAGTGGAGGTTGATTTACTGGGAGAATTCCCAAGGAGAATTAATATTGGTATGAGAAAGAAGACATGAGAAATCAAGGAGAAGTGGATTACTATCAAATATGACCACGTGCAAAAATACTACAAAAACTGTAAATTACAGGGACACAATGAAGTGGAATGTTTTGTCCTTCATCCAGAATTATACCCCAAAGAAGAGGAAGAGGAGGATAGGGACAAAAAAAATACAAATGAGGATACCAATGCAGGAAGGGTTGTGAACAAGCAAGGTGATTGGGGTCACAGTGACAACATAGATAATGGGAGAAAAGAAGATGGTGAGTTCCGGTGTCACGCCCCTAGCCTACACCCTGGACGTGGCCGGCACTAGAAGACCATTGTTGGCCCCAAGCGAATCCTTGGCCTGACTTTCTTAACTCAGCGGAAACCTAACTCAACAGAATAACTCCATGTAATGCAAGGACATAAAACAACTTAACTGATAAAATCTGGCCCAACAAGGAAACTCGAGTCTCAAAATAGAATATATACATAGATGAGAGACTCAATACTAACTGACTGACTGTCTATGAAGCCTCTATAACACTGAGATGGATGTTGGGACAGACCCCGCAACATCCTAATAACACAAAAGTAAGAGAACAAAATAACCGAGTCCTCCGGAATGCAAAGAGGCTCACCACTGACTCTAGAGTGCTCAGCTGGCTCAACGGCGTGCTGGATGTTGTTCCTGGGTACATGTGTCTGCATCGTCATAAAATGCAGGCCAACTGGCATCAGTACATTGAATGTATGAGTATGCGAGCTGGAAAACTAAGCAGCAAAGACTAGAAGGAAATCTGGAAGAAACTGAATAGCTTACCTGACTCAACTCAACTCAACCTGACTGACTTCTTTCAATATAAGGCAATTAAAGCAAGTGCGATATAAAGAAAGACTGTTTAAAACCTGTTATAAACTCTGTGTGTATACAAAGATACAATATGCCTGAGATGTATATAGAAATACAAATGAACTGATGTATATAAAAATACAATAATTTCTGTGGGAGTTTCTCTAATCGACAATCATCACATAAGAGCTATATCGATGATACAACGATCGACCTCACGCTGCCAGAGCATCCTATACCCGGCCAAAGGTATAGGACTTGAACTGCCTAATGGATCCACTAGTCTATCTGGAAAAGGATTCATAAAAGAAGAATGATCCTTTTTTACCCGTGGTGGCTAACATGGTTCTTTGGGGGTTGTGGGTTCCTTGAACGCTCCCCCAACTCGGTGCTCGATACTACTCCCAAAATATACTATCTCTCATGTTTAAAAAAACATTCTTCTTCCTGCTGATTTGAGATAATTACTCAAAAACTTAGCTCAAAGGCTATCTTGGAAATCTCAATTTCCTCTCTTGCTTCATTTAGAAAGTGATTACTCTTTTTCTGGAAAACTAGCTCGAAGGCTCTTTGGAAATCTCAGTTTCCAATCTTGTTTAAATGTGAAAACATTTCTTTAAACTTCTTTGGGAATACTTAGTTCTCTAATAACTTTTGAGAAATGAACTCAACTTTATACTCTTGACTTAACTTGAAACTCGATACTCTTTACTTGACTTGAAACGTGAGCCTTAAAATGAAGTTAAAACGTTCAATAAAGACTCTTGAACAACTTTAAAGACTTGCTTGGACTTACTTCTTAACTTCTAAGATTGACTCTAGCTTCACTTGACTTTGATCCAAACTTTCCTCGAATTGGATTATGAATTCAAGGGTAATAATCTCATGTTTATGGATGAGTTCTGGACGTTTAGACGTACCTTGGAGTGTGGAAAACAACTATAAAAATAGGTACATTACCAAAGAACATATATGAGAAAGTAGGGAATGAATGGGAAAACTCGGCGTCTTTGGCGCTCTGAGTGGCACGGAGCGCCAGCCTTCAGACCTCAAAGGGGCCTGCTGGGCACTCTGCTAGGCGCGCCGCCCGAAGGGCTGGGCTTCAGAGCCCCTTTTGGGGCGCGCTGGCTGGCGCGACGCCCCAACCCTTTTCCCTGAAAATTTGACTTTTCTCCATCATTTTTCCAACTCTAAACCACCTTAACTTCAAAGGTTTCAACCCCAAACACTTAGAGTCATAAATACCCTTAACATACACTAGATTCCACTCGAAATCACAACCGAAAACATGTACCAAGACAACAAGGAACTTTAACAACACAACCAACAACTTCAACAAACATAACCAAATCACTTACAAGCTTGAATCAACTCAAAATTTCTTTTTCCTGGTACTTCACTAGAGTATATGCTTCACACACCAGGAAAGAGAAGTTAGAGTGTTGGGAAAAAATGGTTGCAATGAAGGAACTATGTGGAGGGCCTTGGGTCACAAGTGGAGATTTCAACATTGTAAGACGTATGGGGGAAAGAAGAGGATGCAATAGAGTTACAAACATCATGAATGAATTTTCCAAATGGATAGATGAACTGGAGTTGCATGACCCTCATCTGTCGGGAAGGAAGTTCACTTGGTTCAGGGGGGATAACCATCCAAGTGCTGCTAGGTTGGATAGGTTCTTATATTCTATGAGTTCGGAGGAAAACTTCAAAAGCATTAAGCAAAGCACCCTCCCAAGAGTAAGGTCAAATCACAATCCTATCATATTGGACAGTGGTAACTGAGAGCATCGAAAACCATGCTTCAAATTTGAAAATTGGTGGCTCAAGGTTAATGGCTTTAATGATATGGTGCAGGGGTGGTGGAACAATTTTGAGGTAGAAGGGTGCCCTGACTATAAGCTTAGCAGTAAACTAAAGATGCTAAAACAAAAGTTAAAAGATTGGAGCAAGAAGAACTTCTCTGAAGCAGCCCACAGGAAAAATTGTTTGCTAGAAGAATTAACTGAGCTAGATAGAATCCAAAATGACAGAATACTTAATGATGAGGAAATGGTGATAAAAACAACAATTCTGGTAGAGCTGGAAGTGCTGGCCAAGCAAGAAGAAGCAAGCTGGAGACAAAAATCTAGATTGCTATGGTTGAAACAAGGGGATAAAAACACTAGGTTCTTTCAGAGACAAGCAACTGCCCACAGGAGATACAACACAATTGACAGACTGGTGGTACGAGGGGTGGAGATACAGGAACCTACAGAAGTTAAAGAAGCCATGATAGACTTCTATGCCAAGCTCTACTCAGAAACTGAGTCCTGGAGGCCCTCTTTTGATTTTGTAGGGTGCCCAACAGTGTCTACGAAAGAAAACGAATGGTTACAAAGACCATTTACGGAGGAGGAAGTGCTGCTGATCATCAAAAAATGCGAGGGGGACAAAACACCTGGCCCTGATGGATTTACTATGGATTTCTTTAAGATATGTTGGGATATATTGAAAGAGGATCTGATGCTGACTATACAAAATTTCCATCAGAGGAGTGTGTTTGAGAAATTATTCAATGCTACATTCATAGCTTTGATTCCAAAGAAACCAGGTGCAGTTGAGCTTAAGGATTTCAGACCTATCCATTTAATAGGAGGAGGTTATAAAATCAAATCCAAGTTATTAACAAAGAGAATGAAGACAGTCATTGGGAAACTGATTGATGAACATCAAATGGCTTTTTTTAGAGGTAGACAAATAATGAATGCAGCATTGTTGGCCAATGAATTGGTGTCTCTCCAGGGTAAAGCAAAAGAAATCGGGGATTCTATGCAAGCTAGACACTGAGAAAGCTTACGATCATGTTAACTGGAATTTCCTCCTGAAAATTCTAAAGGACATCGGATTTGGAAGCAAGTGGATTGGCTGGATCAATTATTGCATTTCAAATGTGAAGTTTTCCCTCATCATAAATGGTAACACCGAGGGTTTCTTTCGGTCCCAGAGAGGTCTCAGACAAGGAAACCCTCTGTCTCCATTCTTATTCTTAATAGCCATGGAGGGGCTGAATCATATGTTCAGGAAGGCAAAGACAAATGGATGGGTGAGAGGCTTTAGTGCACAGACAGAAATGGAGATCACACATTTATTTTATGCTGATGACACTCTTATATTTTGTGAAGCAGAGGAGACACAGATTAGGCATTTAAGAGCTATTCTCACTATATTTGAGGGCATTTCAGGTCTACATGTCAACTGGTTGAAGAGTCATCTCTTTCCTATCAATAATGTTGACAATATGTCTAGGCTAGCCAAAACATTGGGTTTCCAGGTAAATGCACTACCAACAAAATACTTGGGACTACCTTTGGAAGCAAAGAACAAAGAGCTGGAAATGTGGAATGTGGTGTTGGAGAGATGTGAGAGGAAACTAGCCAAATGGAAAAGCCAGTACCTGTCTCTGGGTGGCAGAGTAACACTCATCAAATCAGTGTTAGATGGTCTACCCACCTACATGATGAGCTTATTTCCAATCCCCAAGAACATTGAGAAGAAAATTAATAGGCTTCGGAGAACTTTTCTATGGCTGGGTAACAAAGAAAAGGGAGGCTATAATCTGGTAAAGTGGGAGTCAGTCACACTCACTAGAACCCAAGGAGGCTTAGGCCTGAAGAACCTAAGTCTACAAAACAATTGTCTACTTCAGAAATGGTTATGGGGATTTTGTACTAAAGACAGAGCCTTATGGAGAATATTCATTGTAGGCAAATATGGTTTATTTAATCAATGGACAACTAAAGAGGTTATCAGTACTTTTGGATGTAGTGTTTGGAAGACCATTAGAAGATTATGGCCACACTTCAGAAGCAACATATGCATCAGTGTGGGGGATGGTCTAAAGACAGAGTTCTGGAATGAAATATGGTTAGGGGAAGACAGTTTGAGAAACCTATTTCCTCATTTGTATACTCTGAGTTTGCAGAGCAATGCCACTGTGGCACAAGTCTGGAGTCAATAGGGTTGGAATCTAATTTTTAGAAGAGCATTAAACGATTGGGAAATTGAGGAAATTGCCAAGTTATTAAAAGTCCTCAATAATTTCCCAGGTACATCTCCAAGATTTGACAAGCCAATATGGAAAATACACAAGCAAGGGGTCTATACAGTGAAGTCATGCTATTGGAAGATGAACTACAATATTTCATTGACTGAGAGGTGACCATGGAAACTAATTTGGAAGGTGAAATGTCCATCAAAAGTCTCATGTTTTGTTTGGCTACTGATTAGGAAAGCATGCCTTTCTCATGAAGCTTTACAGAAAAGAGGCAGACATATTTGTTCAAGATGTTTTATGTGTGAACATGAAGCTAAGGTAAATAATCATGTGTTCATTCACTGTCAAACATCTACAAAGTTATGAAATACGTTTTTGTGCAGTCTGAGGATTAGTTGGGTGATGCCAAAGACTACTTTGGAAGTCCTGAACAGCTGGCCATGAGTTGGAAGTAGAGGCAAGAAGGAATAATGGTGGAAACTCATCCCAACATGTATCTGGTGGT
The DNA here is from genome assembly GCA_029007595.1 of Solanum commersonii. NCBI lineage: Eukaryota > Viridiplantae > Streptophyta > Magnoliopsida > Solanales > Solanaceae > Solanum > Solanum commersonii. The sequence goes on along the minus strand of JAJTWQ010000164.1, from coordinate 889,661 downwards.
CTATATGGAAGGAAATGAATGCTAGGTATTTTAAAGGACAGAAAATCAATTTTTAGAGGATTAAAACAAACTGTACTAGTCTTCTATTTTTTTGGTGTAAACAAGACTTAGTGGGGGATGGGGTAGAATTAGTTGCTTTCTTAGGAAACTTGTAATCTGATTACCATCATGGAGGTGTGCTCATCACACTATGGGATGTAAGTTTCCAATTCATTATCTCTTGGATGATGAATCTTTTGTGAATACAAAGTTACCCTTATCTCAAAAAATGCTTATTGTCTTCTAAGAATATACACTCTAAAACCAAGTAGTATGTATATAATATTTTTGTGTTTAAGGCCTCTTAATGTCATTCTACGAAAAGGAAATTGAAATTTAGAAAGGTTAATTCTAATTGATAGGTAAAATAGATCATTTATGTTGCTCGGACTCTTCAAAAATGTCAATGAGTGCGTGTCAGATTCTCCAAAGTAGTGTATTTTTGGAGAATCCGTCACGGGTGAGGCATCAAAAGTGAAGAGTCCGTGCAACTAGCAGATCACACCTCGATTGATCATCCAAAAAGTATATTACTAATAAATAAAATAATCTTAATGACAAGATTAAGCTGGGTACTGCAAAGAATGACATCCGAATCTCCACCATCGATTCCCTGTCTTTTCATAACTTTTGACCAAATTCTCGCCACAAACAGTTTTGCTTTCAATTTATATTATCTGGTCCTAGCTTGCTCCCTTAGTGACTCGACTCTCTAGTGCTCCCTTAGTGACTCAAACCTATAACCTTAAGGTAAGGGACTCGAACCTATAACCTTAAGGTTGGAGGTGAAGGACGCTTACCATCTAAGCGATTCTAGCTCATTAAAGATGCAACAATAGACACATAACACACATAGTAACATATATATACAACCATACCATCTCTATAACAGAATTGAAAAAACACAAAGCAAATCGAATCTAACTTCAAGCAATTAAAAACCTAGATTAAACACATACCTGAAGCTCACCTATCACATCTGATAATTTTCCATTTTTAAACAACAAAGTACCAATATACCCTACATATACACACAAAAACATACATATTTCATACAAATATCAGATCAAACCACAAAATTCACCATAATCAATCACAAAATTACAACACACTAGTTGCTGATTAAGTATATACCTGCTCTGACGATGAAGACGGTCTTTGTTAAGCCTACTCCAGCATGCATAGCCATGGCCGTCGTTAGTCCCGTGAACAACAAACCCTAGTTTTTTTGTGTTTTCCGGCGAGGGATATTGGAGTTTGAATGTTGAAAAAGAGATAAGTGAGATTGAAGCTTGATGGGCTTTAATCCACTTTAGATTTGACAGGAAAAATTGTTTTCTAGCCTTTAATGAATTTATTTTTAGTTTTATGTTATTTTTACAAGATATCTTCATTTTAACACATATGAGATCTTCTTTATTTTTTTTAATTAATAGGTGGAGCTAAAAGCTCCTTTATTTCAGTAAATCAAAGTATTTACAAACAAAGACCCGAAATAATAGGCCCAAATGGAAACAAAAGCATGAATTAATGGGTCCAATTCAAATGAAAAAGGCATAGTGTAAAAGATGTCTAAAGGGTAGAGTTTCCTAATTGCTTCCTCACTGTCTCCACCGCCACTTTCTTCAATATGTTCTTCACAGGAGCTTTGAGGAGCATCTCCTTCATTATCCTTATGTTATGGGTTATCTATGTTTATCTCATGCTCTTTTTCCCCCTCTTTGTTCGCAGCTCGCAGCTCGCAGAAGTAAGTGTTACTTCCTCTTCATTTCTCTGTTGTAGTTACTATTTCCATTTCTGATCTCTTCTCCTTTTGTAGTGGTATACTCCGGTGGATGCAATGACTCCATGTCGATTTCTCAAATGCCAAGTCCTGAGATCTATTGATTGGAAATTATGTAATTCCTATCTGAATCTGTCAACCATCTCAGCAATCCTTCTGAAAATCTCGCATAACTATGCTCTGCTGCTAATTTCCTGATCCCTCTCTTAATGTGTTTCATGGACTGTTAGCTTCCTTGTTTTAATCCTTAGTGAGGGGATTTCTGCTTTATCCATATTCACAATTCCTCTACATTCCACTGATAGTTGTTGAAATGTGTAAATTTGTATTGCATTCATTTGCTCACATGCTTCATTTGCCAATTTATCCGCTAATTTATTAGCTTCACAAAAAAACATGTTGAATTTGTGCAAATGTAGATGTAAGTAGCTCTTGTATTTTCTGTATTTCCTCTACTTGCTGCCATATGACCTTTCAGTTGTTTAGCACCATATTTGTGGCACTTAATGAATCTGTTTCTATAATGTAATTTCTGAAATTACTTATCTTGCAATACCCGAGTGCTCTGATAATTGTTGTAGTTTCTGCCTCCATATTGGTTCTGATCCCCAGTCCTCCGCCTCCGCATATACAATATCACCTTTGTCGTTCCTTAAACAGAAAGCATAGGCACTTTCCCCAGGGTTCCCCCTACTAACTCCATCTGTATTGCATTTTAATGTCCCACTATAAGGTTTCCTCCAACTCACAGTACAGTAATGCAATCTGGGTTTGTACTCCCTAAGAACTTTGACTATCTCCTCCCATTCTCTAGGAACTTTAATCCATGGATATTTCATTTTATGAGCTGAATAATAGTGTTGCACATTGATTTTTCAACTTAAAAAAACTTGTATCCACTACATGTCTTCTTGTATTTCTCTTTTTCCACAATTCCCATACAATAATGATTGGTATTGCTTAGAACAAGAATTGCATTTTGATAGGAGTGTTACACTTCCACCATTCTGTTATCATTTGTTTCAAATTTCCTTGTTGTTGAATACCTGCACATGAAGCAAACTGCTTCTATAGCTTTTGGGCTATGGGAGCCTTTAGAAAAGATGTTGTATAGTCTCCTCTTCAAAAACATTACAACAACAGCATCTCAATGCTATGGTAATTCCCATTCTTTTCAGATTTTCCTCCGTTGCAATTCTTCCCCTCCAAATCCTCCATAATAGAAAACTCATCTTAAAAGGGATTTGTTTGCACCACATATTACCCCTCCATTCCTCCTTTTCCTTTCTACTTCTCAGCAGATCAAAGGTTGATTTGACTGTGAATTCCCCACTTGTATTCCCCATCCACCAAGGCTTATCCTCTTCCTCCAATAAACATGGATTAATGAATTCAGTGATATACTCCACCAGTGCTTCTGATAATACTTGACCTAATTTTTGAATATTCCACCCCTCATTTGTGATGAACTTTTTCACTTCTATCTCTTTCGTCCCTATTGTATGGTCCTCTAAAAAATATAACGCTCCTTGTTTTGTCCAGTTATCAAACCAAAAACTCATCTCGCCTGATTTGAGTTGCCACCAAATGTTGTGTTCAACTTCTTCCCTTAACTCTACCATTTTTTTCCAAGCATGAGAGGCCTCTCTATTTGTGCCCAATACTGGATGTTGTTTCTTACAATATTTCGCCCACATATAATTGCTCCATAAAGAAGTAGAGGTTCTGAAATTTCACCATAACTTACTATATAGAGCCTTCGATACATCATGTAACGACCTCACTCCTATTCCCCCTTTTGTTTTGGGATAACATAATCTTTCCCAGGCTACCCAATGTTTTCCTTTGTTTCCTCCTGCCTTACTCCAGAAAAAGCTTGCGAATAGCTAATGTAATTGATAAATGACTTGTTTTGTCGGATTCATGGCTAAAAGAAGGTATATTGGCATTGATTGTAATATACTAGTAATAAGAATTACTTTCCCCCCATATGACAACCATTTGTTCTGCCAGGATAAAAGCATCTTTTGTATTTTCCTCAATAAGTCTTCATAATATACATTCTTCTTTTTGCCATAAAACACCGTACACCCCAAATATGTGAAAGGGAAGTTTCCTTGTCTAATCCCAGTAATTTTCCTTAATCTCATAGCTACTATTAGGGGTGTATTATCATGTAGATAAAAGAAACTCTTATTGAGATTTATCAGCTGGCCAGAAATCTTCTCATATTCCCTTAGTATTCCCATCATCATCTTAATAGATTCCTTCTCCCCTGAACAAAATAGTATGGTGTCATCCGCATAAGATAAATGGTTTATAGGAGGGCTCCATTTAGGCATGTCATATCTTTTAAATTCCTTATCTTCATGAAGCTTATTCAAACCCCTCGTCAAAACCTCCGCTGCAATGATAAACAAAGTAGGGGATAAAGGATCCCCTTGCTTTAATCCCCTCGTTGACTTAAAGAACCCATATGACTGCCCATTCACCAAAATTGAGTACTAGTTGTTAGATATCAGTCTCCTTACCATATCAATGATCAATTCCGAGAAACCAAATATCCTTAGTACTTTGGTTAAAAAAAACCATGACACTCTATCATATGCTTTGGCCATGTCAAGTTTCACCACCACATTCTGAAACTTCTTTCTTATGTTAATGTCCTGTATTATCTCCTGGCCTAACAAAACATTCTCTGTTATCCTCATCCCTTTAACAAAACCAGATTGATTTCAAGATATGAGACTTGGTAACCATTTCGTTATTCTTTGATGGATCAGTCTTGAGATAATTTTATTAATAAAACTACTAAGACTTACTGGTCTCATATCAACAAAACTTCTTGGCTTCTCTTTTTTTGGCAATAGTACCACATTCGTATGTGTGATAAATCTAGTCAACTCATGCCCATAAAAGAAAGCCCGTACCATCCTTGTTGTATCTTCCCCCACAATTTGCCAACAACTCTGGACAAATTCCCCCGAAAATCCATCTGGACCGCCTGTGCTATCCCCAGTAAGTGCAAAGACAGCCTCCCTCATTTCCTCCATATTTTACATTTTTCCCATCTCCTCATTTTGTTCCTGAGTGATAATTTTCGGAATCAAATCAAGCATGTTATCATCAACACTTTTGTTTATTTCCTTAAATTAATCTTCGAAAAATGACACTGCCTCCATCCCAATATTCTCATTCCCAGTCATTGTATCCCCTTGAGCTGTAGTGATTTCAGAAATGAACAATTTTCGTCTCCTCCCTTTCACATAATTGTGAAAAAACTTTGTATTTCTATCTCCATCTTTGAACCATCTCATTCCTGACTTCTGTTTCCAAAACTCCTCCTCCATGAGCCTATGTTTTTTCAATTTTGCTTCTATTTTGTTTAATTCCTCTCTATTTCGAGGTGACAGGTTAATCTCCAGCTGCATCTCTTTCATTCTAATTTCTTCCTCTAACCTCTGAACTTGCTGAAAAATGTCCCCAAAAGTCTCTTTACTCCAACATGTCAAAGCTTGTTTAACCTTTTTAACCTTTGCTTGAAATTCCAAGAACGGTGAACCTTTAAAATCCACCTTCCAATTCTCCTCCACTATCATTCTGAATTTTGGATGTTTCGTCCAAAAATTAAGAAACTTAAACGGCCGAATTATGGATTCCTCCTCCGAGTTACACGTCAAATGTAAAGGCGCATGATCAGATCCTTGCCTTATCAAGTGTTGTACTTCGCTACTAGGAAAAATTTGTTCAAATTCCTGATTGCATAACACCCTATCCAACCTTTTGAAAATGCAATTTCCTTCTACTCTGCCATTCCACCAGGTGAATTTACTCCCCGAAGCTCTAACCTCTGACAATGCACAAATATTCATACACTGTTGAAAATCCATCGCTTCATAAATTGAAAACTCCCTTCCCCCTTGATTTTCTTCTTCATTCAAAATAACATTAAAATCCCCTCCAACAAGCCATGGATACTGATTTTGTTCGGCCAGACCCTCCAGCTCCTCCCACAGTTCTAACCTCTCCAAAGCATCGCACCTTGCATAAACTGGTGTAACCATGAACTCAACACTTCCAGCTTCAAACCTCACTGATAGATGTTGAACGTTATCTCTTACCACCTTCCATGTCCAATCCTCATCCCAAAATATCCATATCTTGGTTGAACAGTTACAAAAAGCATTTTGAAAGCCCAATCTCCTTTTATATTGTTCTAACTCATGTGGCCCTTGAAAAGGTTCCATCAAAGCTATATATTTGTACTGATGTCTTTTCTTTAGATCTATCAATCTATCAAAGGCCTTGTGAGACCTAACCGACCTGATATTCCAAAAAAGTGCCTTCTCAATCATTGAGAAACACCCCCAGAAGTATCCTTATTGCTCCTTGTTTTAACTTGAAGAGGGAGATAGGGGACAGTCTTCTTTACTCCGCTTTTTAAATTACTTATTTGTCTTGGTGAAAGATCTCCCTCCCTTGCTATTGTATCAATATTCCCATTCACTTCCCCCACCATTTTCTGTATCACGTCTATGTTGTATTTCTTCATTAGTATGTTCTTGTAAATCATTTATCCCATGCTCAAAGAAACTTGAACTTCCTTCATTTTGTCAAACCTTCTGGTACACTTCCCTTATATTCCCCACTTTACTGCCCGTGTCCTCTCTCCCCACTTCAGCATTGTATGCCTTGTCTACTGTCAGAAAAGTGTCTAAGGCCTCAATATCATTTATTGTATTTCCTTTTCTAGAGACCGTCTGTCCTCTTTGTTTTCTTTTAATACTACCACTTTCTTCAGTCCTCTCTTTTTCGTTGAAAACTTCCACCATCCATATTCCCCGTGTTCTCGTCCGCCCTCTCCTTTTGACTATGTTTTGGATACCACACTTGCAATTTATTTAGTCCCGTCTTCCTTTCCCAACCACCCTTTTTCTTTTTCTGTTCCTGGAATACAACCTCATCAATGTTTTGTATTGTTTCCCTTCTCTCCACAGGATGCTCTACCAGCTGTTTCTTGTATGTATCCCCTTTACCTCCAGAGCATTCTTCAACCTCATTCTTTTCCTTCTTTGGGTATAACTCTCGATGTATTATATAGCATTCTTGTTCATTATGTCCCTAATTGTAATTTTTACAATACTTCGGAACATAATCATATTTAATACGGATCCATTTCTCCACCACTTCCCCAGATTGTTTTCGTACACCCACATTAATTCTCTTAGGAAATTCACCAAAAAGATCCACCTCCACTTTAACCCTTGTACAACTAGGCCTAGTTTGATTCTTCGTAGCCAGATCTACCTGTAATGGTTTCCCCACCGCAGCTGCTAACGAGAAAACAACTTCCTTGACGAAAAAATTGGGTGGTAACGCTGGAAAAGATATCCAAGTAATAGCCCGTGAAGTTTCCTTTCTTGGGTCAAACATAAGATCCCACTTCAAAGTTTGCATTGGGTAGGACCATCCTCGATGTGATAAATAATGAGCAGGTTTAGATAGTAGACTCACATAGTCTTCCAAACATGAGGTCCTAATGAGTACATGTCTATTGCTTAATAAACCAATGTTACATTCCCCCCTCATTTCACACTGTTTTAGAATCAATTTTCGTAATTCCTGAATCTCCGGCCAGCCATATGAGAATTTTCCTATGACAGCAAATTCCAAATTCTCCTTAATGATCATATTTTTGACTTCCTCCTCCTCCCAAACTATTCTAGGTTCCCCGTGTAAATATGAGATAGGTTTCAATGGTATAGGTTTATTTATTCGTGTTGGGGGGCATAAAACTGCAGCATATTACCTTTTTTGCTCTGGTTCAATCGTTGTTTCAGTGTGGCCTATCCCCAAGAAGGGTTGACCAGGTGAATTGGTGGTCATAACCACCGAAAATAGTGATAAGGTAAACGGCGGCGGCGACTTGTCTAGGTTTCAATGAAATACAATTATTTCCCCAAAAAAACCATATGAGATCTTCATTGTTAGATCTGAAAAGATTTTTTTTTAAAATTCAAATTATAAATTAGACAAAAATTCTCACTTTCTCGTATTTCTTTATTAACACTAAAATAACTTTATATTTTCATTTGAAACCTAAATCTCTAGTAAAGAAGAAAATCAAAGTGAATCAAATATAAACCAAAAAGGCTAAAGTGGATTATAATACACCACTGTAACAATAAAGAGCTATTATTTATTTAAACTATAAATGCGGCTAATTATGGACAAGAAATATAAAAATTGTACCACTTCAATAAGGTGCAATGTAACCAGAAAAGGTACGCAAACAAGCATTAGAGTAAAAGCTAAAATTAATATAATATTTTAAAAACAAATGATTGGTACATTTATGTCTTATTTAGGTAGAAAATCTTTGAAAACAGTCATTCTATCTCTCCAAGATAGGAATAAGGTTAAGAAAATAATTTTTTTTTCCTATTAATTAGGACTTAAGAGCATCATTTCAGATGTTTATGTACGATTTTGAATGAGAGAAAGAAGTGAAAAATTCTCTTTCAACTCTGACTCTCTCACTCCAGTTGTTGTTGTTCTTTCTGTTACTTCAAAATAGTTGTTCAACTTCAACCATTTGAATCGTCGATGCTCCTTTTTATTTTTCAAATGACGTCCATTTTTTTTTAATATTGTAGCTATTCTTAGTGTGATATTGAGAAATGTCATTGCTATTACTCAAATAAACATGAAACGTACATATACTAGCATATTCGTCCGTATAGGCCAAATCAAGTGTATAATTATTGGACTTAATGTCGGAGACTCAAATGATAAATATGCAAGTATGATAACTTATGTTGTTCTATAGCTGCATAAATTTAGAAAATTTGCTTGTAATGTATTAGTTGATCTACATATCGAAACTGATAACACTCAAATGATATAGTTTTATATACAAAAAAATAAAAAATAATAATATATATATATAATATTTTCATGTCTCACCTATAAAATGACATCAAATACATTATTGTCACGACCCGATTTCTCGAGTCATGATGGCACCTGCTATACCCTACCAGTAGGTAAGCCAACCCGTAACCCAGAACATCAAGCAATGAGCGAAAGGGCAGAAACTAGCGAAAACAATAATCTAAACAAGAATAACAAGGCGAAAGCAACCCAAAATAAATATATACAAAAATCTCTCCCAGAACCTGGAAGTCACTAGTACAGAGCTATCTAATAAAAAGTACAAGTCCCAAAAGTGGACCACAACAGAGCGTGTCTCAGAGGCAACAAGACTAGCTAAAATAAAAGAAGGAGACATGACAAACCCAAAACGTCAAGTGCTCACTCTCGTCTCCGGATCACTGCTGCAAAAGAAGGCTGGAACAAATCACCGCTGGTAACTGGTACTGGGACCTGCATCACGAAATAGATGCAGAGCGTAGCATGAGTACCAACATAACAAGTACTCAGTAGGCATCATAGGGCGACTGAGCAAAAAGGGTAAAAATAATAAAAAAGAATAGAATCTAGACACAGAGAGGTCAAAACGGATATACAAAGAAAGTATACGAGCATACCAGAAGCAAACTAAGTACACTAAACTAAACCTAACTGGGCTCCCATATGCCCAGAAGGTACACTCGTGTGCAAGCTCAAATAAAACCTGAACGGACCCCCATAAGCCCGATAGGTACACAGAAAAGTTAAGTCTACTGAGAAAGAAGAAAATCGGGCTCACAGCCCAAAGTAACTAAGATAATCCATCAGACTCCACCCAGCCAGCAGTGCACTCCCAGCCCAGCTAGAAAGAGTGACCCTAGGGGGAACCCAACCAAACAGTCCGCTCCCAGCCCAACTAGAAAGAGGGACCCGTGAGTGAGGTAGATATCGCGAGTCGTCCTACCATGCAATCAGCTCCCATCCCAGCCCAGCTAGAAAGAGCGACCCGGGGACACCCGGCAAGAAGACACTCCCGGCCCGGCTAGAAAGAGAGGCCCGGGGCGATCGCCGATATCACCGAGTCTACCCAGCCAGCGATACGTTTCCAGCCCAGCTAGAAAGAACGACCCCGGGGGTGATGGTATCTCCAATAGGATCCAATCCCACAACAACCACCGTGGAACGCCGTCCACTCTAAGAAATCACAGAAAAAGCTCCAAGCCTATACTATCTCAAACTCACACCTCTAGTGATGCACCAAACTTTCGAGAATGCATCGGAACCGCAGAATGCGAGGGAGAAGATACAGAAGTGCAGCAAGCAGCGATAACGCATAAGCTAAGGCTTAAACTATCAGACTCAAGTATGCTACTCTAGTTTACAAGGAGCTAAGTCATCCGAACGACGTCGGCAGCAAGTCAAGGCAATCCAGCCCACACGGGTCATAAGTCTAAGGCAATGCTAGCCTAACCTAGACTAAGGACATCATGCTTACGGTTAAGGATGAACAAGGCATACAATACATAGCACACAAGCATATAATAGCATTTAGCACATAAGCATGCAACTCTACTAAACCGGTTAACATGATACTGTTCCCGAAATATGGTCAATCGATTCTAACATGAAGTATCTAATCAAAGTAAGGTAGTAAACTGGTACCCACCCCCAGTTCACTCCAATTAACATGTTTTTACACAATTAAGCTCAATCTAAAAGAAAGGAAGTCATAGCCTACCTTAAGGCCGATCGCGCGCTCTCCAAATCACTTTACCGGAGCTTTCCCTTTCCGAACAGTCTCAAAACGCTGCCCTGCTATCAAAAATAGAGTCACAACGTTACTACGGTCATTTAGACACCAAAATCACAACAAACGGTGACGGGTCAATTTTGGAGTCAAAACTGGAATCGTGGGACCCACACTGAACTGTCCGAATTTGACTCCGTCAAGAGGCCCTAAACAGCACCCCAAACTTTTGTTCCAAAATGGAACATAATTCGAGGCTCAAAACATAACAAGAACCAACAAGCAAGAAATCACATTTTAATCAACTAAAAGAAACCCTACAGCAGCCTTTTAAACTCAAAAAAAAATAAAAAAAATCGAAAGGTTCCCAGCACTCTTTGAACACTCTACGATGAAGTCTCGACAATTCTCAACATGTGAGACTTCGAATCACCCAAAACCGAGCTAAAATGAGTGAGATATCACCAAAACAATAACACCAAAAACAAAGGCTCGAAAAAAGGTACTGCTGCCAGGTTTTATCGCGAAGTTACCTCGAACTGGGACCCCAAATCACTATCCAAGCTCACCAACGCGTTGTCCTAAAAAAATCTCACAACTTTGCCTTTTGAATCACCCAAATCAGTTGAGAGATGAGAGAGATATGAGAGTTGGAAGTTTGGAATATGTTGCTGTTTTTTCTGCATATATTGCAGAAAATCTGCAATATTTCCAAAACTTATACCTCCGACGGGGTGCTCCGAACTCGTTCGGAACCCCGTGCACGCAAACGAGATATGCAACCATACCAAATTTGATATTTCGGACTCAACGGCGCAGTCGAAATTTCCATCAAAGGTCATCTCGATAAAAAGTGGGTTCCACTTCCAATGACCATTTTAAGTCAAAACCCACAAAAGGGCTCGGAAAGATATCAAAAATCTCGGGACACAAAAGGAGAGTCAATCTAGACCAAACTCAACATTTCGAAGCTAACCACATTGACGGAATTCTCATCCGAGCGCGTTTACTCAAAATGTTGACCAAAGTCAAACTTAGGCTTAAACTTAAAGTTAAAACGCCTAATCGCACCAACTCACATTGAAAACCTCGGGAGTCATGTCGACCATGCTACTAGCCTAAAATGACCCTTCCGGAGCTGATGGAATCGTCAGAATTGGATTTCGATGCCATCTTCTTGAACTTCTGATCGAAAATGATCGTTCAAGGTTCATAAGCTCCAAAACACAAAAACTCGCACCAAGACCAAACGAACGGCCAGGTGACCGAACTGTCAGTCCCAGCAAGTCATAAATGACTTGGGGTCGCTACAGAAATGCTCTAAATGATACACAGCAGGCAAGACACAGAAATGACCTGGAGGGTCATTACAATTATTGTTATTGATCTATGCATTTCGTACCAGAATGGAGAAGTGGTACTAGAATTTATAAAGAAAATTTTAAAAATATACTTACGTATAAAAGGATATCCATACCCATACCTAGGGGTGTTCATGGTTCGATTTGGATCGGTTATTAGTTAAAATCAAAACCAAACAGCAATTTAAATCGATTTTAAAATTTCTAAAATCAAACCAAATCAAATAAAAAAAATAACCATCGGTTTGGTTATCGTTGGTTTGGTTATGTTTTTTCGGTTAAAAAGTAATAAGTTTTGTTGAGGACATATGCATCTCTATAGACACAAACACTTAGTACATGAATAATTCACAAATAAGTTATTACACAAACAAAGTGATTCATCCAATGTACCAAATTTCAGAAACTAAAAAGAACTCATTGTCTATAGCATAAAGTTGATTCAATATTTTGAAAATCTCAACATTTTATCAATAAACTTTTCAATAAAATTACACCTTAAAATATTGAGAGATTACTTTTCAAAAATAACAACCAGTATTTCATAGTCAAAACTAATCAATTACCATCTTCTTTAGCTCGAGCTTTAAATTATTCAATGTTGCATTAGAAAATTTTATAAAGAATAGAGAAAGTGTGATCTTTAAAGTAATGAATATTGAGGGATTTAGACATAAGGTTTTAATAGTTGGGCTAAAATTTAAGTGTTGGACTTCATAAAATAGTATATTAAAGACTTAATTAAAATTTTTGAAAATACTTTTATTTTATTTATATACAATTACTCCTGCTGTCTCAATTTATGTGACTTACTTTCCTTTTTAGTCAGTCCCAAAAAGAATGACACATTTCTATATTCAGTAACAATTTAACTATAAAATATCTATTTTACCTTTAATGAAATGATTTACAGTCACACAAATTTCTATCATTCATTTTGGACCACAAGTTTTAAAAGTCTTTCTTTCTTAAACTCCGTGCCGAGTCAAACTACCTCACATAAAATGGGACGGAGGGAGTATAAAATTTATATATATAAACTTCTCAATTTGGTTTGGTTATTTTTGCGGTTAATTTTTAGTAAAACCAAAACCAAACCAAATAATATCAGTTTTTCAAAATCTAAAACCAAATCTAACCAAATTAAACCAAATATCTATTTTTTTTAATCAATTTGATTTGAATTACAGTTCGATTTGATTTTATAGCGATAACCATGAACAGCCCTACCATACCTAATAATACACAAAATGCCAAAAGGTTCTGAAACTACCTTTTTGAATAAAAAAACTCCTTTCATATATATATATATATATATATATATATACATGCGCGCGCGTACAAAAGCTATTAGGATCGCATGACTATGTGCGTCATATTGTAGATCTTCCTCATTCTCAAGACAGATTCAAAATTTGAACATTAGAAATTCAAGTTTAACATTTTATTGTAATTCATTTAATTTATTAAGTCCAAAATTTACTATTTTAAAATTTTAGACATATATATAGTCCGAGTCAAAAGTTACTAAATACTACTCTTATCTTTTATCTTTTCATAACAATTAAACCAACTTGTATCCCAATTATTCCACCTGATAAGTGTTATTTATTTATCAGTATAATTATTGGATAACTTTATTTATCGATCTTTTAATAGCTGATAAAACACCACCTAGATTTCTTTATATTTTCTCTTTTTGCAATAATGTCACAATTGTGGCTGATTCCCAAGAGTCTGTACACTTTTAGCCATATATCCCCACCATATACTACAAAAGCAAAATCTATTTAACAATACACTCCTACTAAAGGATAATAAAATTATTCATACTTTCGCGCATAACAAGAGCTTTAATACACTGAATTGTTTTATCCAAACATAATTACACTTAAAAGTGTTAAATTGACAAATTGAACTGAATTTAAACAAGTTAAAATCGATAAATAGCCATGTAATTATTTGGGTTTAGATAGATTGGGTAGCCTACTTCATCATATTGTTAACATTATTTTTTTAAATTTTTTTAGAGAAGTTAAATAAATACTAATAAATGAGAAAAATATTTTGTAATCCATAACTAGTAACTAAAATTATATTAACTACAATATATACTCTATATATACAGAGTATACGTGATTTTATACCACAAATCAATAAATGTTTTTGCTATAAATAAGAGGCTAAAAATAAGGAGTTCTAATATATAAGTGATAACGAAATTACATAGAAAAAATTGTATGAAATAGCAAATTAATTCAAAATAACTGCTATAACCACAATTTCATTTAATTCTAATTCGTAGCAAACATTTTGTCATTCACCTCTCTCCCCTGAATCTCGCTCGCCACTCTCCGTCGCCTCTCTCACTTTATACAAACACAAATGTATAAATTATGTTTGTGTTTGTATAAAGCGAAAGAAAACTGTATATACAAATACATATCTCTTCGTCTTATACACTTATAATTATACAAATACAAATATTTCTCTGCTCTCTTTTGTCTTTCTCTTTTTCTCGCTTTATACAAACACAAATTATACAAAATATAATGTACAATTTGTGTTTGTGTTAAGCGAGAGAGATGCTTGATATACAAATACAATTGTTTTAACTCGATTCAATTGTATACTAATTCAAATTTTATGCAGATATACAGACACTAATAACATATACATATACAAAAGAAATTTTCATAGACACAGATACCCGATTTATACAAATCAGATGCCTGCGATTTTATACAATCAGATGTTGCCTACGATTTTTATACAAATATGATACTCCATAGCAAACATTTTGCTATGGAGCGCAAATAACAAAACTGTAGCTATAAAGCGCTAATATGATTTTTATGTTTGTTAAACCTAAAATTTACTCAATTAAAAAAAAACAGAACACATTAATTACTTTTTCTAAAAAGCTCCAACATACTCTATTGTGACTTATGAATATACATAGTATATCAAAAAAAAATTGTTAAACCTTATCACACCTTCGATATGATATTAAAAGTACCTATAAACTAGTTTGATCAGCTTATAAATTCGGCCTTATTTTATTTTATAAAATCATGTGTATTGGCTAAACAAACATATCTTTGGGTTAAGATTTTGTTTTGTCAAGTACTGTCTTTTTTATGGTCCAAAAGGAAATTATTTATGACCAAAAGATTTGATTGGATTGTTGAAAGATAGGAATTTGTGGGAGCAAATCTGCAAATAGCAGAGAAAAAAAGAAGATTTTTTTTGTAGTTCTAATTATAGGTCAAAATTTCAAGTCCAAAAGCACAAAATTAGCAGAAAAGGAGCTTCAGAAAGTGATATATGCCTCATTTGTCCACTACATTATTTTTGTTCCTTTATATTCTCATCATTTTGTCTTCCCCTTTTTTTGGCATATCTCGATGTTCAATATCTATTTTAAATTTGTAACATAATTTTTTATTTTTTATCAAAAGTGACTTATATTCAAAGTTCAAACTCAAAGGATTTATTGCTCCGCCATTATATCTTTGGTGATTATATACAATTTTGTACCTATATATACTTGCAAATTATTTAAATGTTTTATTAGTATATATTCAAAAGTCTATATTCAAGCCCCGAGTAACAATTGAAGTTCAATTTCCTATGATAGTTTGATAAGATTGATAGAAATAAAAGAATATTCCCTATGTTGATTTTATAAGATTATTTAATTTGACACAAATTTAAAAGGAGTTTTGTTATAATTTGTTGGTTTTTGTGTTTTGATTATCCCATTATTTTGTTGTTCTTCCTTGTTTTTTGCATGCTATATGATGTTTTTTATTTATTTGTTATGTCTTTTTTTTATTTTTGTATTTTCTTTTACAAATTGTTCTTGATATGCATTACTTAAGTCAAGGATCTTTCAAAAACAGTCTCTCTACTTTCGTGACGTAGGGACAATGTATGTGTACATACTCTAGTCTCCTCAAACCCTATATGTGAGATTACACATGATATGTTGTGTTTTATTTGTAGCCCGTCCTAAAAAATTTGGTACATTTCTTTTAGAAACAATCAACTTTAGCTTTCTATATACCCTTAATTAGAGTTTTTATAGCCACATAAATATTGTGTCATATTTAAAACTATACAACAACAATATATTTAGTGAGATCACACAATTGTGGGAATATATACATACCTTATCACTATTTTGTGGAGGTAGAAAGGTGTTTTTGAAATATCCTCGATTCAATAGCAACAAATTTAAGTACAAAAAAGAAGAAAATGTTGTTCATCTTGTATTCCTAAGATACTTAGAACAAAACTTTGAAGAACTTGGTAAGAAACACCAAAGTTTAAAGAGTATTTTCAAACTAGAAGATTAAAACTAGTAGAGAAAATAGAATAAAAAACAAATTAGAAACAATATAAAAATATTTTTCTCAAAGAAAGAAAATCAAGCCCACTGAATGCACAGTGTCTCCTTAAGGAAATTATTCCCCTCAAGTATCCGAGGTTAATGGAATATATCCTCCCAGGATAAAACGATTTTACTCACTGGTGTATCGGTACCTAAAACCACGGTGTCAGCGAACCACTCAACGGCAATAAGGTACACTTAGAATACTAGATATAGTAGTAGTAGTAGAAGAAGTCCAGAAAAAATTGTTTTAACTAAAATGAGAGGAAACCCCTCAATTTATAGAAAACAAAGGGTAGTGTGAAAAGATTTTTATTGAGCCTAATCGAAAATGTCACAAACCTTTGGAAAAGTCACAATCTTTCGGAAAGGTCACAACCTTTCAAAAAAGTCACAACTTTTCATAAAAGCCGCAACTTTTCATAAAAAGTCACAACTCTTCATAAAAGTCACAACTCTTCATAAAAGTCGCAACTTTTTATAAAAGTCACAACTCTTCATAAAAGTCACAACTCTTCATTTTCCATTTACACCTTTTAAAACCCAACATAAAATAATATAGAAATCATAGCAAGTAACAACATACAATGATAGCACTACAATAAAAGTGTGAATTACATGAGGATGTTCTTGGGAATTAGTATGAAAATCTGTAGGAAACTAAGTTTCCTACAGATTTTCATACTAATTCCCAAGAACATCCCCATGTAATTCACATTTTTTTTAATAGTGTAGATACCAAAAGAAAAAAAACTATAATAATAATAAGACTAATACGATAACAAACATATCAACAACTCTAAACCCTCGGCAGTGGTGGAGCCACCTTACTATTAGGGGTTCATCCGAACCCCATTCGGTTACATGGTTAAAATAACTTTTTAGGTATATATAGTAGATGTTGAACCCCCTTCGACTACTTCGTGTGTCTATTTTTTCAAATTTTAAACCTCCTTATTGAAAATTCTGACTCCGCCACTGCCCTTGGAAAGCAAAACAACCCTCCCCTACCTACCGCCCTATTTAAAACCATAAACTTTAAAAAGCTTAAGTCTTTCTTGAACTTTGTAATTAATCAAACTTTACCAAACAAATGCAGCAGACACGTTATTATTTACCAAACATAATCAATTCTTACGGTACAACCCTCCTTTAAGAATATTTATTTTATTATTTATACTACATATACAAAATCTCTTTTCACATTAACAAGATAAGAATAGATCGATGTAAAAAAATTCTGCGTTAACAGAATTTGAAAATGAATTATACTCTTGAACAAGTTTAACAAAAAACAATCTATTTTAATATAAATATTAGTGATTATTTTCACAGTTCAAACTTATGATTTATTCATTATATAAAGATAATTTAACCATGGCTACAAGCCTCCTTTTTCATATTGACAAAATATGAAATACATGCATGCATATGCCTAAAAATCCAAAACTAATGTTGAAAGTCAGAGAGATGAAAGGTTGACTAATTATTTTCAAACCTTAGAATTTTCATTATTATTTATTGTATTGGGTAGTATATATATTTTTTAATTAAATAGAATCAGTCTTTTAAATTTTTGAGTTCTAGATTTTAGACGGTATATCTTAATAAATTTGAAATAGATTATTTGTATATAAATATTAAGTAAATTTTTAATACAAAGATAAAATTTTGGTTAAATTATTGGATTCGTACTACATATAGCTCATTAAAAAAGAAAACACTTATTTGTAAGATCACCCTTATTTATCTATATTAATTTAATTTCAAATATGAAATATAGATATTGAAATATGTATGATATTACACCTTCGACTTTAAAATTATTTTTTTCTTGAGTTGTGAATCTACTCAAAAATAATTTCTCAATTTTTTTAAAAAGAAGAAGTAGTGTTATGTATATTCTATCTTTCTCAAATTTAATTTATTTGTAGGATCGCACGGAGTATGTTGGTATTGTTTCAAATCTCAATTATTGGTGCACTAGTAAGAGATTTAGGTAAGTTTTCTTTTTCTAATATTTTACGCCAGCTAATTTTTTTTTTTCATGAAAGACACATGATAATTTACTATATAATCCAAAGCTCAATCATGGCTTATAAATGCATGAATATCTTAAACTATTAATTAATAATTATGCTAATTCTTCTTAGAATTTGACTTCGTACTTTCGATAGTGCGTTTCTAAGGCATCTTTTGGGCGGTGGCTCGGGATATGATGAGAGAATTATCTTTTCAATTCGATATTTTTTTTTTAAGTTTCAATAGTATTGACTATGACATCTTTCACAAATTCAATTATTGTTGTGTTTCGATGAAATTAGAGCTGAGCTGAGTAAAACAAACAAAAAACTATCAAAAATAGAAATTATGAAGCTCTAGAAACCATTGATCCAGTAATGAAGCCAGCAATTTTAATAAAATTCTTTTAAAAATTGCAAAAGTACCAAAATATTTGAGATTCAAATTCGTGACTTAAAGCAATTCTTAAGCTAGCTTTGTTGTTGCATTTGAAGTTTCCCTTGTTTCTAGAGATTTGACAAACAAAAGAAATTATTTTTGATAAAAGAAGTTTGATAAATCTCCTCCGAATCATTCAATTGTGCCCTTGCTTGACACAATACTTGAATTCCTATGCATGTTATTAGAGAAAAATTCAAAATTTTAAATTTAAGGAGTGTAAAGTATCATCATCAATTGTGATAACAAGTATAGATAGAGGTAATATATAAGTATAATAAACCACCAGAATTCTATTACACTAAAAAGTAGAGACCCCAAAAAAAGAAAATGGAATCTTGCTTTTAGTAGTGGTTAATAATGGACTCAAAAACTTTTAGTCTTTTAAGGGCATTGCAAAAGATATTACGTATTACTTTTCTTTAATATTTAAAAACACATCGACACAATGCAAAATTTGTGTTAAATTACATGCAATGAATTCGATAGAACTCACCAATTTTAGCTTGAATTATAGGATGTGTTAAAAAAACCATGTATATATAGATAGAATATAACTTACTGACTCGAAATCCTAAATTTGCTATTATTAATTTGCAACAATTTCAATAATCATAGTTATTGATAGACTTGTCAAGTAATAGTTTTAACCTAAAAATCAACAACACAAAGACATTGTTCTAAGAAAGTTCTTTGCTTAACGGGTTTGGGACTAAAGATTGGTTACGTATTTGTGTTTCTCTAAACCCATTTTTACAAGCTCATATCTAACTCGATCCGTCCAATTGTCGAAACTAGCTAAGGATGTCATAATTGAGTGTTTTGAATAAAATGATCTTAAAGATCATGCCCTTAGTTACAAGCTTGTATACATGCTTCTAAAGCTACACTTAGTGATAATAGAGAAGTGTTTCAAATACTTTTCAATAAAGGGAGAGTTCAACAAATATGAAATTTTCTGCAACAGAATGAATAACCTCTCTCTTATTTTTCCGTTATTCTTTTTGAAGGATATGTTCATATTTGTCAAAATAGATTCTTTATTTATATTGTTAGTTATTCAAGCAAGTATGATTATCCTCTACTTTGTGTATTGCCCTCTTTGTACTTCAGAAATATCAAATTTGAAGATTTAAAAAAAAATCTTTTATGTGAAGTCACGTTGAAATTTATTAGTAAGATTTAAGATGTTGGAATCCTTTCCTATTTGCTTTGGTAATAGTTTCTTTAAATTCTACTTTAGAAACTCCCCCAACCCTGTTTATTGTTTGACAAAACATATATATAGTTTAAAAAAAAGACTAAAAACCTTTGAACCTTCTTATATAAAATAAATTAAAATATTTGTATAAAATATAAATAAATTTTGTTTGGATGATTGTGACCTATGGTATATTGTATTATGTTATTTCTTAAACACTATTTATTTTAGTTGTTACTATTTAATTGTATCTTATCATCAAATTCATCATGATACAACCAAAAGTTTCATTATCTACACCAACCACTTTGATGTAATTGTATAATTTACCTTATTTACTTTTTCCCATTTTGTCTCTGCTTATTATCTAATATTTTATCCTTCGGTTACCTTTTTATAATAACTCTCTTGATAGATTCAAAGGTGAAATATGAATTTTAAAGTTAAAAAGAAAATAGGATAATATAAGATGGAACAAAAGTAGTATTTAATCAAACATATTATTTTCAATCTTAGCGCTAATCAATGAGTACACACAAGTAGTACGGAAGGAACTATGCTTCAACAACACCAAGGAGAAGCAACAATCATGATAAAACTCGACGCAACGACCAACAAACAACATAAAAATAGAGGAACACAATGGGAGATGCTTTCTTGCATCACAACACACTAGCGAAATTCCACAAGTAACGTAAAACAAAAAACCTCGTAAGGTACAAAAATAACTAAAGAATGTACAATCCTGTTCCAAAGAAACGATAGAAAGAACATAACATTGCAGTATTCTTCCATTCACTGGCATGTACTTATTTCAGCATGTACAAATTTCTGCGATTACAATTACTAACATGGGTGAAAAAATAGCTTAGGACAAGTTTATATCATAACAAACCCAAAAAAGCAATCCGAGAGATAGCCATTCATTACAAAAAAAAAAAATCACCACCCACCCTCCTTTCACGTGTGTGGTGCCTTCACATATCACACCAAAAGATAAAATGAAATAACAAACGAGAATTTCACATATTTCCCTTAATCAGCGCTTGGTAGAGGCAGTCCTGTTAATTCCATGAACGAAAAGATGATTAGAAAGAGATATGGTTATTCCACGGTAGAAGATACCTAAGGATCTTGACCTATATAGGTTAACTCCACTCGATCCCCTGCTGCTCCAAAAGCGGATCTAGGATTTGAAGTTTATCGATTCCTAAAGTGACCTCATTTAATGTATAATATTAATTGGACACGTAGTCAAGTATTTATAGATATCAAGTAGTTCTTGGCGAAAGCTACTGCTTCTTGGGAACCCATAGGTTATTACCCTGGTCCGCCATTGCCCCGCTCCGCCACCACTATAGAAAGGTGAATACCAACTCTCCAGGCAGAAAAAAATTATTAAAATAAGCAACTATACTATCAACTCAAATCCTTCATAGTGATCATAATAAAAGGAAAAGAGAGAATGGGGAGATGAAGCATTAAAACTTGCGAAAAGAATTCTGGAACTGAAGAAACAATACCTCAACAGGGGTCTAGGCGACTCTCTCAATTTATCAATACCATCTTGAGTAATACCATCTGTAATAAATCTGTTGTTGTTTACTTCCGGTAAGGAGTCCGCAAGTTCTTTAAGGCCCTGTAACAAGATTAGTGAAGTCAAATGCTAGTGAAATTACAAAGGTTCTGATATTCACTGAGACAATATGAAATGACAAGAAATATGAACCACAACATATGCTCTAGTAAACGGACAATGAGCAGTAACACAACAAGAAATATTCAAGTTAGCTGAAGTACCATCAGAGTAGGTGTAGAGTCGCCCACAATTTTAAGTTGTTCCTGCAGCAGGAAGTTATGATTAAAAAAGCTATTGGTAGCAAGCATCAACAACCCTAAACCATCAAAATAACATACCATAAAAAAAAAAAGAAGAAAAATAGGCTCATAGAGCATAAAATACCTAGAAAGTTTCACAGTTTTTAATGTATGCAATAAAAATCTTTATTATCTCCACTGTATTTTATTCTTGCAATGCTCCTCCCAATGTTTTGCAAAAAAATATCTCATACACCAAAATATCCATGACTCAACTTTACCGAAGCCATTAATAGTTTTGGTCTATTTGTCAGAACTCTTCTCGAAGGGAAGTAAAATTACTGATAAAGCAAAATTTTCCATCTCACTTTCACTCCAGGACTAAAATCAGAAACATTGAAGGCAAAATTGTTATCCAATTATGAGGTCTTTGGATCATAGTATAAGTATCTTAAGAGGTTCTCTCCATGCTTTAAGTACGAAAAACTTCAAGAAAATCCTATCATGCACAGAGAATAATCAAGTAGGATGGTATTTGGACATGAATTGAGTGATATTTGAAAAAAGAAAAAAGTAGTAGTATTTGAAGTTAAGTCGAAAAAGAGTGTAAAATTGTACTTGAAAAAATGTTGAAGTTTGAAGGAACTTTTTTAGAATAAGGATACTTATTTTTTTTCTGGTTCACTAAACGTATCCACACTCCCGAACCTTCCAATGCAGGGAGAGAATTAGAAGCATAAGTCAAACAACATTTTAGTGGAAAAAGTTACTTGAACTAACAATTGTACGAACCTGCAGTGTCTCAGGCATCTTCGCCTTTTTTCCATTGATAAAATTACACAGGTACATAACACCAGCATTTGCAAGCTCCTGTTATCAACAGTAAGTGCAATACTTAGTACTGAATATCAATCAAGATGACTGGGAAAATAGATATTCGCTACTAGTTCCAGAAACCACATATTAGACCTTTTTGGCTATTAATAATAATGAACAGAATTTGTAGCCTAATAGCTGAAATAACAATTTTTTCAAATTACCTGCTTGCCCTCCAAAGAAAGTAACTTGCCATCCTACAAATTCAAATATAGTTGAGACAAAAAGATCAGTAGGTAACATATATTTTATGAAATACATATGTCAATATATGTTTACATAGACAGGCACAATGACCAAGATGACAGTTAAGACCATTGAGAAAAGCTTGTACTCCACACAGATTTAGATATAACAGAAAGAAAAGATCCTTGAAATCTTTTTGGAGAAATACACACTATGGCTGAAAGAAGAGCTCACCAGACCAGACACCATCCTATTTAGTTGATCCAGATCAAAACCAATCTGGGACAGATCACCATGCACGTCATTAACCTGTTCCAGAACAACAAAAACCTGATTATAACAACTCCATACTTATCTTTTCTTTTCTTTTAATTGGTACCAACTCAATACTTTTCATTATAATTTTGTTCTGTGATTTTAACTTTGATAAGGAAAAACATTATTATGATTCTCTTGTGGTCATCGGAACTGGAAGGTAGGAATCTGACATTTCCGCTACAAGAGAAACATAAAATTAAAATAATGGAGTGCCATGAAATTAGATGACAACCCCGGACAACAACATAAACATATGTGAAGTAGATGTACACACCTCACTCCTAATTAGTTTTGACATCTCCATTTGCTCATCCAATTTTCCATCCACATTCTCAATTCGCTGTGTTAAGTGCCTCTTTGTAGCCTGATCAAAGCACAAAACAGAACATAAGAAAGGATGGAATTAACAAGACATTATACATAATTACAAACCCGCATATTTATAACATTAGAAACAATGTTGATGTGATGCAATTTATTTACATCATTACATGAAACATGTCAAAGTGTCAGCTCAGAAGAAGCTATGTAAATAGAATTGTATGATATATATCAAAGTAATGAATCTCTATTTGTTCATCTGAACGAAGAAAAGTAACTAGGCTTAATATGAAGCTTTCCTCAAATTTAGTATTGCTTGTAAATAAAAACACGTCAAGAATAAAAGAGATACATCATCTCCACATTCAAACAGACGCCACCCTTGAAGAGAAGCACAGACTTGATGAGCCAAGTCAGATTAAAAAACTTACACCTATGTATAGTAGTTGGAATTTTTTCACACAATGACAACCCTAATATTTCATTGCCCACTGCATAGTCTTGAACTCGCTGTTTCCTGCAAAGTGCAAACAGCTGCTATGTATACTCTCAACCAATTCCAACTTAACCAGAAGTTTTAAGGAAGCTGTACAGCAAGTCTGTCCATACCAAGCTAATTTGTCCATAATTTATATTATGAGTTGAAGTTCAATCTTGGCAAATAAAATAGATCACTCCTTTAGAGATTCAAAATCAAGCAGAAAACATGGTTCCTATGCAGCTGGAACATGTGGCAGATACTGCCATGACGCAGAAGCAGCAACTAACAAATGATGCATGTGCAAGCCCAGAAGACCATCCAATAATCTCCAACACAACTTCTGGTGTACTATACAATCTGATTTAAATGCGCCAAATGGATTGTCTGGGTGAGTTTTAGTAATTAAGACCCGAAATTGGGAGTTCCAACATTTAAACAGACGTAGGACACATCAATCCAGCTAGTTTCTAAGTTCAAGGTCCCGGCCTAGGGCCCTCTCCTGCTCCCTCCTCCTTCTCCTCCCAAAGTTAACTAACATTGGAAAAAGCCTAAGGGAATAGGACCAGATATGATAAGGTAAATTCAGAAAATACAAACACGAAAAATGGTTTCTGGCTAACATCAGGAGTCCTCGGCGGGTAAGGGATCTGATAATATAGTAACAACACACTATTGGATATCAAGTTTTTACCGGAAGAACCATAACCACTGTAAGTAAGAATGGAGAAAGGGCATACTTTTAACTTGAATGCATGGCAAGGCTAACATGTGCAAAGATTGCAGAGGAAGAACTAAAGAAGAAAGCACAGGTGTATACTCACAGCAAGGGCCTCTGAGACATTATCAAGATGTTTTGTCAGATTTGAAACAGCAGTTGCCATATTCTTTTTTGTTACATACATAAGGTCAGAGAATGACAAACCCTACAAGTATAACGAGAGAAAGAGGTGAAGATAACACAGTGAAATTACAGATCATGAGAGAAAGAAAGTATTGCATGAATTATTAAAAGCTCGACATGGTGTCTTTTACTTCAGGCTAGTGACAATCTCCTTTGAGATGTAGTATCAATAAATAAGGAATCTAAGGGTTATTTCACCTTCCACCACATGTATCCATAACCTAAGGCACCTGCTGCAGCGGCTGGCATTACCAGAGATGTCCAGTTACCTGCTAGGGAAAATGGGATTAAGGAACACCATCATTAAAAAGCAACTTTTTCCAAGTCAAAGGCAAAGATAGAAAAATTTAGTATGAGACGGCATCACTGAAAGCATGGTAGAACATACCACTAGAACTTCCATTAAGAACAGTAATTGATCGTGCCGAAGCCAATTGTCGAACCTCCATTGCCAATCTACGAACCTACAAAAGAAATAAAGGAATCAATTGAAGTCCTAAAGAAGTAGGGGTGATCACCTTATTTTTTTTTGACAAGTACAATACAGAGAATTTTTCAATCCATTTTTGGTAGAGAAGATTCACTCATGGATTTCAAATATCGTCCATACAAGACAGAAAAAGTCCCACTGGAGAGGCGGCTGGGAGAATGGCATCGGGATAACCATCGTCCTACCACTCATCACTAGCTTATAGTTTCTAGACCAATAAACCATGGATCTCAAACAATGGTATTTCTCTTCAGCAGATTTTACATTTTGTGGTAAATTATTTATACTTTCATACACAACAGCATAACAAATTACAAAACTCTATCTCATGCCCACACAACAATATCTAGATATTGTGGGCATAGGGGTGGCTCAAGAGTAAGGCTAGTAAACATCTGCTTTAGGCCCAAAAAAATTTAATAGTGAATTTTATGATTTTAACTTCACTTGAAATAATATTGAATATTTTTTTTTATAAACTAATAAAAAAAGAGGAACTATCTACTTTTTATCAAGAATATTTTAGAAACTTGAATTAAACTCAAATCTTCATATGGATAAATAAAGTTTTTAAGATGCGAAGTTAAATGCTTATTGTCTTTTAAGAATATACACTCTAAAACCAAGTAGTATGTATATAATATTTTTGTGTTTAAGGCCACTTAATGTCATTCTACGGAAAGGAAATTGAAATTTAGAAAGGTTAATTCTAATTGATAGGTAAAATAGACCATCTATGTTGGTCGGACTCTTCAAAAATGTCAACGAGTGCGTGTCAGATTCTCCAAAAGTAGTGTATTTTTGGAGAATCCGTCACGGGTGAGGCATCAAAAGTGAAGAGTCCGTGCAACTAGCAGATCACAACTCGATTGATCATCCAAAAAGTATATTACTAATAAATAAAATAATCTTAATGACAAGATTAAGCTGGGTACCTGTGCAGCAATGACATCCGAATCTCCACCATCTGATTCCCCTGTCTTTTCATAACTTTTGACCAAATTCTGCCACAAACATTGGAAAAGAAACGTTTAAACTCACCACGTGTGAATAAAAGTTATTTCATCATGCCCCTTGGCAGTTTTGCTTTCAATTTATATTATCTGGTCCTAGCTTGCTCCCTTAGTGACTCGACTCCCTAGTGCTCCCTTAGTGATTCAAACCTATAACCTTAAGGTAAGGGACTCGAACCTATAACCTTAAGGTTGGAGGTGAAGGACACTTACCATCTAGGCAGATTCTAGCTCATTAAAGATGCAACAATAGACATATAACACACATAGTAACATAGATATACAACCGTACCATCCCTCTAACAGAATTGAAAAAATACAAAGCAAATCGAATCTAACTTCGAGCAATTAAAAACCTAGATTGAACACATACCTGAAGCTCGCCTATCACATCCGATAATTTTCCGTTTTTAAACAACAAAGTACCAGTATACCCTACATATACACACAAAAACATACATATTTCATACAAATATCAGATCAAACCACAAAATTTACCATAATCAATCACAAAATTACAACACACTAGTCGCTGATTAAGTGTATACCTGCTCCGACGATGAAGACGATCTTTGTTAAGCCCACTCCAGCGTGCATAGCCATGGCCGGCGTTAGTCCGGTGAACAACAAACCGTAATTTTTTTGTGTTTTCCAGCGAGGATTTCAATTGGAGATGAGGAAATATTTTTAAGTTAATTAAAATAACAAATAGTATATGTGGGTGGTTAGTTTTTTCCGAAGATTGGAAAAGAAAAAAACCAATTCAGTACTTGACAGACAATTTTAAGATATTAATAAAAAAAGATGGACTAATTTTTACAGAAACTTTTATCTCTAATCTATTTTTTAAAATATCATAAAGATAACAGTTTGAATGTCTTTTCTTTAAGAATATATCACTAAATTGATTGTTTAGTCACTTATTTTATATGTAAAAATAGGAAAAAAAAGCAATTAATGAGTAGTTTATGAAATCAATTCTTGAAAAAAAAAATATACGAATTCATCAGAAAATTTTGAATATTATTGCATATAACATAGAATCTAAACGACAATTTTAGATAGAGAAAAACTTTATACCAGAAAAAGGCTAGAGTTGCAAGAAAAATACTACCACCCGCCCGAGCCCTTGGCATCAGGATCAGGATTGATCTCAAAACTGATAAGCCCCTTCATATTCCAACAACAAACTATGCCTCAGTCCCAAACAAGTTATCGTCAGCTATATCAATCCCCACTTTCATTTAGGCTCATTTTATGTGAATTCAACAAACAACAACAACATATCCGGTGTAATCCTACAAGTTGAAGTCTAGGGAGTGTAGTGTATTATGTACGCAGCCTTACCCCTAACTCATGCTTGAATTTCAATTACCCTTTTCAGAAACTATGGAACATAAATCCATAATCCTTAAGAAATTAGTTTTCAAAAAAGCTCAAGATTCACAAGTTATATCCAGAAAGGCTACAGGATCACAAAAAAAAATGGACATTTTGATGGATCACTCAATCAATCAATCAACTAAAACCTTAATAAAATTGGCAATATGAGTGGGAAATGGAAAAAATTATAAATTTTTTTGCATAAATTCAGCAAAAATATTGAGACCCCATTAAAGTAAGAGAAACAACAAACTTAGATCACCTGAAAAGTTCGGTTCTTGGTGTTGAAGATTTCTGCTTTCAGAGCATGAAGATCGCCGAAAATGAACTTTGATTGATTTTCAATTTTTTTTTATTTTTTTTTTGCACTTTGCTGTAATTGGACCAAAATATATTGGGCCCAACGTTTACATGGGCCTAAATTTGAGAGTGGGTACCAAAAGAGAGGAAATTCTTTCACTAATAACCACGCCATCAACATACTCACATAATCTCACGAGTGAGGTTTGAAAAAAATAAAATGTATACAGACTTAATCATATATTTTATGGATTAGATAAACTATTTTCAATAGAACCACATTTAGTTTTAAAAAGTCACGTGTAACATTCTAAAATAATAGTTATATTACATGATGAAATGCAAAAACAACCATTTTAGGATTGTAAAGATCACAAATTTACTATATTTAGCAACCTCATAATCAAATTTCAAAATCTCCGACATGAGGTTTCAATCGTCTATTTGAATTTTCACAATTGTCAAGGTCTAACTTCATACTTGAGTTCTAACGTCTTGATTTTGACAGCTAAACCTTTTATCTTTTGAGTATGAAGTTGGATTCCAGCCGTTAAAAATTTCATACGTAAAGGTCTGAAGAAGAATAAGAAACAATAATGATATAACACGAACAATCTAAAAATCGTAAAACAAATTAAAATTTAAAAAATTAATGCGATGAGTTCAATAAAAAATTAACTAGCACTTAAAGTGGTACCTTATTGACTATTTAATTACTATTTTAAAATTCATAATAGAACAATTCAAATTCAAATTTATACAAACAACTTAATCATTGACCTGTCATAGTCCAATATGTTTAACTTGACAAATATTAGAACCCAAATTATATTATTAAAAGGCCAGAACATTATTTGAATAGGCATTCAAGGGTAGGACATATCAATTAATAAAGTTGGTAAAAAGTAGAAAATTTGAATTTTAAAGACCACAAAATAGACTAGTAGGTTACTTCATTATATTTGGCAAAAAATTCAAATAACAAATAATAGGAACAAAAAAAATAACAAATAATAATAACAATCAAAGACTAAAATAATAGGGAAGTGATAGGAATACTCCTGAGAAGGAAAAACTTGATAACATTCATCCACTAACTTTCTACTTAATCCCCGACCTCTATATTTTTCTATCATATGATCGTGTCTTTGCTAAACTACAAGTAAATTATGTCATGTTTAGTTACCTTCCCGCGATACTTCTTCAACCTACTTCTACTTCTCTTAAAACTAGCCACAATCAATCTCTCACATATCCTCATTTGAACATCTTACATATTCTCGTCATATACCATAATCATCTCAACCTTGCTTTCCTTACCTTTTCCACCATAGGGACTACTCCCACCTTATCCCTAATATCTCTATTCCTAATTATATCTCTCTTACTATACTCACATATCCATCTTGACGTCTTCATTTTTGTTACTTTCATCTTTTGGACATGTGCGCTCTGATCGATCAATACTTCACCACATACAACACAGTTGATCTAACAAAACACTCTATAAAACTCACTTTAGTCTTGATGTCATATTCTTGTTGCATAAGATCACGAATGCGACTCTCCAATTCATTCACCCGACTCCAATACAATGGGCAACATCCTTATCCATCTCCCAATTTTCTTAAACTATTAATTCAAGATACTTGAAACTTTTTCTCTCACTGAAGACTTGCACATTAATTCTCACTTCCACGTTCGATTCAAATGAAGTAGGTGATTACACTATATTTGAATAGTCATAATACATAAACGTATTCTACTTGTTTAGCTTTATACAAGTTATAAGTGTCTTTTTATGCACACTAAAAATTGAAAGACATAGATATCAATTAAAGCAAGTTAAAAAACACGTTTATATATTACGTTTGAATAATATAAAGGTAAGTTGCCAAGTGGCAACCAGCTGAGCTGTGTCACATCCAAAGGGACAATGAGACCTGCGCCTCACACAAAATGCAGACCATTTCCTTTCCCCTTTTTGAAAGCTCAAAAAGATTTCTTACTTCTCTTCTTCATCAAAATTCAATTTTCTCTCCATTTTCTTCCAAATTCCCCAAAACCCAACTTCCAAAACTTAATAATCTTGACATATTTGTGATAAAAGTTTGATCTTGTTTGTCTCTGTACATATAATTTCAGATTCTTGGTTTTTGGGAATTTCACCTGAAAATTTTGCCCTTCTCAATTTCCTTACAAATTGCCCAAACCCCATTTTTTTTATTGTGATCAAGATTTGATTTTGTTTGTCTCTGTGTATTTAACTGTAGATTTTGATTGTTGGGTAGTTGAGATTTTTCGCAAAAAGATAGAACAAAAGTATGAGTTTTCAAGATTTGGAATCGGGTCGACCTTTGGGGTCTCGTCGGTTCCAGACAAATGGGAAGCAAGACCCAACCCAAGCAGTGGCTTCTGGAATCTTCCAGATCAATACTGCTGTGTCTACGTTTCAGAGGCTAGTGAATACACTTGGTACCCCAAAAGATACGCCTGAGCTACGTGAAAAGTTGTAAGTGTTCTTTAACATATACAATTCAAAGTTTTGTATCGATTCGGTTGAATTGCATAATTAGTGTATGTTTGTTTTAGCTCGTTGAAAGTTTAGAGTAAAGGGGGTGTTAATATATGTCGAATTCAAAATGAAATAGTATAATTATGATGATTTATCCAAAAGGAGCTGAAAATGGATATAGTAGATTATGACTAGTTTGGGATTGAGAGGTGATTGATTGATTGTTGATTGAGGTCACCTAAATGTGGCGCTTAGTGGTCAATGAAGTGGGTTGCGAACCATGAAGTCTCGGGTTCTCAATTCCCAGTAGAGGCAAACCATGCAGTCTCGGGTTCTCATTTCCCGTCAGAGGCAAACAGAAAAGGTGATTCCTTGCTATCTGTCCAAGCTTTGGTGAACATAGTTAGGTGGTACGGTGGAAGGTAGCAAGTATATCGTGGATTTAGTCTACTGGACAATTAAGGATGGCTGAGCAATTGTTTACTTATTGCCTATCAAATGCTTTCTGGATGGACTGATGTTAAGTGCTGTCTCACTCCTTCCCTGGGAGAAAAGAGGGTTGACATTAGGGGTGGGTTACTAGGAAAATGAAATGGTGGTGGGGAAAGTGCAGTACATTGATTTTGGAAAATGTTGAAATTTGTCTGTTCAATTTTTAGCTAACCTCTACCAGATGCTCCACATTACTGTTATTCCAATATTATTGTTTAGAAGCAGTGTCAAGTGTTCCAACGGAGCTCAAAGATGTTGCCTACCTTTTAGCTTGTGGTTAAAAAAATAGTAGTTGGCATTTGATCGAACATTTATTTGGTGGTAACTGTGCTAATTTTGCTTAACTGCAGGCACAAGACAAGGGTACATATTGGCCAGTTAGTCAAAGATACATCTGCTAAACTTAAGCAAGCAAGTGAAACAGATCATCATGCTGATGTCAGTGTAAGTTTTAAAGAGCTCGATATTTCTTCTCATCCACTTCTGTTGATCTTGATGGGTATACATTTTCAGGTCTCATATATTTAAACACATACTGTTTGTCTTATTTCTTTGTGAGTTTCTTATATACTAAGTTCTCATCCTTTTCTATATGGAGATGGCTGAATGTATGAACTCTGATGTGTATTTCATCGTCTTCTTATTATAACTTTCTCACATATATGAATTTATGTTCATACTGCTTTTTCTCAGGCTAGCAAGAAAATAACAGATGCTAAACTTGCTAAAGATTTTCAAGCTGTCTTGAAAGAGTTTCAAAAGGCTCAGAGACTTGCAGCAGAGAGGGAGACAGCATATACACCTTTCATTCCCCAAGCCGTTCTTCCTTCTAGGTAATGTCAGCGGCAATTATGGTAATTGTCATTTAGTAAACAGAGTTACTGGCATATGAGGAACTACATAAAAAGAAACTTTTAGTGCTATGATGTGTACTCTACAGTCTCATTTTTATAGACTTAATGAATCATACACTTCATCTGTATTTGTTGCCCCACATTTTTGCTCATACCCTTCATTTATATTATGTCGTGGTAAGCAGTTACACAGCCAGTGAGGTAGATGCTGCTTCAGATAATAGTATGGAACAGCGAGCTCTCCTTGTGGAATCAAGAAGGTGAGTTAGTCTAGTTCTATTATTCAATTTGTTGTTTCTTGCTAGTTTTTGCTCGTCTCTAGGTTGTTAAGACTCATTTTTATCAAATTCAGATATGCATTTAGTCAAAGAAACATTGTTGGTTGACAAAATTACTAATTTCAAAAAAAGAAAAAGAAAAAGAAACATTGATGGTTGAATTGGTTGCTAAAATTCACCAGCAAGATAACCATCAGTTATAGGCATACAGGGAAATGAAATTCACCTTTTAGTTTGGTCTCTAGACAACTGATGGGTTAGTGCCAAGTTAGATAGAGGACTGTTTGCTGTGGTACAGAGAAATCAGATTACAAATGAAGCTCGGGGCTTAGGGTGTTGGGTAAGGAGCTTCCAATGGTGTAAAGGTTAAATTTATGTGGTGTTAGTGTTGTTTTTTGATGAAGGAGTCCATTCGGTTTCTTTGGGAGTTCAAGGGGATTGAGACAAGGAGTCCATGGATTCCTAGGGCACCGAGTAAGGTGTGCTTCTTTGTTTGGTTGGCGGCAAGGGGTGCAATTTAACTGCAGAAAATCTGTGAAAGAGGAAGATTAACTATGTCAGTGCTTTATGTGTAAGAGTGGATGTGAAAATGCTGATCATCTTCTTTTGCACTGTAATGTGGCTAATCGGTTATGGAGGGTAGCCACAGATTTGTTTCGGATTCAATCGGTGATGTCGGGTACAGTCAAGGAGGCTTTGCAAAGTTGGACTCATAGGATGGGAAAGAGAAACCCTAGGGTATGGATTGCTGCCCCCTTAACAATCATGTGGGTCATTTGGAAAGGGAAATAGGACATTCAATTGGGTGGAACAAGATTTTATAAAATTGCATAGGACTGTTTTGTCTCTAGTTACCTTTTGGGGGACTTACGAGGTCCTTGTTTGTATAGAGGATAGAATCTCTTATGTTGAGAACCATCTTTCGACATAGGTTCTCTGGGAAAGGGTATCAGAGGCCAACAAGTTGAATTAATTCACCTTATATATTAGCACCGACATGACAAATGATTAGCTTCCATGAAACAATAAATTGAAAACTTGCATTTTTTGACCATGTGCTGAACTTTTATTGACATCTGACTTTTCTTATGGAACTATTCTGGTGATGGCAATATGATCAAAGATAATGTTTTGCATCCTTAAGACATATCTTCATTTCTGATCTGGTTGTTTTGTGTTCCACGTGCCCCTTGCTTCAGGCAGGATATTTTGCATTTAGACAATGAGATTGCTTTTAATGAAGCTATTATTGAGGAAAGAGATCTTGGAATACAAGAAGTACAACAACAGATTGGTGAAGTGAATGAGATTTTCAAGGATCTTGCCGTTCTTGTTCACGAGCAAGGAACTATGATTGGTAAATCACTTTCCTTCGTTTTGAACTTTCAAATCTTTAGAGGACATTATTTGACGTATACAATTCTCCTTTTCTCAGATGATATTGGCTCCAACATTGAGAATTCTCATGCTGCTACTGCACAAGGGAGATCACAACTTGCTAAAGCTGCAAAGACCCAAAGATCAAATTCATCTCTGGTACTTCC
Organism: Solanum commersonii; assembly: GCA_029007595.1. Lineage (NCBI taxonomy): Eukaryota > Viridiplantae > Streptophyta > Magnoliopsida > Solanales > Solanaceae > Solanum > Solanum commersonii. The sequence goes on along the minus strand of JAJTWQ010000164.1, from coordinate 855,992 downwards.
ATTACTTATACAAATTTTCCCTGAACATAAATCTGGCTTGGTTTTATTCTGCTTATATTCCATGAGAACATGTATGTTTAGACTCTTGGATCTTCGAGAATATAGATGTGGACGATGGGAAACTTGTCATAGCATTAAGGTGCTGCATTTTGCAAGCTATGACTAAATGGTAACTAGATGTTCTAGTTACAGCATGGTTTAACGGAAATAGAGAGTAGAAGAGTAGTTACGCCAATTTGCTACTTAATTCTGGGCATGGTTGTGGTACCAAATTTGAAGTGCCATTATGAGGCAGTCGTGGGTCGAAATTTTAATAAATCATAATGACAAGTCAAGTCATGCGATTAGTTTTCTTAGGTTCGGCTTTTCATCTTTTAGGAGTGGGGACAAACTTGCCCAGAAACCATGGTTATTAAAAAATTATGGGTTCAAATGAATTAGTTGAGGTGCTCACAAGCTTGCCCGGAAACCACGGTTATTAAAAAAACATATCGTGGGTTCAGATGAACACGCAGCCTAGAGACTACATCCGCCTCTAGAAGTGGGGTTGATTTTAAGCCCTTTTGGATGGTGTTGAATCGTTCAACCTCATCATTCCCTTTCAAATGTAGGTGGAAAATAAAATTACTAACATTCATTCCTCGCCACTTCATTTAAGAAATCATAAATCTTTTTATCTTATATTCCTCGCAGCGCATTCTTAACGGATTTTCTTTTCTGCAGACCTGCTTGCTTCTGGTGATATTTGGGATCATACTTCTAATTGTGATCATAGTACTTGCAGTATGATCAGAAGATTTTGATATGGGAGGAAGAGAGATCCTAAACTCTTCATAAATGGAATTGATCTTTGTGATTCAAGATGTTCTTAAGGCACCATAAAGTATACTTGTGGTTTGATCCATGAATCTTTTAGTCATACTAGAGAAGTTGTGCAACTGTGGCATGAAGTTTCATATGCTGTGTGGTGGCGTGGGGGTGGGGGTTGACATGCGAGGGAAGGTTTGTCTGCTATGTTTGTAAATTTTATGTTTGTGTTTGCAATTGTGTGTTGCTGCCATGTAATGGCTGGTTTGTTGATAAAATTTGTTCCTTAAATTTCTTGCATGATCAAGGACCCGATAAAACGAATCTAGTCCACAACTTATTCATGATATAAGCCGTCATTTCCATAGCTGCTGCCTATTTAGTTACATTTTTTTGTTTTGATTTCGGAACAATTAACCTATCATATGTATCAGCTTGGCTTCATCCCGAACCTAAGAGGTATTCGGATCTCATATGAACAGCTTGCTACCTATTTAGTTAACGTCTCTTGTTTCTTGTCCGGAACAATTAAAATAGTTTGAATTTTAGGTTTCCAAGCAATATAAGGTCCCATAAACTTCGCTTCATTTTTTTGGTAAATGGTTAATAATTGTATTCATTAAAGGCACAAATGTAGTGCTGGGATTCTGAACAAGTGAGCAAAAGATCCACAATATATCCCTCCTTAAGTCTTTAGAGAGGCTCTTTAAGAATTCCAGTAAAGCTAAATAATAAGATACAAGCTGGAATAGCGTACCACCCGCTTATTCTTGCTTTGTCCAGTGCTAGACAAAGTTAAGAATGGTGTAATAGGACAGTGCAAAAAGAGACGAATAAGAGTTTCAGCATGGTTGCCCACATAAATAACAATCCAAGATAAACGCGCTTCACTTCTATGAGGAGCTCATAACTTCCAGGTTTGTTTCTGAGGCCATGGTTTGAGATGTTGATCTTCCTTTTCCAAGATTTTACACAACTCGCCTTGGTTACAGTCTTTACATTGATATTTCTTCTATAATTAACTAACCAAGTCCCATCAACTCTTGAATCAGAGACGATAGAATTTGAAGACAATGCCAAATCGTACAATCTGGGAATTGTTCTTCGAAGATACATGGCTCATCTATCTTCTCCTCCTCCGCTTCCTTCGACTATCATCACTTTCACTATCACTGTCGTCAGAACTGGATGATGATGATTCAGATCCTGAACCAGAACTCCCAGACTCATCATCCGATTCAGAAACGCGCTTTTGTTGTTGCATGATAAGCCTTGGCATGTTCTTTAAATACTCTCGTAGATTTTCAGTAATTCCACCGAGACCAATGGAAGTGAAAAAGTTGATAGCAAACCTTGTATTCTTGGGATTGTCCTTCGGGAAAATAGAGTCAAGGGAATCTTGCATGGTGGGGTCGTTAAGACGCTCATTCAACAAGCGGATGCCAAGGTGCTCCGACATTTCCTGCATATATGACACATTTTTTGAGTGAATTTGAAGCTAAGGAACAAATATGTGATATTACTACAAATAGATGTCTACCAATGCATCGCATCCCCAGCACTAAAAAAAAACAGAAGAACAGGAGAAAAAAATGATATGCTTGAACAAATGCAACTTTTGACATAAATGTTACATTTAGCAGTGATTAAAAGACTTAAAATAAGTGGCCAAAAAGAAAATAAATATTCAGAAACAACTATTGATCTTGTTCATATTATAGAGAGTTTTAAAAAGTAAGCCATAAAGATAAAGCTAGTTTTCTTTTTGACGAGTTCAAACATAAAGCTAGCTGTAACATGTCTGAAAGAAACAAAAAGATAAATCAAGCTGTAGAAGTATTAGAGATCAAATTAAATGTACCTGGAATAGGATTTTAATAAATATACGAGAAGAAGAGGTTGTGTCCTCCTCTGTCAGCCTTATATAAGCCAAAGCATGCCAAGGAAGAGCATCAGTGCCGAGCAAATGAGCAAAAAACTTGGCCACGTTACGAAGTTTATTAGTTTCGAGCCGGTGGATCATGGAGTACTGCTGCACAAAGCATTTCTCAAAGTTTTCTTGATGAATTTTGTTAATCATGCAAAATCGCTGTCCCAGTAGTCCATAGTAACGAAGATAAGTCCTCTCCTGACTGCAGCACTCCAATAACATTATGCACAATTCCATCTGCATGGATCAAATAAATATAGAACGGTTTTCTTTTCTTTTTGACAGGTATCAATCAAGAAGTTATTAATTAATACAAGAATGAATGATACAGCCACAGGACAGAATGTTTACAGCATCACAATCTTTTTCATTTTATGTAGTCTCTCAGGAGACTCAGAGTACCAGGCTACCAAAATATGTACCCCCCCCACCCACACACGCACACACAAATGCACAACCAGAAATGTACAACACCACACTCAGTGCACTTTAAGCAGTCTCCGTCTCCTAGAGAAACCAAGTACGAATACCAGGCTACCAAAATATGTTACTTACTGACAACAGAGGTAAACAAGATAAAACTAATATATTTAATCTTAATAATCATACTGATGTTGAATCTATCCGGTCCTAAAATATTTTTTTGAGAAATGTAGCAGTTAGTCTATATTTATCCACAGGTATACTACCTCAAAATTGTAGTTCCCCTTCGAAAGTGTTGTAATTACATAGGATCCTATACCTACCAAGTTACAGCCAGTCTATAGTTGTGCTGATTACTTCTAAGCTATCTAAGACTACTTGCTTACACCAAAAATAATATAGAGCTAAACAATTAAGCTTAAATCTTTGTATGTTGCTCTGCTTTCCTTCATGACATCTCTGGTTCCTCTCTAGCCATACTGTCAACCATATACATGATGGGACACTCTTCCATCTCTCCTCCTTTCTTCCTGCATTTCCACTATCCAGTCCTAAAATATTTTACCCATTATCTAATCTTTCCCTGACATTGAGACTTGAGAGTGAACCAATCCAAGAGAATGTGCTCCTTTTTCTTTTCTTTTTTTCTCTTTTTCAGGATTATAACTGAAATACTTAGTTGAGGATTTGGTGGAGTACTCTTTATCAAAAAGAAATTGGTGGAGTACTAATTACTAGAATCAAACCACATATTAATATATTAAACCAATAAAGGTGTAGATGTCCAGTATTATTTCTTTTTAACTAATGTGACTGAAGGTCTGGTACCTCCAGACTCCAGTACATCAAGCAAAAGCATCAATATACAAAAAATAGGTGAAGAAGTGCACTCTTGATCTAATGAGTAGAACTGTCAACCCCTTCAAAAGCCCACATTCTTTTCTATAACATTCCCAGAGCAGACACAAAGGTTCAATTTCAAAATTTCGACCCATATTTCTGTTGTGATGGATGTTCCAAGAGAACTACTATTTGCTGGAAGAACCTGATAGACTCCAGAAGTGAAAATAAAAGATGCCATTAGTCCAAAGAAACAGTGAAGTAGCAGGTGACTTGTGTCCTCCTATGATAGTTACAAATGAAGCATGCGTTAATTAATTCCGCAAATTATCGATGTTAGAAATTGCATTATGGGCTACATGAATCTCTACCTGCATGGACCACAAGGCAAGCCAATTACATGTTACCCTACGTCCATGTCCATCTTTATTCCTCAACCATCAGTTTAACGGAAATCCAGAAATATGGTTTATGGGATGCATGATAGAATGATAATGCCTCTATGCTATCCATGAAAAATACAAGGAGAAGCCAGATTCAATGAAAGCTCATGTTTTGGTTATTATTACTCTTTTTTGTATCCAGAAACTAGGTTTTTCCTACACCTTTCTTAATGTTCAATTACGTTTTCCCTTTTAAATTATAGCCCTTCTCATATAATGTTTAACAAATCAAAGGCGACATTACTATCTTTCGAAACTCAAAGCAGATGCAAATATATGGACGTGTCAATCCATGTAAGCATGCACACAGTTTCGCGAAGGACATGACTCAAGAGTAGCAGAATAACACAAAATATAAGAAAGAGATCATGATACTAACCTCCTGACCAGGCTCTAGTTTGATTTTCAACAGCTTATGCCCTGCTTCTTCAAAGTCAACACTAGACATAATAGTAAGGTAGATCGTTCTCCGAAGGTTGATTAGGTTTGTCTCTGTTTCGTCCTTTATTTGCATTTGCTCCTCATCTTCTTCTTCAGACTCTTCATCTTCATTGTCATCTTCATCCTCTGATTCCGCATCAGAATCTCCTTCCTCAGATTCTTCACCAAGTATTGCCTTCTTTAATTCTTCATACTTTCTTTCGTTCTCTAGGAAATTAGGATCCGGCTTGAAAATATCTGAGCATGCAAAACAAACATGAAAATCGACATTCCATATAGTTGCTCCAACAACAACAACAACAACATACCCAGTAAATCCCACTAGGTGGGGTCTGGGGAGGGTATAATGTACGCAGACCTTACCACTACCTCGTGGAGGTAGAGAGGCTGTTTCCGAGAGACCCTCAGCTCGAGTACAATCACATCCAAGTAGGAGGGGAGGGGAACCGTGTGTAAAACATAACATCCAATAGGAAAGATAGTGAAAAATCAACCGAGAAAATAATAACATCAATGGAATATTGTGGAAAGTAAGACTCGGTAGACAACATAAGGTTATAGGCATCACAGACAAGGACAACACATGCAAGACTAGGACTACTACACACGCTATCAGCCTAAACCCTCGCAAGGAAAAACAACACGCTAACCCTACTAACCTTCAACCTATAGTTGCTCCATGAAACAAAATATCCAGTAGCCTCCAAAGGCAATCCGTTTTAATACTTTTACTATAAAATTGATCATGACATACCTAAAGTAATTTCTGGATCTATTGTATCTGAGAGAGAGACTTCATGTGTTAATTGATCTTCCTGCTCAACAAGGTCAAGTTCTGGACGCACAGCTTGGTAACCCTGAGTAGGAAGCATGTAAGGGATCTAATATTCTTGCTTTGATAAATAAGGGATAAAATATAATCTTGCCTCAGAAAACAATAAATTATCGAGTAGTATTTTTTTACTCAGAAAACAATTAAAAAGCAAACTCACCTGAAACTTTGCTTTACGCAATGCAAAGAGGCTTTCAATTAAGAACTGAACACGTTTATCTATTTCTCCTTCATGAAGTATACCACGGAACCGCTCAAAGATTCCTATTTAAAAGGAAAAAGGTATAAGCATGGCAACCAAAGCAGAATCTTTATATAAATAAACGAAAATATAAGTCGTGAATATTCTATAACAAACTTTCAATGTGTACTCACCATGTAATCCTCGTGGACAGAGGTCCTGAAGCATTGAACCACATTCTGTAACAAAACCAACTGCAACCTCAACACTATCATCAGTAGGTTTCTCCAACAAAACCGTGAGTAGTTCAAGAGCAATAAGCTCGTGGACGATTTGTTGGTTCACAAGGTGAGCAATAAATTTGACAGCTGCTAACAGCTGAGGCTGCAAGCGTGAAAAATTAGGGGTAAGACAAATTATGACAAGATTTTTTTGTCCTGCTAAGGTTATGAACAGATTTGGACTGCAGTGAAGCAATTAGATTAACCGCACTACTAGAGATACAAACCTTATCATTTGTACAAGAACAATACAGTATGTTGCACAAATAAAAAATGTACTGCAAGCACGAAAGCAAGAGATACGAACCTTATCATTACGTTTATAAGCTCTTTGCAGCTGCAGTATGATCCTTCTTAACAAAAGATCACCCACTTCAGGGAACTTGGTATTAACGACCGCAACCAAAGCAGCAAACACATCAGTAAAACCCGGAGAAGCCATTTGGGACTTCATACAGGATCTACAAAACAAACCCCTCCCTCGAATTAAATTCTCTGCGAACAACTCTGGAATTATGTTTTTGAGGTTTGCTGCATTAACTTTATTCACCAGTCCATTGATACTCTTTCTCAGTGCATCCCAAGTCATCCTCTGGTACTCAACACTGCTCTTGTCCTGAACCTCCTTCATCATCCTAACCAATTTGAATGGTGGAATGTACACTCCCCCACTCCTGCCCAATTTTGCTGTATTGACATTCAAATTGCCATCTTGCTTTTGCACCTTGGAAACCTCACTGGCTTTCAGTGCCCCATCTTCTTGGGTATTATCTTCCCTATTTTTCTCTTTTCCATGCTTATCAGCCCCAACCCTTTGCCTTGTATCCTTTCTATCATGGTCATCACCATCATCCTTCTTTTCTCTTTCTACATTCCTCCTCTTCTCTTTCCTATCCCCTTCTCTACCATCATTATACCGATCAACCCTACCCTCCCTTCTCTTTTGCACCTTTTCATCATCAGACTCCCGTTGCTTCTTCTCCTTCCAATCATCTCCATTGTTTTGATTCCTATCCTTCCTATCATTTCTTTCATCTCCATTCCTTCGACTCATCTCCTTCCTATCATCCTTTACATCACCAGCTTCACCTTCATGTCTTCGTTTCCTCCTACTCCTATCATCCCTTTCAACGTCCTCATCAACCTGGCTTACATTTTTTCTGCTTTCCTTCCTACCATCCCTCCTTTCATCATCTTCTTCACTTCCAACTTTTGGCCTCCTCTGTATTCTGTCATCCCTTCCAGCATCATCTTCACGGTCATTTCTTCGTCTTCTCTCCCTCCTATCATCCTTCTCATCATCATCATCATCATCAACCCGTTCACTTTTTCTCCTCCTGTCCCTCGTTTTATCTCTGTCACCATCATCATCTTCTTCTTCCAGTTCTTCTTTTGACCTCCTATCACCCCTTTCAGCACTATCTTCACGTTCATCTCTTTGACTCTTCCGCTTCGAACCATCATCACTATCATCCATAGTTCCACGTTCAGTTCTTCGCCTCGACAACCTCCTATCATCCCTTCTATTATTACCACCACTACCAACATCATCACCACTTTCATGTTCAATTGTTCGCCTCCTCGCCCTCCTATCCCCCCTTCCATCATCACCATTTTCACGTTCAATTACTCGCCTCCTCGCCCTACTATCACCTCTTTCATCATCATCATCCGAACTGCTTCTATCCCTATGCCGTTGCCGCTCTACTTTCTTCACATCCTCATCGTTCCTTCTCCTACGATGTCTATTCTCACTCAAATCCTTCTCCATAAGCTTAACTTGTGCTTACAATCACAAAATTCAATACTCAATTATTTGAAGCACACAACAATGCCTACATACAGTAAAAAGAAAAAAGGTGAATTCCAGAAACACTTCCACTACAACAAACGCCGGAATCTGTGTGAAGAAAACAGGACCTTTAGCTCCGCCGGCGAAAGTTTCCGATTTGGATTTGGAATTGGGGAAAAACAGAGAAGAATTCGGGTAGGGAAAGAAGTGGATATTTTACCAAGCCCGATATTCAGATCCGCTATGGATTTTTTTTATTTTTATTTTTATAAAAACAATTGAATTGAATAAAAAGCAAAATACAAAAACATATTCAATATAATGGCGTTAGTGGGGTCTAGAGAGGGTACATTCCTTATCCCTACCTTCGGAAGGTAGAAATGTTGTTTCGAATACAAAAGCATTACATAAAGAAGTAGAGGGTAAGATTTACGTATATCTCACTCTCTCCAAACTTTATTTCTACCTTATGAAGGTAGAAAATTTGTTTCGAATATAAAAACATTATATAAAAAAGTAGCATAAAATCTATGTACGTCTCAATTTCTCAAAACCATATTCTACTTGTGAAGATAAAAAAGTTGTTTCAAAATATGTATATAATTAAGTAGGGATAAAATCTATGTATATTTCACTTTTTCCAAATCTTATTTATAGTTCGTGAAGATAGAAATATTATTTTGGGTACAAAAATATTATATATGAATAAAGTAGGAATACGATCTATCTATGTACTTCTCACTCTCTCCTGACGACTTATGAAATTATATTGAAATATATTATTGTTATTGTTATTAATTTAAAATGTAGGTGGGTACTCACGGTGCATACATTTGTCGATGAATCGATTTTGGGAACAACTAGAACTAAGAAATTAGAGTTTCTTTGTAATGATAATATCTAGTGAAAGGGTGAAATTAGTATATGTGTGCATACAAATAATCTCATTAAAGGTAAAATGAAAGTTTAAAAAGGAAATATGATGCATAAATTGGACATGCAATGTGTAGTAAATAGCAACGGTAACCAACTTGAGGACCATCAAAAGCAAGAGTCTTCGGGGAGTTATCAGCTCATGATGATTGTTGCGATCATAGAGCTCATGTAGCGAATGTGTAGAACAACAATTGCGTGAAATAGTGCACTATCATAAATCAAAGTGAAACACAATACCATGTTACAAAGGATTCTTCAACACCAAGTTACTCTGATAAAAGCTTCTTCATCAACCACATTTGTGTCTTTATCTGAGTAATAACATAAATAAATTTGCATTCTTAATAAAATAACTAAAAGTGTAGAAGACACATGACAACACGTTTTTCACGTCTTGATAATAACGCATATAAATGACTCTACGTCTTCCATGTAATAACTACACGAGTAGAAGACCACACAAGCTTAAAGAGATGAAAAACTCACTATGAGCTTTATAACGTGTTAACAATAAAAAGCAAGCAGGATCGAACCAACAAATTTAAAGCATCAATTTCTCATAATATGTATAAATACAAAATAATTTTGACATGCACAAAGCAAACACTGTTAACTTAATGTATTTTGAATAATGACAGGAAATCAAGAAAAGCAAAATATGCGGATGTCTACAAAAAAAGGCAATAAGATAAATCAATAGAGTGATTCAAGCAGAAGATCTGGAGATCATACCGCCTTCATCAAAGGAGGATAAATGGATATTACATCAATCAGATATTTATTTATCAGAAGCAAAAAAGGAAATGACAATCAAAATGATAAGGCAAATCAATTTGAGTCAATCAGATTACAAATCACTTGAAGCCAAACTGGAAAACGAAATAGACAGCAACTCAAGATGGCAAGGAACATCAATAAAGGATCAATTCACTGATCCCTAAAAATCACTGGGATTCGAAGGAATTTTGCACAAGTCTTCAACCAATTTTTGATTCAAAGCAGAACCAAAATTGGTATCTCAAATGAAGGTCTCAATCAAGGAATCATTACAAATCCTTGATTGAAGGAAACTCCCTTGGGTTTTCTTATTAGAGCAAAAGTCACCTCATCACTCATCCTATAAATGAAGAACTGGACAGACGACAAAATCACGTAGCTTCACTTGAACTTATTATTGTAATCTTCTTTCATCTTTCATAAAGCTTTGTACACGTGAGTGAACAATTGTAAAAGAAAAATAGAAAGAAAGATTCTGAGTGTAGGTTATACAAGTAGAGGCAGTGTCAACATCGAAACTCTGATTTGCATATCAGACAGAACTTGATGATTGCACCTCTTGTACAAACAAGTTCGCAACAAGCTCTAAAGGAAACCCTTGAAACCCAAGGGGATTAGACTAGGCACCACATCGGTGATCCGAACTAGTATAAAAACATCTCGTGTCATTGTACTTTTCAGTATCTTATCTTGTTTTATATTGTGGAACTAACTTGCAGGTGAGTCGACTACTTCTCACAGGCAGTCGACTGAAGGAATTTTAATTCACCCCCTTTTGAATTTCAATTGGTATTAGAGCAGGTCTCACTATTTCAGTGTTTAACCATACGTGAGCAAAGATCCAATGGCACACTATTAGATTCCAAGCGCTTTACTTCAAGATGGACATTCTTCACATTGACCACCATACTTCAATGGACAACATTACTCTCATTGGAAGGATAGATTCAGAATCTTTGTTTCCTCAAATGATCATCAAGCATAGATAGTAATCAAGAAGGGCCCAAAGCCTATTCCTGGACTGATTGAAAAGGATGGCACTGAAAAGCCATTTGATCCAGAATCATTTGACATCACTAAGGAACAACAAGAGATAATTCAAACTAACGCTAGAGTTATAAGTTTGTTATATTGTGCAGTGAGTGGAGCCAAATATGACAAAATATTAACAAGTGAAACTGCGAAAGAAATGTGGGACAAACTAGAAGTGGCTTATGAAGGAACCATTAAAGTAAAGAAAGCTCGGATCAGTTCTCTCGTAAGCGAATATGAATTATTCAAAATGGCCGAAGATGAAAACGTTGAAACCATGTTCTTGAGATTCAGTAAAATTGTCTGTGAACTCAAATCACTTGGAATGGTGTACTCTAATGCACTACAAGTCAGAAAACTCATTAGAAGTCTTCCTAAGGCATGGGAAACTAAGGCTGCCATTCTTGAAGATGGAGATCTGCAGAAGATGACATACGATGAACTTCGAGGCAACTTAATGGCCTATGAACAAAATCAAATTAATAGGTACAACAAGGATGATAAGAAGAAGACAGTGGCATTCATAGCTGAGACATCTGATATTGGAGAAGAAGTCGATAAAAATCAAGACGAAGGAATGGCTCTTATAAATCGAGGAACGAGATAAATGCTTAGACAAAGAAGACAGAGACCTCAACAGAAGAACGATTTCAATAGAAATGATAATCGATGCAACTATTGTGGAAAACCAGGACACATCAAACAAAATTGCCCAGAACGAAGAAAAAGAAATAATTGTAGAGACGAAGATCCTAAAAGTCTGTGAGCATGGGATCAAGGAGAAACAACGATGATGATCATAATGAAATGGCAAACCTATGTTTCATGGCACTAGGTGAAACAAGTGAGGTAATACCATTTAACTGTCTTAATTGTAATGACTTACAGAACTCCTTGGACATGGTTACTGATGAATTATAGAAGGTTATTGACGAATACAATAATCTTGCTCAAGAAAAGAAAGACTGGCAGATTCTTCTCAAAGCAAGTCAAATTGAAGTCGACTTACTTACAGAAGAACTAGAGGAATTAAAAATGTAGCTGAACATAATAAAAAAATCGCCTAATCACAGTTCTGTTCGATCTTACCGAACTACTCTATATAGGAGAAACTCTCCTAATCGTAGTTCCAACAAATCTAATAATTCTAGTTCTAATTCTTATTCTCATGAAACTTCTGTTAAAATTACCTTTACAATTGCGGTGATCTTGGTAACAAATCTTTTAATTGTAGAAAATATTCTTACGGAAAATGGATTGGGAGACCAAAAGCTACTAATCATCAAAGACCCAAAAATACTTGGGTACCTAAAAGAAACTAATCTTGTTGTTTTGCAGGAGCAATCTAAGAAAACCTACAAAAAAGAAATGTGGGTACTTGATAGTGGATGCTCCAGGCATATGTGTGAAAAGAAAGAAAACTTTAAAACCATCAAAAAGATCGATGGAAGATTTGTAAGATTTGGGGACAATGCTAAAGGAGAAGTAACAGGAGTAGGAACCATTACTCTAAGCTCATCATGTGATCTGATTGAAGTATATCTAGTTAAAGGGCTCAAGCACGATCTTCTAAGCATCGGTCAACTATGTGATGCTGGATTCTAAGTCACATTCAACACAACAAACTGCATTATCAATCATCCTGAGAAAAGACTTACTTTCATTGGAGATCGAGTAAACAATATATATGTTTTAAATAATGTTGACTTTCCTTCTCTTACTTGTCTTATTGCAGTCACAAGTGATCCTTGGCTATGGCATCGAAAATTTGGACACGCAAGTATGCATGCTCTTGAGAAACTCTCTAAACTTGAGCTAGTCATTGGCTTACCAAAACTAAAATTCGAAAAAAATCACATTTGTGATGCATGTCAATTGGGTAAGCAGACTCGTTCATCTTTTAAAGTAAAAGACATTGTAAGTACCTCTAAACCTCTTCAGCTTCTTCATATGGATCTGTTTGGTCCTACTCGAACTGCATGTAACATCCGACAATTTAAAATGAATATGAAGAAGATTGAAATTTGAAAGGAGTCATTTTTGGAAAAAAGTTCAGAATCTGGAAATTTGGCTAAGTTCAAAAATCTGGAAAATTTGGCTAAGTGTGGGAAATCAATGATTTTTGGCCAACTTTGAGCAGTCGTAACTCCTAGCTCAAGATGAGTTAGGAGTAGTTCCAGTTATGGTTGTGAAGCTTGTGGAATGATCTTTCCAACGCCACCAAGTTTGCTCGATTCCGAGTTCGTATGAGCGAGTTATGCCCTTTGAAAGTTGGGCAGTTGGCAGAGAAGAAGAGGAGAAAGAGGAGATCAACCAAGTTTCCGTCGTGGAATTTCGTCGGGGGTGATCCCTATCAAGGTATGTGAGTTCTTAGTGTTGGGTGATCCTTTCCCCCCACACACCAAGCTCGTTTTTATGATTTGAGAAAAGATTGGAATTGTTGTTGAAGTTGTTGAAGTTGTTAGTTGTTGTTGATGTTGTTAGTTGTGTTGTTGAAGTTATTGTTGGTTATGGGACATGATTGGGTTGTGTATTTGAGTTGTAATCTATTGTATATTGAGGAATTTTATGATCCTTAGTGTTGGTTGGTTCATACCCCCACACACCAACTCGTTTTTAATTCCAAGAAAAGACTTATTTTGGTTGTTGAAGTTGTTGGTTGTGTTGTTGAAGTCTTGCGATTTGGGACAGGATCTGGTTGCGTTTTTAGTGGAATCCACTATATGTTGAGGGTTTATGACCCCAAGTGTTTGGGGAAAAGAACCTTTGAGGTTGAGAGGGTTTAGAGTTGGCAACATGAAGAAAAATTAGGCAGCTTGCCTGAAGCAAGCCTGCGTCACAGATTTGTTCCCTCTGTGAACAGAATCTGTTATGTTTTCGAGAATTAAATTTCAAAATTTTCCTTAAGTCTAGCTGTCCTAAATTATTCCTAATCATAATGGGGTCCTTCCAAACATAAATCATTACCCTTGAATTCATAATTCCAATTTAAGGAGAGTAAAGTTAGAAGTCAAGTGAAGTTAGTTTCCAATTCAAGTGAAGTTAGTTTCGAAGTCAAGTCGAGTTAGAAGTCAAGCTTAGAAGTTAAGAAGTTAGTTCAAGCAAGTCCTCCAAGCTTTTCAAGAGTCTTTATTGAACGTTTTAACTTCATTCTAAAGCTCAAGTTCCAAGTTAAGTATAGAGTTCCAAGTTAAGTATAGAGTAAAGAGCTTACAGTTTCAAGTCGAGTAAAGAGTATCGAGTTTCAAGTTAAGTCAAGTAAAGAGTTTAAAGTTGAGTTCATTTCTCAAAAGTAATTAGGGAACTAAGTATTTCCCAAAGAAGTTTATAAGTGTTTTCACATTTAAGTTGAGAGGAAACCGAGATTTCTAAAAGAGTTTTGAGAAGTTTGAGTACTATCTCTTTTTGAGAAAAGATGAGTTTTGCAAAAGAGTTTCTAAAACATGATTAGCATGACAAATCGAGTATGTCATCAATGTTTAAACAGTATGGTCTCTAGATATACCATCAATGTTTAAAAGGTATGAATATCCCGAGTCATCAATGATCATATTAAAAATATGGTTTTGAGATGTTCTTTTTTAGAAAGAGTTTTCAAAAGCAATTACCTCTTTTAAGAGGGTAGTTTTGAGTAATTACCTCAACTAAAGAAATATGTGTTTAAAACACTTATGAGCTAAAGTATTTTTGGGAGTAGTCTTGAGCACCGAATTGGGGGAGTGTTCAAAGAACCCACAGCCCCCATAGAACCATGTTAGCCACCATGGGTAGAAAAGGATCATACTTTTTAGATGAATCCTTTTCAGATTAGACTAGTGGATCCATTAGGCAGTTCAAGTCTTATACCTTTGGCCGGGTATAAGATGCTCTGGCAGCGTGAGGTCGATCACTGTATCATCATTATAGCTCTTATGTGATGGTTGTCGGTTAGAGAAACTCCCACAACAGTTATTGTATTTTCATACACAGAGATTATTGTATTTTTATATACATCAGTTCATTGTATTTCTATATACATCTCAGGCTTATTGTATCCTTGTATACACACAGGTACCCCGGATCAGCATCCTGCACGTCGTTGATCCAGCTGAGCACTCCAGAGTCAGTGGTGAGCCTCCTTGTATTCCGGAGGACTCAATTATTTTGTGTTCTTAGTTTTTTTTTTTTTTTTATTAGGATGTTGCGGGGTCTGTCCCAACATCCATCTTAGTATTTTAGAGGCTTCATAGACAAACAGTCAGTCAGTTAGTTTTGAGTATCTCATCTATGTATATATGTAACTATTCTATTCTGAGATTCGAGTTGCCTTTATGGCCATATTTTATAAGTTAAGTTGTTTTGTAATATTGCATTGCATTGAGTTATTTTGTTGGGTTAGTTTTTCCACTGAGTTAAGAAAGCCAGGCCAAGGGTTCGCTTGGGGCCAGAAATGGTCTCCGGGTGCCGGTCTCGCCCAGGGTGTAGGCTCGGGGCGTGACACTGCAAGCATTGGAGGTAAAAGATATGCTTTTGTAATAGTCGATGATTTTTCAAGGTTTACATGGGTAATATTTCTCTCTCACAAAAATGAAGCATTTGCTAATTTTGAAGCATTGTAGAAAAGTTCAAAGAGAAGTAGGTTATTTTATTATAACTATCCACAGTGATCATGGTGGTGAATTTGAGAATAAGGCATTTGAAGAATTTTGTGCTCAAAGTGGGTTCACTCAAAACTTCTCTTCGCCTAGATCACCTCAGCAAAACGGAGTAGTAGAAAGGAAAAATCGTTCTTTACAAGATACAACAAGAACCATGCTACTCGATCGAAATCTCCCGAACCACTTTTGGGAAGAAGCTGTAAGTGCTGCTTGTCACATTCTTAACAGGTGTCTTATCAGGCCTATATTGAAGAAGACGCCTTATGAACTCTGGAGAGGAAAGAAACCAAACATCAGTTACTTTCATCCTTTTGGTTGTAAGTGTTTTATCCACAATGACGGTAAGAATAATCTTGGTAAATTTGATCCAAGAAGTGATGAAGGTATTTTCCTAGGCTATGCACTTGTCTAACATGGCTTTTCGAGTTTTTAATAAAAGAACCTTAAGGGTTGAATAATCTGTACATGTGATATTTGATGATACTAATCCAAGACTGCAGGAAATAGAAGTTGGTGATGATGAAACTGCATCATTTAATCAATCTGAAGCCATCTCAGAAGTCATTACTGAAACTAATACTGAAGAGCCAGCTACTACAGAGGTGGAGTCGACTACTCCAGTTGACAAAACTCATATCCCCAGGGAATGGATACATAATGCAAGCTATCCACGAAAACTTCATTACGGGAAAACCGGATGATAAAATTCGAGACAAGATCTTCTCTTCGAAAGCAAGCCTCTTTGGCCCTTGTATCTCAAATGAAACTAAAACGAATAAATGAAGCTATGGAAGATGAATCCTGGATACAAGCAATGAAAGAAGAGCTTGATCAATTCAAAAAAAATCAAGTATGGACTCTTATTGAAAGACCGAAAAATTGCTCAGTTATCGAAATAAAATGGCTATTTTGAAACAAGATGAACGAAGAGGGAAAAGTTATCCGAAATAAATCAAGACTTGTAGCTCAAGGCTACTCACAACAAGAAGGTATTGACTATGATGAGACTTTTGCTCCCGTAGCCAGGTTAGAATCAATTCGAATTCATTTAGCATATGCCTCTTATAAGCGGTTTAAACCTTTTCAAATGGATGTCAAAAGCGCATTTTTAAATGGTTTTATAAAAGAAGAAGTGTTTGTCAAACAACCCCGGTTTTGAAAATCCTTCTTGCCCCGACTATGTCTTTAAACTTTCTAAAGCTCTCTATGGTCTTAAGCAAGCTCCAAAAGCTTGGTATGAAAGATTGAACACTTTTCTTATAAATAATGATTTTCATCGGGGTAAAATTGACACCACTCTTTTTACTTAGAAAATTGATTTCTACATTCTTATTGTTCAAATTTATGTTGATGATATTATTTTTGGTAGTTCTAACCCCTCTCTCTGTGAGAACTTTGCAAATCTTATGAAAGGTGAATTCGAAATGAGTCTCATGGGAGAACTTTCATTCTTCCTTGGTCTACAAATTAAACAATTTGTCAAAGGTATCTTCATTATTCAAGGTAAGTATGCAAAAGAATTCATAAAATTTTTTGGCTTGGACAAAGGTAAAGCTTTTGGAACTCCTATGAGTTTCTCTACCTGTTTAGACACTGACATAACAGGAAAGGAAGTCGACGAAAAATAGTATCGAGGAATGATTGGATGTCTACTCTATCTCACTTTGCTAGTCGACCGAACATTATGTTCGGCGTATATACCGAAGATGAATACTTGGCAGTGGGCAGCTGCGGTATTCAACTTCTATGGATGATGCATCAACTATTGGACTATGATTTATCTTTTGACAGTGTTCCTATTTTTTGTGACAATACTAGTGCTATTAGTCTATCTAAATATACCGTGCATCATTCTAGGGCTAAGCATATAGATATCAAACATCATTTTATTTGTGATCATGTTGAAAATGGGGATTTTATTTTAAAATTCGTTGATTCTGAAAATCAATTGGCTGATTTTTTTACAAAACCCCTTCTTGAAGAAAGATTTTGCTTCCTTAGAAATTGTCTTGGTATTACTGTTTTTTCTAATTAATTGTCCTTATTTTTATTTGCTTTTATTACTTATCCTTATTATTTACTCTATTTATGGCCAGCTTTGATCTCCGTTCCTTTTTAACTTCCTAGACTCTTTCTTTTCTGCAAAACCCCTCTCTTCAATCACATCTGTCTTTTCCTTTCAAACCCCTTTTCATCTTCCCTGCTCCTATTTTATATTTGTCGCCTCTTCTCCCTTGTTCTTCATTACCCTTCTTTCTCTTTTCTCACTATGACCCACACTAGATCAATATCCTCTCTGAAAAATGTTTTGACCTCTCCCTCTAGTTCGTTTGAAATCAACCTTCTCTCATCTGATTCTTCAAAAGCTGAGTTTGTAGGTCCTTCTTTCTCGACTAAAAAACGTCCATCTATTGCGAAGAAGAAAGTCTCCAAGAAAGCCCGCTTTGCCCTCCCTGACTCCCTTACTGATGAGGACTCTCTGCGTTTTTGGGGACTAGAGCATAAAAGACGATTTGTGTCTTTCTCCAAGCGTCCCATTGTACCTGGAAGGGTGGTCAATCTGGAGCAGTTGGAAGCATCTCACTACGCTGTAAGTACATTTTTCGTGCTAAAAAACTATATTTGTTACTTTGTCTTTGTGGTCTTGAGTTCTATGAAGAACTTGTTCGTTTATTTTATGCAAATCTTCGGGTATCTGCTGATAGTGGTGAATGGGAGACTCTTGTGTTGGGTAATCGCATTGTATTGAATGATTCCATGTTTAAAGATGTGTTTGGATATGATTTTTCTGGTGATATCCCCTTCATGCATGGCAATCAGGGCCCAAAAACTTTGAAATCTCTTTGGAAAATGCAAAATTGTTTGTTTCTGAAACTGGTGCAAATATTACTAACTTTGGACCCCTGTCTCTTGGTTTTGAGAATCGTATTCTTGCTCATATAGTCGCTACTACTCTAATTCCACGGAAGGGATCTCTTAGCAACATCTCCAACAAAGATGTGTATGTTGTTTATTGTCCATTTGAAAAAGCTTCGTATCAACCGGGGCACTCGGTTTTGTGAGTATATGGTAGAGAGCCTTAAGGATACTAATTCCTCCTCTAGTATGCCTTATGGGCTGTTGATATCCTGCATCATAGTTGACTCGCTGGTGGATCTATCACCTTTTCGACCTTCTCTTATTGACACTACTTATGATACCCGTACATTCTCCAGCATGGGATTTGTTCTGATAAATAATAAGTGGTATACGAAGGAGTTCGTTCAACAACGAGCTGATGCACCTAAGGTCACTCGCATCTCAGCAGACTCAGACTTCGTCTAGAAATAGAAGGACTTAAAAAGTAGGCTATTCGCTCACGTAAACACCATCCTCAAAGAAGTTAACTCCATTAAGACTGGAGCTGACTCAGCCCACAATGAGCTAGCTGTGACAGTGCACACTTCTTACTCCAACTTCTCCAAGAATGTTGAGCGCACTTATGACTCTTTCTGCAGGAATGTGCTCAACACTTTTAAGTACTTCCTTGGTCATGGCCATTAGTTGGTAATTTTTGCTATGTTTTGTTAAGACTGTGTTTGTGGAGCCTTGACTCCTCTTTCTTTTGTTTTTGGACTGTATTATTGGGGTGCCTACCCCAACACTCGTTCTCTGTATATCTGCTTTGGTATGGAATTCTCTGCCTGTGTCTCTTTTATGCCGTGTTTTCCTTTTTGATTATGCCAAAGAAGGAGACATACTTGACTTACAACAACATCGCACAAAGCAAGGGGGAGCACACATTTAGAGGGAGACGTATATCTAGTAAAACAGGGAAGTAAAATTAAATGCCTACCGATAAAGTTGTCATTATCAAAAAGGGGGAGATTGTTAACTTAATGTATTTTGAATAATGACAGGAAATCAAGGAAAGCAAAATATGCGGATGTCTACGAAAGAAGGCAATAAGATAAATCAATAGAGTGATTCAAGCAGAAGATCTGGAGATCATACAACCTTCATCAAAGGAGGATAAACGGATACTACATCAATCAGATATCCATTTATCAGAAGCCAAAAAGGAAATGACAATCAAAATGACAAGGCAAATCAATTTGAGTCAATCAGATTACAAATCACTTGAAGCCAAACTGGAAAACGAAATATACAGCAACACAAGATGGCAAGGAACATCAATAAAGGATCAACTCACTGATCCCTAAAGATCATTCGAATTTGAAGGAATTTTGCACAAGTCTTCAACCAATTTCTGATTGAACCAAAATTGGTATCTCAAGTGAAGGTCTCAATCAATGAATCATTACAAATCCTTGATTGAAGGAAACTCCCTTGGGTTTTCTTATTAGAGCAAAAGTCACCTCATCACTCAGCCTATAAATGAAGAACTGGACAAACGACAAAATCACGCAACTTCACTTGAACTTATAATTGTAATCTTCTTTCATTTTCATAAAGCTTTGTACACATGAGTGAACAATTGTAAAAGAAAAAGAGAAGGAAAGATTACGAGTGTAGGTTATACAAGTAGGCGGTGTCGGCATAGAAACTCGATTTGCATATCGAGACGGGACTTGAAGATTGCACCTCCTATACAAACAAGTTCGCAACAAGTTCTAAAGGAAACCCTTGAAACCCAAGGGGACCGGACTAGGCACCACATCAGTGATCCGAACCAGTATAAAAACATCTTGTGCCATTGTACTTTTCAGTATCTTATCTTGTTTTATATTGTGGAACTAACTTGCAGGTGAGTCGACTACTTCTCATAGGAAGTCGACTGAAGGAATTTTAATTCAACCCCCCCCCCCCCCTCTTGAATTTCAAACACCTATAGAACAAGAAAATGCAAACCTTGCTCTCAAAAAAGACAAGTTGCAACGGTATGAGTTAAAATATTTTAGGTATAACATCATTTGATGTGAAACAAAAACGCCATTTACTAAAGAGTTTGCCAAAAAGTAACCTAATTAGGAAGCATAGAAAATGTCTCCTTTGACTCTCATCATGTGAACGTACAATTTGAAAATAAAGGAAACAAGGACTCACACTAAGGGACATTAGAAACTTCTACACTTGTAATGATTTACATAACAAGATGCTCTTTGTTGGACACATTCTGCTTTGTAAACATCCTGAATATCATAATTAAACCGTACTCAATTATAAAGTTAGGAATGTGCTCTTAAAAGTGAATTGACCAAAATCCTTATTGCTAAATAATAATAAAGATGTCAAAATTCATACTTTTTTTTTTTCCATTCATTTAACAATATGGAAACTGTCATGTTGTTAGGGCCTAGGGGCTAAGAAGTTTCGAGCTTAAAACTTTTCGATGGTGAAATGCATATATGTTTCCGGCAAACACCTTTCCCCCCAAATTTAAAGACATTTTGACCCTTTTTACTTAATTAAATTTGGATTCATCCTAAAAATAAATACACATCAAGGGTAAATAGTTCTAGTTTAACAAAGGCAATTTTATTATTTATACCTATTCCAAGTCTATGCTTATTTTCTTTTATCTGTTACTTTGTTCATTAGTATAGTAACAAGAAAATAAATGTTAATATGTCTAGAAATTCGTGTCTTTGTTTTTGGAGGGACATGCATTCATACTTCATTTTATTTTCGCTACAAGTTCTTGTGATTGTGATCGACTAAATAAGTATTGACTTGTTTTTTTAAATCAAAGTGTTGACAAAGACATTTTTTTCAAAATGATTTTTTAAAAAAAGTAAACACAATTTTCAAATAAAATGAAAAGATATTTTGTTAAAAAAATTCATAATCAAACGGATTCTAATATAAATATATTGAATAATGGTAGTACAACATTAGGATATTCATTATAATGAGCATTTAGCTTTTTAGCTTAGTACTACTTTAATGATAAGTAGAGTTTTTCCATATACACGATTTTCAGCAAATTCAGAGCTTAAAGAGTTAAAATTATGAATAAAATAATGATTTAATTTGTTACACTTTAGAATAACAAAAGGATAGACATGTGTTTAAAATGTATTTTCATAATGAACATTACATTGATGAATAATAAATAAAGCTAGTAAAATACGAAATTGTGTTTAACAACTAAAACATATATTTTTTTCAAAAAATAATAAAAAGGAAGAAGCAAAATATGAGAAGTTGCATATTTAGGACCCGTTGAGGTTAGCTAAATAAGTACTTTTTAAAAGTTAAACTTCAAGTAATTTTTAAGTTAAAAATAAAAAATAAAGGTATTTACTTTTAACTTTTTTTTTTTTAAAGTTGTTTTTACAATATCAAACACTTTTAAGGGTTGAAAATTACTTAAAGTCAATCCAAACAGATTCTTACACTATTACTATAAAATGGCGAGATGAATCTCTTTTTTCATGTCATCTTTTATATTCCCTTGACTAATAGAAATAAAAATACCTGTTTTGATTTCTGAAAATCCTACGCACGAAAATATGCATGATATCGTTTTCTAATTTCTACTTGTTAAATCTTACATGATTCTTATCTGCATTAATTAATTAAATAAACATATGAAACATGTCTTAAATAACAGTAGTAGTTATTAGTAAATAAATCACAGTAGTTGATTAATACATATTTTCATTCTAATTTATCTTTTAACGATGATATAATGCAAATATTTTGTTTATAATTTAGCCGCTAGCTTCATTATCATTCTCATAAAATCTTTCTGTAAAACTGATCTTCCATGTTATATACTCATAATATATAGTGTATTATATTTAGTGAAATTTTATAAGCAGAACTTAGCTAGAGAGGATGGTAATCGATATTTATGTAGTGTTGTTCTATCTTGTGAAATTAGAGAGACTCTCAAGAGTTGGGGCGAGTGGAAAAAATGATAACAAACAATACGGTTATAAAACGGATTTGCTAATAAGACAAAATCAATACTACTGCTCCATTTCAGTACGTACCAGTATATAATGAACATTTTTTTTCCTCACAAACAAGAAACACACATTTTACCATTTTTGGCGGTTCAAATTAGTAGTTCTCTTCTCCATTTTTTTTTTGCTTCCATTTTATGTATGTGTTTGGATTGAGTTACTAATATTTTTCAATTTTTTTCTTCACAGGTCTCTTGCTTAGTGTTTCTTCAGATCCAAGTTTGATCTTCTCCAAGCTGGTAGCTTCTCTTTTCTCTTTTTTTTCTCCTCGTGAACTGTATTGTAATAGAGTGCTTGAATTTTGCTAACCATATATAGGAGTAGTATCGATTTCTTCTCCTTTGAGTTCGGTTATTATTGGCATTTACATTTTGATTATCGTTTTAACTGTAATGGTTACTGTTTAGGATCATTTGAGTTATTTCCTTCTCTATATTGCTTTGGAGTGATTGATCTTAGCTGTTTTTGTTGGGTAATGTGTGATTGAATCTTTTCGGTTTTCTCTCGGATATTTTTGGTTTTCTCTCGGATATCTTTACTCACTTTTATTTGGAGTTAATTAAAGAAAAAAAAGAAGAAGTTTTGACGTTGGGTTTGTGACATAAGCCATAAGGTCACAATTTTGTTGTGTTTTTTTTTTTCCCATCAAATCAAATAATTAGTAATGGACAAAAATTCTGTGATCATCTGTACTTTTTCAAAATTTAGAAATACTGATTGATCATAAGGGGTTATTATGGTGTGATTCGACACTTGTTATTCTGTTTTGGGGATTTTTATCGTTGAGGTTGTGACTTTGTGGTGGTCCGATCACGTGGTATGGCTAGGAAACGAGAGGAGAAATCCACTGTTAGACTAATTTTATGGTGATGAGGGGTAACTAAAGAGTCGTTACCCACTGTTATAGAGACTATTTGCTACAGAGCAGTCAGAGAAAAGTTTGTAGAGATCGAGCTGCAGTATATACAGATAGATAGTTGCAAAGAAACTTGTATTACTTGTCTCTGAGTTTGAACTGGAAGGAATTTGGATTTCCTTGATTGGGATGACAATAGTCCATGAGATTGTAGCATTTATTAGCAAGTGTCCCATGAGATTGTAGCTTAACCAATTCATCCATAGTGATTGTTGCTTTAGTTTGTCTCGAAATTCGATAATCCAAGAATGTAACTTCTAGGAAGTACTCTTGATCATGCATGTCGAAAATGAGTTTTAGCTTCTGTTAAGTTCTTATATGGAAAATCTTGAGAAATTTCTTAGACCCTTTTCATTTTCTAGATTATTAGAGATAACCTATTGGTGCTAGTTTGATGTTCATATACAGCTGAAAATTAGGGAACATTCTTCATTTGTAGTTTCAAGAACTTTTGAACCTCTGTTGAAAACCCCAAATAAACTTGAACTTGTGCACCCACTTGAACTCTGTAAAGCCCCAGAAGGTTGGTACCGGCCAACATTGTGTTTGCAGCTTGTACCTGAGACAAAAGAAGGAAAATAATCTTGATTTTGAGCTTCCTTTGTATGACCCTTCAAAAGGGCTTTGTCATAGATCTACCTGGGCTTCTTGTTGCACAACAAGTTTCAGAGGCCGGACTATCTTTTTTCTCAATTGAACCGTCGTCCCTCAAATTGATATAGCCCAATAACTATAGTGTTAGGGTGGATAAATTGGAGGCCATGAATTTGTTGGACTGCCTTGATGCTACATGGTGAGGTCTTGTTGTTTATGTTCATGACGATAGAACTAAAAAATCTTGATATAGAACTTACGGAAGGGTTAAGAAGGAACATCTCAAGTCCAAAATGATGCAGAAATGCTTACTAAACGGTACTGTTAAATTCCTTATGCTGATTTGCACTGATAGTGTGACGATTCATTTAGGGAACTAGTAGTTCTTGATGCAATAGACTTCGCCAGTTGTCTTGATCAGTATGATCACCCATATAATCCAGAGTATATATCATACGAGAAGGTTTTTCGATGCCTTTTTTGATCTAGAACCTTGTTATTCGGTTGTTTCTTCCTAAATTATGTTTTTCGGGCTGTCCCTCTCTCTCATGTTTCAAATACTTCAAGAACAGAGATACTGCTCTTTTTGTTGTTTCAAGTAATTGACATTTTCCCAACTGTTTCCATTTCCTTCTTATAAAGCTTAGGACCTTAAAATACTCCCTCAGCATGGTGAGAACACTGGTTTATAGAGCAACAATTATATATGGTGATGTAACAGTTTTTGCAGGCAGAATGTCTAGTGGGAATGATGTGATGAGAAACTTTTTTCCTTTCGTTATGTCTATGTATGAAGAAGAACTTGTACGCAAGTAAAATTGCAAGTTTTTGAGTCTCTCTCTAGATTAAAATTATTTCTGATACACTATTCATTTGTGTGACATTGTTTGATCTCCTTTTATTTTTTGTAGTCTTATCACATATGGCTGGTGAGCCCAGCAGATTTCGAGTTCAGTTTTCAAATACTTCTCCCGTATGTTCATAAGAATACTAATGGCATGCGTAAGTATAATAATAATATGGTGCACTATCATAGGATTTGTAATTGAACTTTATTTTCTATTTCAATTTTGAAGATATCTGCTATGCGTATAATAGTTCAACAGAAGTGGTATCGGTTTTATTTGCGTTAGAATACAACATACCGCCGGTTGAATTGTCTACCCAGCAAATTGCTGACGAAATGCCTAAAAGTTTCAACTATGCACAGAGAAAGAGATGAAGCTCTTGGGTGTTATTACGGCTCTCATGTTGATGCTCTTTATTATTCAATGAACTTTGGTTTGTTTGAAGACACGGCTTATCCCAAAAGAAACACTAGTTGGGACATTGATTTTCCTGACCCGCTCCCAAATGAGGTTTCTTTCTTTTATTGGCTAGAAAACATATATTTTTAAATAGAAAACTTTATTTTATTAATTTTTGGCTAACACAGGTGAAATGATAAAATTGGGCATGTCACTCGAGTGCGTCCGGAGAATATTGCTGCAGAATGGCATAGGGAGGGTTTTGAGGACCCGGTGACGGCAGAATATATTAATGAAGTGTTGCGACGTCAACCTATGGTTGGGGTAATTAGAGTGGATAAGAGTTTTATGGGTTTCAAAGGAGAGGTATGTATATATTTGATTATTGTAAAGATAATTACAACATTATCCTAATTTTATTTTGATATTTTGATTTCTATTATTGTACATAGGAAGTTTATATGGGAATTGTTGAAGATGAGGCTGCAGTTGGGGACCCTACTCATGTTGAAGATGAGGCTGCTGTTCGGAACCTTATTGAACATTCACTACTAATAACGGGATGGAGAATTAAGAATGGAGTAGAATACTTTGAGATTAAAAATCACTGGGGCGATGGATGGGTTGATCAGGGTTATGCTAAAGTTAAGAGAGACTTGGTATATAGATTAGCTTATCCCCAAGGTATTGTACAATTGGGTGATGTTGCTAAAAGGAAGAAAGGAAAATATGCTCCTCGCTAGCTGAACCAAAAAACAGAAAGCCAAGTGAAGTGTTTGTTTTTGACAGAAAACCAGAACTAAACTGTTTACTTTTGAACCTTATTCCTATGTTTCTTGTTAAGTTTTTTGTTAATAGAAAGAGAACAAGGATTTGTTTTGACAAGCATATTGTGTTTTTTACGTAGCACAACTACTTTGAGATTCTGTTTAAGTGCCTCAAATTTGGCTTGATTTAAAAATATCAAGACTCAACTTATATTAGAAGTTACAAAAAAAGCTAATTACTACTTATATTACATATGACAAGGAAACAAAATTTAAATGCATTGCATATTCCGATGAGAGGTGGTATCTACTACTGCAAACAAAGCAAATAGAATTACTAATGCTGAAAAAAGTAGTATATATTATCTCAAGACTCTTGTTAGGTTCAAATTTCTAGCTAACCAGTAGCTATGTTCCAACAACTTGGCCTCAATGGAATATATATATATATATATATATATATTTTTTTTTTTTTTTTATTTTTTTTTTTTGTTTTTTTTGCTATGCCAAAGTCTAATACCTTGCTTTGTATGTCATCTGCCAAATAATGTTGGGTCACTAACACCCTAAGTAGGAATAGTGGAATTTATAAAACTTCATTTTTGAACTCTTTTTCCTACAAGTATTTCCTGTCCTTCAAGTATGCCCTAAACATCACAATATCAATACCTAAGTTGATCAAAATCTCCCCTCACAAATTTAGGTAGGTCGAATTCCTATCTTCAGTTTAGCCCTATGATTATCTTCTCTAAAACTAAAATCTATAAGAAATATTCGCCCTTTTGATGGGGAAAAAGTTGCCAGTCACTATATATAAATAATGAGGAACTTCCGCATAAAGTCACTCAAAAATAGTCTAATTATGCTCCATAGCTATAAATTGCTAATTATAATTTGTAGCTACATGTTATAGGGAGGAGACTGGCGAGTGAGACTGGAGAGGGAGGAGAGAGCGAGCGAGAGAGGGTAGAGATTGAGAGAGGTGAATTGTATATGTATATCGGTTAGATAATTGTATATTATACATATGTATTTAAATTTGTATATTCTGGCGAGAGAGATTGGGAGAGGGAGGAGAGAGGCGAGCGATAGAGGACAATAATTTGTATAATTCGCATCTCATTTGCATAATTCACAGGTACGTTTGTATAATTCACGTATTTTTGTATAATTGAGTAATATAAACTCTGAAATTATACAAATATAATAAAACTCGAAATAACGAATTGATGCAAACATAAACATATGAACTTTAAACAATTATACAAAATATATTATACAAATTACATTATATAAGTTATGTTATACAGAATTCAAAAACTACACGTTTATACTGTTGAAGGAAGCTGATGGAGCATGTCAAAGGAACATGTTCAACGAAGCTGACTGGCGAGTTAGAGTTAGAGTTACACTAGGACTAGACTACTAAATCCTAATTTATGTACAATTCTATATTTTGTACGACTAAAGTTGATTTAGTCGACTAGAATAAGGTGTAAATAATATATTTGTGCTGTATTAGGATTCCTAGTGTAACTAGTATATGACTCTTCTCCTATATAAAGAGTATGTAACTCAACAATTCAATTATCAATACGATCCTTGATTTCTCCATACTTTAAGTGAGATATCTACATGGCATTAGAGCATTAAAGCTTTTCCGCTCTTTAAACGTATTAGATCAAATCAAAACAACCACAATATCGAACTGCAATACCTCTTCTACCAACACTCTTTCGACTTCCTCATTTCATCATCTTATTTCGTCCTGCTCCATTAAACTTAAGCCAATGAACTATCTTATATGGAGGACACAAATATTTTAGTTGATTCAAGTGATGAGATAACCTATCTCATCACGAGAGAATGAACCATCTAAAGGTACCTTTTCCATTAGACATACTACGAGAAAGTTGTAGCATGCGAGAAAGGTGCGGAAGACATCAACATTATTGATGACCGGGAAGAGAAGGATGTGTTGCTAAGGAGTTGGATCTCAGGCACCTTGACAGAAGAAATCATGTACCTGATCGTAGGCTGCTCAATTACCAACACGGCGTACTTGACCCCGTAATGGTCTCACACATTCCCTTAACATATCATAAACATAAAGAAATAGAAATGATGTAGAATTTAAAGCTTTTTACAATCGAAGTCTTTCATAAAAATCAAATGGAAGTCTATACATTATCTTAATAAGCCATCTAATACAATCGAGAATCAAATAAGGTCACAACCCTTACAACATAGTCTCAAAATAGAAATGTAAGAAAGAAACTAGAAATGAACAACTTCCATCCTCGAATCATGAGGACTCACCAAAAACGTGGAGAGAATCAATCCAAGCTTTGACCAACAAGAGAAGAACACCCCAACAATCGGACCCTACACTCATAGAAAAATGTAGAAAATATAGGTTAGTATAAAAATTCACCAAGTATGATAGCCATGCATAAAATCCTTGCAAATATGCTAAAAAGAGACATTTTAGTTGAAATCATGCATTTTTATCAAGTTTAAAAGTCATCATGCACGTTAGTGTAATTACATAAGTCAACCATCTCATAAGCAACCCTAAGCTATTCTTGCAGAATGCATAGATAAGATCCCATAGTCCTATCTAATACTAAGTACCACTTTTAGGCCACCATCATCATACATATCATGCTTTGACCTCATCATAGGCAATACTCATAGACAAGGATACATTCATGTTCATTAACTTATAACAAGGAAAGCCACTCATAGTAACAATCCATTTAAACATGCATAATTCATAAGTCTTCATAGCATAAGAGAACCACACCATAACCCCTTTCAAAGTCTACTTGTGTCGTGCATGAATAAAGTCCCATACCTCCCATCCATACTAAGTAGAGCTTCTTGAGAAGCCATAAGTTATAGTTCATGTTCATGTTCTTGTCATAGTTCATATTCTTGTCATGGAGGGAAAATAGCCTTAACCGACATAGACCATATGAGCTACTGGAATCCGATGTCATGTCCCACACCGAAAAGAGATGTCCTACTTGCCTAAGGTAGAACTAAATGTATTAGATTTTAGGTGGATCCACTAGCTAAGGACTTATGTGGGCACATAATTATGGAATAAGGAGATTGTTACTAGAAACCCCGACCTTTTTAATTGACGGGAGGAGCTTCCATCTCATGAGGTTAACTTTAGAAAACCCCACCTCTTGAATTGACGGGAGGGCCTTTAACTCATATTCCATATCCACTCGGTGCTAAGCATTTCTTCCCAAAA
The DNA here is from genome assembly GCA_029007595.1 of Solanum commersonii. Classification (NCBI taxonomy): domain Eukaryota; kingdom Viridiplantae; phylum Streptophyta; class Magnoliopsida; order Solanales; family Solanaceae; genus Solanum; species Solanum commersonii. The sequence continues at coordinate 826,937 of JAJTWQ010000164.1, read as the reverse complement.
TTATATGTTTAATCTTGAATTGAATTTACATGCATTAACGAGTATCTTACCCTCTATCTAATACAACTCATAAACTAACTCTTAGATTCAATAGGTGAGAGTGAACTTTCAACCTTAGAATCATCGTTAATATGTGAGTAAACCTTTCACATCATGTGCATAGTGTGTTCATGAGAATGACCTTACAATCAACATAACAAGATTATCTTAGTCATAGATACTTCATGCACAATCATGTGTAAGGGTATATGGGAGAATGAACTTTCAATCAATACCACAATTACACCATAGTCATAGGATCTTCATCTTCATAGTAAACTTCTTAGTTTATCTTTTGGGGCATTGATTAGGAAAACCTTAAAATTAGATAAACACACTAGCATGCAAAGTCAATCAAATAACAAAAAGAGAAATTGTGGGCCCAAGTCTCGGTTTACCTGCGCCAGGCCGGTACTTGGGCCTAATTATGTTTTTGAGCCTTTGGCCCAACATTTGGTACCTATCCTAGAAATCGATTTTTTTATTGGGCTTTAGGCCCAATTCCGCCTGTCCTAGAATCCAATAAGATAATAACAAATAAGTGGGCTTAGACTTAAAAGTAACAAAATACAAGAAACTGAATTTGGAGGCCATTGGGCCTATTTCTCGATTTTCATATACACTAGGTGTATACTAGTGTATACAATCCCATGTATCAGCTCCAGAGACCTGTATGTCAAGGTTAGATGACTCGATAAAGGTGTAATTTGAGCCTTCACTCTCTCGAAATGCAAGGGAAGAACATGAGAGTTTGTAGCGAACTTCGGACGATGTCACATGCAAACAAAAAGAGTAATACAGGTTAGCATTCACACTTAAGACTATTTCACAAGAGCATCACCTTCAACAAATGTGCAAAGCATAAGACACAACTAATACAATGGCATCACACATAAATGAAAATAAAAACATATATTCACAAATGCAAGTAAGGATTAATCAGTTAAGAATGTGGGAATATAACTTTTGTATCAAATTTTCTACATAAACTAAAGGTAACACAAGAAATTAATGAGAAACAGTTGAGATTCGCTCTTCAAATCTGATTGGCTTTATAGAAGGCTTCAAACAAATATTTTCCGTCTATGATATAAGAAAAACAAACTAGTATTAAATAGTCAAATTACCAAACTAAAACAGCCCTTATCCCTTCGGTTTAAGGATAGTCTAATTAAAAATAAACACCTAGTAAGCCAAGCCATAGCATTATAATCTAAAACAAATGAACTAACATGCATCCATAAACAAGCAATTAACATTCAACCATAACAAAATCATCAAATAGACCTCTAAGATTCAAAAGTAGCGAGAAAACTAAACAAAAAACCACTGGTTTTACATTCAAAAATCAACCGAGTTGTATTAAAATATTTTCAGTCCATCAATGGTGATTTTGAATGATTGAAAAAAAAAACACACGTATTTTCAAAAGAAAGACTACTAGAAGTTAAAAATGACTTGACTTTCACACAAAAGAACAATTTCACAGCAAGGAAATTAAGCTTGTTACCAAAACTTTAGTCATTTACAAACAACAACAAGATAGAAACCAACATTTAATCTATACTTTATTAAGGGAAAGTTGAATACCAAACCCAACAGAATAGCAAGATTACTGATTTTTAACATCAATAAAAGTTAATACAACAATGCACATAATTTAAAACTAGAAAAGGCTAAATAACTAATTTAAACAGTTGAACCAATCCATCTAGAAATAAGGAAAATTCAGCAAAGAAATGGATGACACACTGATGGCATATAAACAAACTCAACTCATTTATCCTATTTGAAGAAAGCCTTAAAAGGGCTCAAAGATGAAGAAACAAACTCGACTAAATTAGAACATTCTTCAAACCTACAAAGAGAACTTGAATGTACTAACCATTAGACTAAAAAATGCAGAAAAAAGTAAACATGGGAATCAAACTACCAACAAAATATGATAATTCAGCCAACCTAACAAGTAGCATCTAAATGAGGACAAAATAACAACAAGAAATCAAACTGCTGGACATAAGAATCAAAAGGAAGGCCAAACTATTAAACAAAGGCATTCTGAGCATAAATCATACGAAAGACATGTTTTGTGCCTAAACAACTTCAACAACTGAAATACATCAACTCAAACCGTAAGACCGATCACAACCACAGAAAGTTTCAGTTCATAAAAATAGAACATCCATTAAATGAGTTAAGATCAAGAAGAAGTTTACCTTTTCCGGGGCAGCGAACGAGGAACAATGAGCTTAGCAGAACCGCGACTTTACCACCAATCTTCAGAAAACTTCAAGAAATTCGGCAAATTCCCAGCAACCCACGAACAAGAAAAGAAAATATATATACATTCAAGAATGTATTTCTTATATGAATGTTGTGGTTTAGTGATTTTTTTCTCTGTAAGTTCTTGCCTGAGAATATATTTCTCGAACTCTATCTTTTCCTGTGTTTTTCTCTCTAAAACCGACCTAATTTTCCAACCCCAAAACTGAAAAAAAAGAAAAGAAAAGAGCTTAAATAGAAAGAGACTAGGGCTGATATTAGAGGGGAAAACAGGAGGAATATTGGATGCAATTCAAAATTTGAAATTCCAATCTCAAATTTCCTTTGGAAATAAGGCTCAAACGGCTGGCAATAGTACCAAATTCAACAAATTTGCAACAGATTGTTGAGGAGAGCTGTTTGATTTCGGAGAAAGGACGCTCGAGTAAGGAGATTGCTCCATTTAGCATTGCCCACATATGAATTGTTGAGGCTAAAGAAGAAGACGACAATGAGCACTGACTACTGGATTGTACTCGTTCTTCAAAGGGTTAGATTGGAAATTAGGAATGGCTACATGGATTTAGATTATAGCCAATTGGGATTTAGGATTTAACCAAATTGAGCTCAATTGACAAATTTGGCTAAAATTTAAATAAAAATGAATTAATATTAATTAATTAACGAGCTTCTTAATTTAACAAAATAAAATAATTAACTTGATCAAACTTATTAATTCAAAAATATTAACAATAATTTAAACTAACCTAATTAGCAAAATATTTATGTAAAAGTAAAATCTTTTTGACGCGATTTTTGAATATTTATAAAATACACTAATTATATATAAAAACATATTTATTATTTAAAAATTATAAAATGACTAAAATTACCTAAAAATAGCTTGAAAGAAAATTTGAATCTTTATAAAATTAATTATTCCAAATCGTTGAAATTAAAGAAGCTCAAATATTAATTTCTATCGTGGAGGATCAAAATTGGGTGTCAACAGATGGTCATCCCAATTACCCTTGAAGTCTATAACACATGCTCTCAACATATCCTCCAAGGATTGGATGATACGTTCCGCTTGCCCATCGGTTTGGGGATGAAAAGTCGTGCTAAGCTTAACCTTAGTACCAAGCCATTTTTGGAATGACTTCCAAAAGTGTAAAGTAAATTGAGTACCCTGATCCAAAATAATCGACAAAGGAACCCCATGTAGCTTCACTATTTCCTTGATATATAATTTGGCATAGTCTTCCACCAAAAAAGTAGCCTTGACGGGAATGAAATGGGCAGATTTTGTCATTTGGTCTATGATGACCCTAATAGAATCATGTTGCCTTGATGCAGAGGCAAGCCCAAAATAAAATCCATATTCACATCCTCTCACTTTCAAGTGGGAATATCTATATCTTGGGACAAGCCTCCTGGTCTACGGTGCTCGGCCTTAACTTGTTGACAATTCAGACATTTGGCTACAAAACCCACTATATCCTTCTTCATACCATTTCACAAATAGACTTTTCGTAGGTCATGGAACATCTTGGTGGCTCCTGAATGAATAGAATATCTAGAACCATGAGCCTCTTCTAGAATATGCTCTCTCAAGCCATCAACATCCTAACACATAAAATGACCTTGGTACTTAAGCACCCCATCCCTCCTGGGAGAAAGCCTCAATGAATTTTTGAAGTACCGACTCTTTCAACTCCACTAATATGGGATCAAGGTCTTGTTTTGCCTTAACATTTATTACAAAGGACGATTCAGAACCATTGTGGACCATGACACCACCCTTAGGGGAATTAACTAGATGAACACCTAGTCGGGCCAACCTATGCACATTACGAACCAATTCCTTCTTTTCATCCTCTACATGAGGCACACTACCCATGGACAATCTACTAAGAGCATCCGCTACTAGATTAGCTTTGTCGGGGGTGATAAAGGACACTCACATCATAGTCCTTCAACAATTCTAACCATCTCCTTTGCCGAAGGTTCAAGTCTTTTTGGCTAAACACGTATTGGAGAATCTTATGATCGGTGAAAACATCTATATGCACCCCATAAAGATAGTGCCACCATATTTTCAACGCAAGTATCACCGTTGCTAGTTCAAGATCATGGGTCAAATAGTTCTTTTCATGAACTTGGAGTTGTCTCGAATCATAGGTAATCACTTTACCGTGTTGCATGAGCACACATCTCAACCCAACTCTAGAGGCATCACAATAAACAACAAAACCATCTGTACCCTCCGGTAAGTTCAACACCAGAAATGAAGTAAGTCTATCTTTCAATACTTGAAAACTTTTCTCATAATTTTCCGACCACACAAATTTAGCTTTCTTTTGAGTCATAGCTGTCAAGGGAGAAGAAATGGAGGAAATCCCTCAACAAATCTTCTATAATAACTGACTAAACCCAAAAAGCTTCTAATGACGGAGGGAGTAATAGGTTTAGGCCAAGTCTTGACCACATCCGTCTTCTTAGGAACTACTTTAATACCCTTACTTGAGACCAAGGAATGTTACGGACCTTAGCTAAAACTCACATTTGCTAAATTTTGTGAAAAGTTGATGTTCCTTATGGGCTTGCAATACCACGCTTAAATGGTTAACATGCTCTTTTCACTCCTTGAGTATATCAAGATGTCATTAATAAACACAATGACGAACATGTCAAGATATTGTCGAAACACCCTATTTATAAGATCCATGAACACCGCCGGAGCGTTCGTCAACCCAAAGGACATGACTAAGAACTCATAGTGACCATATCTCGTTCGAAAGGTTGTCTTTGGGATGTCAATTTCCCTTACCTCAATTAGTGATAACCCGAATGAATATCTATTGTGGAGAAATAACTAGCCCCTTGAAGTTGGTCAAATAAGTCATCAATTCTCAGAAGTGGATACTTGTCTTGATGGTTACCTTATTCAATTGCCGATAATCAATACACATTCTAAGAGACCTATCCTTCTTCCTAACAAATAATACTAGAGCACCCCAAGGAGAGATATTCGGTTGAATAAAAACCTTGTCTAGCGAATCCTTTAGTTACTCTTTCAACTCTACTGGAGCCATTCTATAAGGAGGAATGGAGATAGGTTGCGTATCCAGAATAAGGTCAATACCAAAATCTATTTCCCGCTCGGGAGAAATACCAAGCAAATCATCGAGAAAGACTTTTGGAAATTCATTCACTATCGGAACCGACTTTAGAGGAGGGGTTTCAGATTCAACATCCTTCACCCTAACAAGATGGTAGATGCACCCTTTGGAGATCATCTTTCTAGCTTTAAGACAAGAGACGAATTGACGTTTAGGCATAGAATTTCCACCCTTCCATTCTATAATAGGCTTATTCAAAAATGGAATTTAACCATCCGGGATCTACAATCAATAGAAGCGTAACATGCATGCGGCCAATCCATACTAAGAATCACATCAAAATCTAACATGTCAAGTTCTACCAAGTCAACAAGAGTAACTCTATGAGAAATTTTCTATAAACCCTCTTAGCCACCACGAGAATCACCAAACCGGTAGAAACTAAAAAATGTTCCAATAATTCTTTCGGGAAAATATTAAACCTCATAGCCACATAAGGCATCACAAAAGACAAGGTAGCACCGGGGTCAAATAAAACATACACATCAATAAGCAAAACTTTAAACATACCGGTTACCACATCCGGGGAATTCTCTTGGTTATCTCGGGATTAAAGAGCATATAAGCGGTTTGGATTTTGGGCAATGGAGTTTGAACAGCTTGAAGGAGTTTGCTCGTCTTCTCTCCCCTTGGCCGTACGTGTTCGATAATCTTTCAATTGATGACCACTCTTACCACAACCATATCAAACACCCATGTCGGCTAGACACTTACCATCATGCCTTTTTCCATATTTTGCACAAGTAGGTTTTGCCGTAGTAGTTCCCTTATCATGACCTCCTCAAGGTTTATGGTTAGACACCCCATACTTGTTGACCTTTGAAGCACTAAAGAAGTCTTGGTTAGAGAACCTTCACTTGAACCTTGGTCACCATTGACCCTTGGACTTACCCTTGGAAAAATTCCCATTATTGGTTCCTACCCTCTTCACCTCTCTACCTTTTTATTTGAGCTTGTCTTCCTCCATTTGTTGGGAATGTACCATGAGACGAAAAATATTCATACTTGGAATAAGCATTGCCATACGACATTCGTTGACTATAGTGTCGGACACTCCCACCTCATAGAATCAAGCACCTTATAAACCTCATCAATAAACCTTTGTGGATCCTTCTCCACTTTGAAGCCGTAGAATTCGAGAGGATTCATCCAAGGAAAGTCCCTTATCCTTGAAGCGGTTGTATTCACATTGGGATTCAAATGAGTCCAAGTATCCCTATTGGCTTGAGCCGTCATAGCTTGGGCTTGAGTTGTCACGGCTTGAGCTTGGGCCGTCATGGCTTAGGTCAACATTAGAAAAGCCGACCTAACCTCCACATCTGTCATAGTCGGGGGAATAATCAGAGCTTGAAGAGCTTGATTACCTTGAGGAAGGGCTCCTCGATTCACATTCTCTTCTTCCACCCTTCTTCCATTTTCCCTTCATGTATTCATTTCCTGAAGACACAAGAGAAGGGTTAGGAAAATGACTCTATAGAGTTAAAACTCTAAGGCACGACTATAGAGTAATGAAAGAAGTGAGATTTCCTAAACATCGTATAGCCTCTCATTCATAAATGTGGCGTGTTTCACACTCATATACAAGACTCTACTAGACGTGGCTTATGAGACATCATCCTAGAATCATTTTAAACCTTGTGCTTTGAAAACCAAGTTTGTCACGACTAAGGGTATCCGTGAAATGTAACACGTCGTACTTGACCTTAAAAGGTCTCATACAAGCCCTTAACATATCATAAACATAAAGCTATAGAAATGATGTAGAGTTCAAAGCTTTTTACAATCGAAGTCTTTCATAAAAATCAAATGGAAGTCTATACATTATCTTAATAAGCCATCTAATACAATCGAGAATCAAATAGGGTCACAACCCTTACAATATAGTCTCAAAATAGAATTGTAAGAAAGAAACTAGAAATGAACAACTTATGTCCTCGAATCATGAGGACTCACTAAAAGCGTGGAGAGAATCAATCCAAGCTTTCACCAACAAGAGAGGTACACCTTAACAACCGGGCCCTACACTCATAGAAAAATGTAGAAAATATAGGTTAGTACAAAAATGCACTAAGTATGATAGCCATGCATAAAATCCTTGAAAACATGCTAAAAAGGGATATTTTAATTGAAATCATGCATTTTATCAAGTTTAAGTGTCATCATGCACGTTAGTGTAATTACATAAGTCAACCATCTCATAAGCAACCCTAAGCTATACTTGTGCAATGCATAGATAAGATCTCATAATCCCATCTAATACTAGCTACCACTTTTAGGGCACCATCATCATACATATCATGCTTTGACCTCATCATAGGCAATACTCATAGACAAGGAAATATTCATGTTCATTAAGTTATAACAAGGAAAGCCACTCAAAGCAACAATCCATTTAAACATGCATAATTCATAAGTCTTCATAGCATAAGAGAACCACACCATAACCCCTTTCAAAGTCTACTTGTGTCATGCATGAATAAAGTCTCATAACCCCATCCATACTAAGTAGAGCTTCTGGAGAAGCCATAAGTTATAGTTCATGTTCATGTTCTTGTCATAGTTTATATTCTTGTCATGGAGGGAAAGTAGCCTTAACCGACATAGACCATGTGAGCTACATGGAATCCAGTATCATGTCCCACACCGAAAAGAGAAGTCCTACTTACCTAAGGTAGAACTAAATGTATTAGCTTTTAGATGGATCCACAAGCTAAGGACCTATGTGGGCACATAGTTACGGGATATGAAGATTATTACTAGAAACCCCGACCTTTTCAATTGATGGGAAGAGCTTCTATCTCATGAGGTTAAGTTTAGAAAACATGACCTTTTGAATTGATGGGAGGGCCTCTACCTCATATTCCATATCCACTCGGTGCTAAGCATTTCTTTCCAAAATTATATGTTTAATCTTGAATTGAATTTACATGCATTAACGAGTATCTTACCCTCTATCCAATACAACTCATAAACTATCTCTTAGATTCAATAGGTGAGAATGAACTTTCAACCTTAGAATCATCATTAATATATGAGTAAACCTTTCACATCATGTGCATAGTGTGTTCATGAGAATGACATTTCAATCAACATAACAAGATTATCATAGTCATAGATACTTCATGTATAATCATGTGTAAGGGTATATGGGAGAATGACCTTTCAATCAATGCAACAATTACACCATAGCCATATGATCTTCATCCTCATAGTAAACTTCTCACAATTTGCCCTTTAAGGACCATGAATCACAATCAACCCAAACATCTAGAATTTCTACATTAAATATGAATGATAACATGATTCAATTACTTCAATCAATCTAAGCATAATCTATTCACATGTTTCTATATTCAATCAACCCACATCACAAGATTACAATTTAGCAATATGGGGAATTCATGGGTTCTTGGGGAAATTTCACCATAAATCAACATTAAATCATCAATTCAATCATAACCCAACAAATTCAACCATTGAAAACATTTTGGAAGAGAACCCATGACATTGGAGTAAAACCCTAACTTTTGGGGAAGTTGTAAGATTTGAAATCTAATTTTGAAGAGACTCGATCTATGGGTGAAATCTACCCATAGATGAAGAGCTACCATACCTTAAAGATGATTCTCCAAAGAAATTGAAGGAGAAAGCCTTGAATTCTCGCAAACCCTAGCTCAAATTCTACTCTTCCTCTTTCTTGAGTTTTAGAGAAATATTGTGAGGAAGATGAACTTTTTTATTTGATTTGGGTGTTTGTGAAAAGTGACTTAGTTTAGGTGTATTTTGACTTAAAAAGACTTATATATTTGTATAACCCCACTTTGATAGGACTTAAAAAGTGAAGTCCCAAAAATGTCCCTACTTTAGAGTGGGCAGCCAGGGACCACAATGGGCTCACGAGTCATGGTCCCATCCATAGTCTTGAGGCGGTAGCTTGGCACTTGGTGCCATAAGCTCATAGGCCCAAGGCATTCCTACGAGGGCTCCACGATCCGTGGTCAAGACCACTAGTCGTGGTCCCTCTCTTGGTCCTTGAGGCGGTGGCTAGACCACTTGGGCCCTTAAGCTCACATGCCTAAGACAACTTCATGAAGGTCTCCACGAGTGGATCTAACTACGAGCCATGGTCCTTTCGTGGCCTTGAGGTAGTGGCTAAGCCACTATGCTTTCAACTACCTCTTTCTCTAAGTCAAGTTCAAGACCACTTCGACAAGTCGTTAAAGGCTTCACAAGCCGTGAAGAGGCTCATGTAGAGGGTCCATTTTTTAGACACCTTAAGAGGGCTATTGCCTCCACCTCCATGAGTGGAACCACGATGCGTGATGTCCACTACGGGTCGTGAAGACCCTCATGGTGCAGGTGGGGCGTGCCTTGGTCAAGGTAGGCGGCCTTGACCCTCAATCATTTCCTTTGGCTCTTAGCCCTTATTCTTCACGTTAACCCTCATGTTTAGGCTCTAGTTTAACCTACTAATTTCTAGAGTGTTAACTACTGGCTATAACATCTACCTAGGTAAAAAGCTGTATTTCTTGGACTTCCAAGAAACAGACCAAAGTTGCCCAATCGAGTGTTGAAGCTTTGTATAGAGCACTAGTCTCCCTTTTGAGAGATGACATGGCTTATGTATCTACTACATGACCTTGGGATGTTTCTTCGATCTGTACCCATATTGTATTGTGATAATATGAGTGCCTTGTACATGACAATTAATCCGATTCTGCATACTAGAACCGTAACACCCTAGAAACTAGTAGGCTAAAATAAAGCTTTATGTGAGGGTTTTATAGCATGATGTGAGGGTTAGAGTCATAGATATGGCTTTATGTACTTAGGATGAAGGGTTTTGGGGTTTAACGTCAATGTACGACTCCCCAAGAACCAACCAAGGGTCCTTGAAAAAGACCCTATGACTGCCCTAAAAGCTACCCCAAAACAATTCACTCATGTGAGGGACTGACGCTTCGTAGGGTGACCCACGCCCCGTGGGTGAGAGGTCATGGGTCAGGTCCGAGTAACATGTTGAAGACCTCTACCCACAGAAGACCACACTACATAAAAAATGATTATTAGCGGCAATTAATTCTTAATTGCCGCTAAATAGCCACTAAATATGTATTTTTAGCAGCAATTAACACTCTTTGTATATGTCCCTAAAGTCTTTAACGACATTGATTCTATTGACACTTAACTAAATATCGGTAAAGATTTTAGCACTCTTTATTAATGTCAATATTTATTGCCGCTAAAAGTTATTTTTATTGTAGTGCCGGCACGCTCAGTGGGTTCACCTGAACCCGGGCATGGTCTCGTGGGTGAGGTAGTGGACTTGGCTTATGCGATTAAGTGAGGGCTTTATGGTATTTTTCGAAATTAATTAGGGGTTAAGTGGTGTCGTTTTATTAGAGTTTAGGCAACCTATATAAAGCTATTAGACCCTAAATTCATTGATCCTAGACATTATTTCAACTCACCAAAAGAAACCCAATTCCCTCCAAGAAATTCTCTCTCTAGAAAGTGAAGAAGAAGAAGAAAATAACCAAGCTAGGTTAAGTCAAGACTCCATTGTTGCAAGATTTATAAGGCTTTATAATCAAGGTATGTTAGCTCATTCATCCATGTATTCTTCCATCCATGGAGCCCCCTAGAAATCCCCCAATTGTGAAGATGAAATCCCCAATTCAAGTTAGGGTTCCTTCCAATATTGTGGGCTATGTTGAGTATGAATCCAATTGAGTGGATAGTGCTTGTTTATGATTGATTTAGTAGCGAATCATGTTATTATGATGATATTATGATACGCTCAAATTACACTTTCCTACAGAAGTATAAGCGATCGTTATCAAGTAGAGAACCCAACTTGTAGGTTGGGGTCGATCCCACAAGGAAAAATGGTTTAGACTTTACTTTAGCCTACAATTATATTCGATTAGTCAAAGATCTTCCAGAAACAAATAATTAAAAAGGGGGAATTTGTTTATAATAAATAATAAGAATTCAATAAAATTCAGTAATTAAACAAAACTCAGTTCCCACAAGCTCATAACGCAATAATCCTAGTAACACAAATCCCTTCCTAGTGTATTACATGCAAAGTGATAAGTTAGGTATCTCTAAATCCTTGATCCGGCATCTAGAGAATTTCACCCCGCACCTTGATCCGGCTACGTGTGTACACTTTACTAACCCTTACCTTTACCTCATATTAGACATCATAATCGATGTTTGGCTTAGTTATTACTTCGCACCAATCGATACTAGTCTATTAGATAGTATTACACTAAATCTATGTTGATAATTCTTTTCTTGTTAATTACCTCCTTGATCCGGTAAGTAGCAACAAGGCGAGTTCTAATGTTGGCCACCGTTAAAAAGACTTTTAAACGAAAGAATTATCAATGCATGCAAAACACTATTTACGAATTGCTTAATTACTATTCATATTTTGTTAATCGCTCATGGTTCCCACAACCCTAGTTGTGGATTTAGTTACTCATATTAGCAAGAACACAATTCATAATTTTAGAAGAAGAAATCATGAACTTACGTAATGAAAATAATAAACTCAGAAATTCAACTTGAGTTGCAAAGCCAAAAATCTTCAAAACGAACTTGTAAATTTAATAATTGTCAAAGTTGTAATTCAATCTCCAAAGTCAAAAGTAGAACTATAATAATAATGTCTAACCCCCAAAAACAAGGTTTACATGCCCTACTTATAGAAAAACAAATCCTAATTTAAAAAGGAAACAATTTAAGGAAAGTCTGTTCAGGTACGCGTCTTCAATCCACGAGACTGACTTACGGACCGTCGATGGATCTACGGTTCGTAAGTCCCTCATACTTAGAATCTTCAAAAATCAGGTACTGGAACCCTTCTCTGTCACTTTCTACGGTTTAACAGTACGGTCCGTAGGCTGATCTACGGACCGTCAATTGACACCGTGGTTTCACACTTGGTCAGATTTCCCTGATTTGTCATCCGTCCCTTGGCTGCTGATCTACGATCATCACCTACGGACCGTCAATGGACCTACGGTTCGTAGATCGGCTCCGTGAATGCTCTTTTTCTGCAATTTGATCAGTTGTCTCGATACTTCTACGCCTGAACATCTTTCCTGCAAAAACATAATAAAACACATAAAAATTAATACGATAAGGCCCTAGACACACACAACTTGTAAGTTAAATGTATTAGAAATACCGTAAACTCACAGTATATCATATTACATGTTTTCCATGGCTAACCCTAATTTAATTGATGAAATTGAAGTAATGTGGGTTTATGTCTTTGATGCTAATCGTGACCAACGACACTATACTACGGTATGAGTGTCTACGATCGTCGATAATATAGTAACCCAACCAAGGGTTGGGGTCGTGTCCCAAGGGAGTGATTTTGAGAATCAGTAGCCAATTAGAATTTTGTTCGAATTAGTCGTAGCTAAAGACATTTGTGATAAAATACATTGTAAATTAAAGGGGGTGACACAAAAGTATCAAATATCAAAGGGGATTTTGTAACAAGTAATAAAACAATAAAATAAACAAGAAAATCAAGTATGGGGAAGGTTCTTGGGATGTGACCGCAATACAAGTTGAGATAAATCGTTGGGTACATGCTTTCAATAGGAAATTTACAAGATAATAATGACTAGGCTAAGCTTTAAATGAAAATAAGTTCCCTCTCGGGCAACTTACCCCATTTCAAATGTGTTCCTCTCGGACACCCATTTACCACATCAAGACCAGCCTACGCCTTACCCCACTCACTCTCTCGAGTTGAGTGTTAGGATATGGGACTAGGGCTCACCCTCTCAGGCTGAACCTTATGTCGACCCACTCTTTAGGCCATCAATCTAATGGTTTTGGTTTCGCGACCTCCTTCTCGGGCAAGCCGAAAACACATGGGTGGATTTGTATTTGCAACTACAAATCCTTTAGATTAAACCACAACCACTAGGTGAAATCACCATTAAAATACATCTAATCTATCAGCAAGCAAGACCCAACAAGAATATCAACCCACATTTGCTAAATCACACCCCGAGAATAGGGGTTTTTAGCTACACATCAAGAAATAAGAAATTATACGTAACATGATAATGAAATCAATTGGGTATAAGAAATTAAACCTTGAATTAAGCAAAGGAAGATGAATAGAGAAGACCCACTTCTAACTTGGGGAAGATGAACTCCTTTCTTTAAGTCTCCACAAAACCCTCTCAAAACTTGAGAGAATAATATGAACAATACTATAGAATAATAATAATTTACTCTAAAATGTTCCACCCTAAGACTACAACTCTAACTAGTATTTATAGTTTTCACAGATTGTGCTGCGGAGGATTGTTCGGCGACATTAGTTGAGATCACCGATGAACTAGGCGGTCTGCCCTTTAATCAGCTCATTGCCTTCAATGTCTTGCCTTCAGCATCCTCGCATTCTGGATCATTAGGTGGTATAGTGCTGCTTTGCGGAACTAATCGGCGACTCGCCGACTGCTCTTTTCCTCGCCTTTCGATCTACTTCCTTCAAGGCTTCGCGTACCGGAACAAAAGGAGGTGTATGTTAATTCGGCGACTCGCCAAGTTGGACTCGATAATCCGCAAACTTTCATTTGTTGTTATTTTCAATCCTTTTTGCTCTGTTTTGCGCCTAATTGTCCATGCTTCCAGTAAAACTTCAAATACCTTAAACTTAAGCATTTTAATCAAGTATTGAGATAAAACAAGCATTCGAGGACACTATTTTTATTAAAATAAAGCCCTAAATGAGTCCAATTTGTGGACTCATCAGTCTTGTGAAGGGAAATTGAGGATTCACAGATGACCTTCTAGAATTGACGACATGTATAGTAATTGTTCAAGAATAAAAACATGTAGACGTGAATTGAATTAGAATAATGTATATGTGATGGATCATGACTAGTAAGACTTGAGATTAAACCTTTCTGATGGCATATGACTAGAATCACTTAAGAATGAAGCATGTGATTAGAATGATTTGAAATCTAGGTATGTATGATGATTGTAAGAAGTAAAGTTTTGAGAGTAAGGCTTGTAGTGAGGCATGTTGATTCCTAGGGCTTTGAGAGTAAAACTAATGTGTTGAATTGTATATGCTTAAGAAACACTTTGAGAGTAAAGTGTCTATGATCATGATATGTAGATGTGTTGATTGAAAGGCTATTCTCATGAACACATGGTGAACATGATAGGAGATGAAAGGTTCTCTCACATAGAATAATTCTAGCTTGAAAGGTTTGCTCACCTAAAATGAATCAAGCATGTTAGACTAGAATAACTTGAAATTGAGACATAAGATCCCTTCATGAATAGCTTGATTTGGTAAGATAAGACTATTTCATGGTAGCTTAAGTGTAAGACCTCATGGTAGCCTTGGATTGAGAAACTATGCTCTCCTAAGGGTAGCTTGCACTAGTATCACAGAATACTTGCATGGTAGCTTGACTTGATAAGACAAGAACATTTCATGGTAGCATGAGTAAAATATCTCATGGTAGCCTTGGATTGGGAAACTATACTCTCCTAGGGTAGCTTGCACTAGTATATAGAATACTTGCATGGTAGCTTGACTTGGTAAGACAAGACCATTTCATGGTAGCATGAGTAAAATATCTCATGGTAGCCTTGGATTGAGAAACTATACTCTCCTAAGGGTAGCTTACACTTGCATCCTAGAATACTTGCATGACTTGGTTAGGCCAAATTATTTCATTGGTAGCTAGGATGGTGAAATAATACCCTTCCTTGTATAGCTTGGACTTGCATGTTAGTATGCTAATCCTTGGGTAGCATGGTCTAGCCTAGTATGGTGTTATTCCTTTGATAGCTTGGTCTAGCCTAATAGGGTGCTATTCCTTGGTAGTCTAGAAATGATAAATAGTAATCATTGATGTATGATAGCCTAAAGTGGTACTTAGCATAGGTAGGATTATGGGGTCTTATTCATGCATTGCACAAGTATAACTTGAATCTATTTATGAAGCATCTCTGTTATATGTTGTATGTTTAGCTTGGATTGAGTAATAGTACTTTTCCTTGAGTAGCTTGGACTCGCATAAGTAAGGTGCCTTCCATGGTAGCTTGGTCTAACATAAGGTAGTGTTTTCCTTGGTAGCCTTGAATAGGTAAATTATAATCATTCATGAGTAATGACTTGACTTGGACTAGTAAAAGGTACTCTTCCATGGATAACAAGAATAGCTATAAAGGGACTAGTCCCTATTTCAAACAGCATGTTTATGATGAAACTAGATTACTTCAAGGAAGTATTGTAAATATGTTCAAATATGAGATTTGCCTATATGATATATGCTTAGCTTGGATTGTTACTATAGTTGCCTTCCTTGATATGTTGGACTAAAGGTGAAGATTCCATTGTCTATGACAATTAAGCTAAGGATGAGATCCAAAGATGGTAAGTATGATTGTGATGACTAAAAAGAGATACTTAGTGTGGGTGGGATTATGGGGTTTCATCCATGCATTGCACAAGTATGCTTTGAGGTTGCTTGAGAAGTGGTTCTCTTATGATATGAAGGACTAAGGGTTGACTAATGCTTAAAGTATGCCTATGTTGGAGATTATGCCTATGACTATGTTATTGTCTCTTATGCTTATAGTTTATATTTCATGAAGTATCTCTTATGATTATGGCATATATCTTATGTTGACTAACCCTTATGTTATGCTCTTATGATGTTGTGCTAGCTACCATATTTAGTACATTTTGTACTAACGCATACTCTTGCCTACATTCTTATCAAATGTAGGGTCCGACAATCTTGAGTTCCATTTCCGTGGCTAGGTTCTTAGTAAGAGCAAGGAGTTGAAGATTGGTGAGCCTCATAACATCGAGGATAAAGCCACTATTTCTTTTATGTTTTAGACTATTGTATGGGCTGTGTCCCAAGAGTTATTCAAAGTTGTTTTAGATGGTTTGAGACAAAGTGTTATTGACTTCCGCTTGCTTTTATAAAAGATTTCAATTGTATGAAAAATGTTTTAAAATTTCCGCACTTTTCTATTATCTTATGTTATGATATGCTAAGTGACTTACATTGAGTCTTTCGGGGTTCTATGTGCCATGTTACATCTAGGGTGTACCCCTGGGTTGTGACAAGAATCAAACATGTTGAAATGGACTATCATTTTGTTCGTGAGAAGGTGGTCAGAGGACAACTTCTTACTCAGTTTGTGAGGTCTAAGGATCAGCTAACTGATATTCATACAAAAGCATTAACCAAATAGGTTTTTGCTGAGTTTCGTAGCAAGCTAGGAGTTACAGTCCATCCACTCACTAGCTTGAGGGGAAGTGTTGAAGGAAGCTGATGAAACATGTCAAAGGAACAGGTTTAATGAAGCTGACTGACGAGTTAGAGTTAGAGTTACATTGGGACTAGACTGCTAAATCCCAATTTATGTACAATTCTATATTTTGTACGACTAAAACTGATGTAGTCGACTAGAATAAGGTGTAAATAATATATCTGTGTTGTATTAGGATTCCTAGTGTAACTAGTATAAGAATCTTCTCCATATAAGAAGTATGTAACTCAACAATGCAATTATCAATACAATCCTTGATTTCTCCATACTTTAAGTGAGATTTCTACATATACAAACTTTAAAAAGTTATACACAAAATGATTGAATGTTGATGACAAAACTGAAAAACCAAAGGAAATCATCATCATATACAAATACAAACCATCGTATATCAAACAAAGAATTGTTAGTTGCGAATTATACATATACAAACGTGTCTAATTATATAACTCGAAGTCAGCCCACGTAATTAATGGTTAATGTTAGTTGTCAGTGGTAATTATAGCAAACTATAATTATGTTGAGTAATTAAGTAATATAAGTTTGCTTTACCGCGTAATTTTTCCAAAAAAGTATTACTATCAAACCGAAAAAATAAGAAAAACTGAACCAAGCCGACAGTTATTTTTTTCGTTTGATTTTATTTGATTTTAGAAATTTAAAAACCGACTAGATTTGTTTGATTTTGATTTTAACTAAAAACCAATTCAAACCCATGAACCCCCCTAAATTGGTACGTAGTCAACCTTATTCTTATTTTAAAGAAAAGTAATTTGTATATAATATTTTATATATGTATATTTAATTATTATTAATAAAACATGAGTGAGCTTCACTCTTACCCCGTGAATTCCAGTCCAAAACAAAATAAAGAGGGGTAAATTGGTCATTTTCTATTCACCTCTACCGTGGTCACTGCAATTTATTTGTTTTAAATAGTAACTATTTCAGTCCATTTTTTCCTACGCCGGTCCAATTTTATTCAATCTCAGTCATCATCTTTCTCTCTCTAAAAACTTCACTCACTCGCACTTTCTCTCTCTAAAAACCTAGGGTTTTTTCTCTACCTCCGTCCATGGATGACATTCCAAATTCAATTGATGCATAGCATATATATGTAGTGTATTTATCGTCGGAGTTTGATTTCATCCGACCTCGACCCGAATAGTTCCGGTTTGAGGTAGTTTTTATCGTGAATGGAGCCGAATTCTTCTGGCAGTGGGAAGGCTGCTGTCGGTGAAGGAGGAGGAGCTCCGATGCCGGCGCCGTTGCCTAGTGCGAATGCGCCGCCGCCGTTTCTGGTGAAGACGTATGATATGGTGGATGATCCGAGTACGGATAAGATCGTGTCGTGGAGTCCTACGAATAATAGTTTTGTGGTTTGGGATCCTCCGGAGTTTGCTAAAGACCTACTTCCGAAGTACTTTAAGCATAATAACTTCTCCAGCTTTGTTCGGCAGCTGAATACTTATGTATGCATTTCTTTCCCTTTTGCTTTTTATTGAGTTTTTGTCAACTTCAATTGATCCAAATGCTTAATGAAGAATCGAGACTTAGCTAGTTTGTGATTTAGGCATGATTGTTGTGGTTTATTGTGGTAGCTGAAAGATTATAACTTCTTGTTCCGCGTTGTATCTTGTTGTTGGTGATCGCTAATTGGAATGCTGAAAACAATTATTTTTGAAAATGAGGAATGTTAATGTTTTCAATCTTCTGATAAAACTTAATCAAATTGTGTTGAATTAGAGAATGCTGTTCTGGAGGACCTGTTATTTGTTTTGTTATGAATATCGTGTGCATTGTTCTTGTGCCCCATTTCCTCAATTATCCATTTGAGGACATATTTGAGTGTTGCGTCTTCTGCCTTGCAACTTATGTTTTTATTATAGCTAGTGCAATCCAATTTTGTGGGTTAATTGAGTTTCAAACTTTTACTCTTAGAGCTGACAGATTCAACTTTTTGTATCTTTGCATCTACTGGGTGCCTTAATAATATCTCACTTACTACATAAAAAAACCATCTTTTAATCTTTAAGATCAATATAGGATTTAGTTTCCCTAAGATAATGAAGAATTATTATTACTTATAAAATAAAAAGATAGTGAAAAAATATTACATTGTGCTTATTGTGACCCAGTGACTTTGGAGTGGTAAGAGCACAATATCTGATTTGTGGATTAGGCGCAGTCAAGGATCAAATTCTGCCAGTAAAAAGCCTGCTATTTAAGTAGATCACGGTAGTTACTGTAGATGGCCAGGCTCACCATCCACCGAGTTTCAAACCTTATGCGACTGACCCTTCAGAATTTCTTGGTTATAAAAAATAAAGGTTTCTTAAGTTACCTTTTCAAAATAAAAATAAAAATAAAGGTGTTCTTATTGTGTAATCAAGTAGATAATCTATCAGGAGCATGTATATTTCTTGACCAATAAAACTGATTATGGGACTGTCAATATCTGCATCAACATTTGGACAGTGGTAACTTGGATTGTTATCACTGCGGTTCCCAAATGAAGAGGGGGTCTGATATAGTAGCTTCAGGTTGATGCTATGATGTCTAACTGCTATGATGTTTAAATATCTCTCTCCCTAGTGCACCTCAAGGCTAGATCTGATTTCGAAAGTTTAGTGATCAATTAGGTTCCTGACCTTGTTTCCAGTACTTTCTCCATGTAAAAGGAGGTTGTGTTGCCTTTTGTGGATTTAAAGGTTGTGAAAGGTGTTATCACCTGTGTAGAATTCTAGTGCATATATGGAGCAATTCATCTATAGCAGGAACTCATTGAAGATCCTGAAGTGAGTTATGGAATTTTGGAGGAAGCAAATAGACAAATTTGGAAATCCATTTAGAATTTTCTTATATCATAATTCATATGACCGGAAATGTTATTGTCCTAATACTTTTGGGTCTTACTCTTACTAGATTGCTCATCTCTAACTCTTTCTTTGTCTTCCCAAAAACCCCTCACATTTCCCGTCGCTTTTATTTTGTCAGTAAAATCTTCCATCATGTCCATATCACCTTTTTGCCCTTCTTAAAACTTTTTCACTCTTCTTAGAAACCTTTCCTACCTCTAGAACTTTATTTTTCTCTTCCAGTACTATGTTTTCACCTGCCATCTTTAATCATCTTTTTGTCCTCCCTAGACATTTTACACCCTCAAGAAATATTCTTTTCACTGTCATCTTTTTGTTACATTTTCATCTCCTCAACGCTTTCTCCTCTTCTCAAGAAATCTTCCTTTCACCATTGCATTTCCATCAACTTTTTGTCACCTTTTTCCTGGGACTTGCTTTTTCTCTTCCCAAGAATTCTTTGTTCTGTCACATATCCATCACAAGAAAAATAGGACAATGAAATAGCTCAGGTTAAGCCTTGAGTATTGGGTATTTCCTTAACATTTGCTCTTCTATGAATTAAGGAAAACCATTGTAGAAGAAGAGCTTTTACCATAACTCTTAGTCATTCCAAAGGTAGGGAAATGAGTCTTAGGAAGACAAAAAGAAGAGATTAAGCTAACCTTTCGGGGTGGCCCAATGGTTTGGGATTAGGACGTTCATGTTGGAGGTCTCAAGTTCGAAACCCCTTGCCAGCGAAAGCAAGGGGTTTGCCTTCTGAGTCGAGCTCGTCGCACCGGGCTTGCCTAGTGCGGATTACCTCTCCTATTTGGTTTGCGAGCTATTGCATAGGAGGGGGTTTTTACCCTATGCGCACCCAAAGGGTAGCGGCTGCGGGTTTCCCTTGTCATCAAAAAAAAGAAGAAGAGGAGATTAAGCTTAGGAGGTTCATTTAATCCTAAGGACCCAAAGGAAAGGTGTTTGACATTCTTCAAGCCTCATGTAAAACACAGTTGTCTATCTGATCTAAGTATCACAAATCAGTCAAAGCAAAAAAATGAAGTCATGGATAACATCAAAACATAAATGGACCCTAGTTTTTTGTAAATTTGTTGCGAGACCAAATGAGGGCTGCAATGCAGTGAAGCATGATCTCACTGGTTTTCAATATTTGTATCTATCTGGTTTTCTTTGAGGTTATGGACGGAAGCTCTTTGTAGAACTAGAGTGTGGGAATAGAACCCTGAGTGTTAAGCTCCTTTGGTGTGACTATGTGACTTGCGGTAGATTTCAGTGTGAGAAGCATTTTCTTTTCCATTGTTGTTCTTAACTGATTGATAGAAGAGCAAAGGTTATCTGAAGCTATTTCATTCCCTCTCTTTTTGTGATATAAAGGTGATAGAGATGTGATGGTGAAATGAAAAAAAATTGAGAAGAAAAAAGAGTCTAGGGAAGACAAAAATTTGACCCGAGGGTGTATCAGAAACAGCCTCTGTACACCACAAAGGTAGGGGGGTAAGGTTTGTTTATACCCTACCCTCCCCAGATCCCACTTGTGGGATTACATTGAGTATGTTGTTGTTGTTGTTGTTGTTATGTATGGCCAATTTCTTATAAAAATATTGAATGGTCCTTTGTTATCCTTTCGTGGCTATATCTTACTTGCTGTTGACTTTAATGGTAATTCCTGATTATTAATTCTCTACAGCGGTAGCCTCGAGAGCCAATGCAGTGGTAATGCTTTGGTTCAATGCTGAAGGTAGTAAAGCCTGGGACTTGGATAGGTGCATGTCACATGTTTGGAACATAATATTGGGTTTCTGTGACTGGTTCTCTGTCTGTTCTGCTTGCATAGGTGTAGTTTTTGTCTTTTTCCTTGGCAGAAGAACAGTTTTCTTCTCCAAAAAATTTCTTTTCTCTCTGCTACATCTGTGCCTTCTGAATAATAGTTGAGTATCAGTTGGATGTGGAGATGCATCCATTATTTTACCTTCTCTTCATATTTTGTATTCTGGGGGTGAATATTCTCATATGTTTTATTAGGATGGTTGTGTGTGTGTGTTGGGTTACATAAATGTATTTGTCTGTAAATTGAAGTAGGTATATGAGGTCATGCTTCTCCACCTCTTTTTACTTTTCCTTCTCTCTTCTCTTCTTTTTGAGGTATAAACAGCACCATCTTAGTGCTGTTCTGACGTCAGTATATTCTGAAGTAATACTTACCATTTCCCCAAAAAGGTGTATTTATCTGTGAAAGAATTTGCAATTATGGGTGTTGTACCCATGAGGTAGATGTGGGAGCAGTTACAGTGAGTTGGACATGATTTCACTTATGCTTCTTGTTAAATTCGTATTAGAATGATTTCTTTTTCTTGTACTCTAGGAGGAGGTGTTTGTTCATTTGAGACCTATTTGTACGCTTGTTGTGGGGGTGTATTTCTGAAACAGTTCTTGTTAGCGTTTCTGATTAAGTACCTAATATGTACTGATTTTCATATCATGCTAATTTTTCACCGAAAAGCTTATATGAGGAAACAAACTTACTCTGTGAAGTGTGGATGGATATTTGAATTGTTTATTGATTTCTTTCAGTTTACGAAGTAAACCTGACGAGTGATCTTAATGAAAAACAAAGCCACTTGGCAAACTCTTTGTTGATTAATTACCATTAATTCAAAATGTTGGTGCAGTGATCTTTGTGCTGTTTATCAAACTTCTACTCATGCCTTTGTACTATTCTCTTTTTGGTGTTTTTGTGGAAATACAGGGTTTTAGAAAGGTTGATCCAGACCGCTGGGAATTTGCTAATGAGGGATTCTTAAGAGGTCAGAAGCACCTGCTTAAAAGTATAAGTCGGCGTAAACCTGCTCATGGACATGCTCAACAACAACAGCAGCCACATGGACATACGCAACAACAGACGCAACCACCTGGACACAGTGCATCTGTTGGGGCTTGTGTCGAGGTTGGAAAATTTGGGCTTGAAGAAGAGGTTGAGAGGCTGAAAAGGGACAAGAACGTGCTTATGCAGGAGCTGGTTAGGCTCAGACAACAGCAGCAATCCACTGACAATCAGTTGCAAGGGATGGTGCAGCGCCTTCAGGGTATGGAGCAGCGACAACAACAGATGATGTCATTCCTGGCAAAAGCCGTTAACAGCCCTGGATTCTTGGCACAGTTTGTACAGCAGCAAAATGAGAGTAATAAGCGAATAGCTGAAGGCAGCAAGAAACGAAGGATTAAGCAGGACATCGAATCACAGGATCAATCCGTTACTCCTGCGGATGGACAGATTGTAAAGTACCAACCTGGGATAAATGAGGCAGCAAACGCAATGTTCAGGGAGCTTTCAAAACTAGATTCTTCTCCTAGATTAGAGAACTTCAGCAACAGTCCTGAAAGTTTCCTGATTGGTGATGGCTCACCACAATCTAATGCATCTTCCGCTCGTGTCTCAGGAGTCACTCTTCAGGAAGTCCCACCAACTTCTGGCCAGCCCTTACTGAATACAGCTTCAGCCATTGCAGGTCAAAGTTTGTTGCCTGCGACTTGTGATCTTAGCACATGTTCTGAAATCGTCAATAATCAGTTCTCAGACATAGTCCCGTTAGTAGGAGGTCAAGATTTGCATCCTGGTTCACTTTCTGCATCAGATATAATTATGCCTGAGTTATCACAGTTGCAAGGAATTTTGCCCGAAAACAATATAGATATGATTGGACCTGCAATGGAGCATGATTCTTTCATGGATACTAGCGCAGTTGAGGGAGTGAACGGAAAAATGGGACTAGATATTGGTAGTTTCTCTCCCGATCCTCATATTGACTGGCAGAGTGGTTTGCTGGATGATATAGAAGAGTTTCCTAGTGTGGGTGACCCTTTCTGGGAAAAGTTTCTTCAAAGCCCTTCCCCCGGAGAGACAGATGCTGCAATGGATGATGATATTTCGAACACAAGTGAAACCAAACCACAAATAAATGGATGGGATAAAACTCAGAACATGGAACATCTTACTGAACAAATGGGGGCTACTAATATCAAACAACAAAAAAGTATGATCTGATCTCTAAATGAAATGTACACAAAGGGTGTATTTGTTAATTATGGTAGTTTCTTGACTAGTAGGGGGTTAACTTCAGCTTCTAGTTTCTCTATAGTTATTTTGTTTGGTTCATCTTCTTTCTTCTCTTGTTCCTGACATGAAACTCAATGTACCTATTGAATCACTGAAAGATGTGCCCTCTCTTCTATGCATCCCTTATCCCCTACTAATATATAAGTGGGGATAACCAGGCAGGTCATGGTCAACATGCCTGCCTGGCAGCTGCACATATATTCATTTTTTTCTTCCGTTTTAATTTACTTGTCTTATTTTTTTTAATGTTTTATGTTTTTAAAAATTGTGTAAAAATATTATAAATCATAATAATTGACAACTTAAAATATTTTTTTGAATAAACATACAAAAAATTCGATTGTTTATAAAAAAATTGATCGATTCATAAAATTAATCTATCTTGTCAAATAAAATGGAACAAAAAAAGTAACATGTATTATTTAATTTGGAAACTAGGTAAAAAGTATTGTAAATCTCAATAATTAACAGTATTTGATTGTGTAACGACCCAAACCGTTGTTATTTAGGAGATACAAAAATTCGGAAAATTTTGGGGCACTGTCCCGTCAGGGCAGGCCAGATGCTGCTAGGGTGGGATAGGCGAGGCAGAACGTAAATTACGAGAAATTTTATTTTCTCCATCTTCCTAAAATACCTAAATAAGTGGTAAAACACCATAGAAACCTCAGAAAAACGGCTTTAAGCTTGGGAAGGAAGAAGAAGAAGATTTCTAGCGTGAGGATGGTGAAATTTTGCGGATTCTTGTCCAAATTCACCGTCGCGAGCTCGAAAAAAACGGAATCGAAGACAAAAACTTCGTGCAACTGCTTGGCACCCAGGTAGGCTAGGTTTTATGAATTGAGTAGTTATAAATCTGTGCTTACTACATAATATATGTAAATCAATGGTAGGGCTTATGTGTAGACCTTCGTGCACCGAGTGAATTCCATGGGTAATTTCTAAAATTCAACGTAATTGGGTTATGCCTTGAGAAGAGAAATTGAGGACTTGTTAGGGCTTCTAGAATCGCTATCTTGGATAGAATTGTTTCAAGAATAAGAATGTGAAATCGTAAATGAAACTAGAATTATGAACATAGGGACATTCGATAAAATTAGAGTGATTGAATTGTGGATTTATGATGAATTGTGATTAAACCCTAGAAAGAAGCCTTAGACGATGAACTAGGGCTAAGTATGGTCAAATGAATGTTATGTTATGGATTGAGGAGTAAGTTTGTAGGTGATGGTTGTGATACTATGATTGGGTGATGTATATGTTTGTTCTTGCTTCATTATGATACTTGTATGTATATGAATGTTGCATTATTGAGCACACTTGTTGTAAATGAGATAGAGGAATGATGAATGCCATGAATCATGACTTAAATG
This sequence comes from Solanum commersonii, assembly GCA_029007595.1. NCBI lineage: Eukaryota > Viridiplantae > Streptophyta > Magnoliopsida > Solanales > Solanaceae > Solanum > Solanum commersonii. The sequence continues at coordinate 801,754 of JAJTWQ010000164.1, read as the reverse complement.
TATGATCTTGAAGATATACTTGTAATTGTGATTGTGATTGTGGTGTGAATGGGATCGGTTGCCACGTTCCGGCATAACTAACTTGGATCGGTTGCCACGTTCCGACATAACTAACTTGGATCGGTTGCCACGTTCCAGCATAACTAATGGTTCGGTTGCCACGTTCTGGCATAATTATGGGATTGGTTACCAAGTTCTGGCATAACTAACTTGGTTCGGTTGCCACGTTTCGATATGCTAACTATTTGGGTTTGGGTTCCATGAGAGGAGATGTGGCATAATTGTGTGATGTGATATGAAACGCGAAGTTGGTTGTAAATGTTATGGATACCTATATGTTATGATGGCGGATATTTGATTGTTCTGGGTGTTAAGCGAACTTGTGGGAATAGTGGAAGAACAAAGTATTCGAAGGGCGAGTATTGTCTGGCAAGGGTTGTTCGTGTGTTTTAGTGGCAAGAAGTAGAAGTAGCGTATGTGATGAAATATGCTTAGGTGGATTTCACTTGGGGGAAGGAGATTGGTTTAGTGGGAAAAAAGCTTGATTTAATGTGTTATGTGACCATGTTGGATAGTGTAACAAGGAAGTAAGGGTATGATGTGAGCGTTTAGTTGGGGTGTTTGTAGTCTTATTGGGATGTGCTTCTACGTGTTAGAATGGTTAGGCTATGATCAAGTACCTAGTAAGTAGGTTGACTGGAAGGGGATTAATAGTTAGAGTGCTAGTGCGACTTAGAGGTATTCCAAGAAAGGGGACAGGTGGAGAAGCGATTGTGTTATTGTAATGACCCTCCAGGTCATTTCTGTGTTTTTCCTTCTGTGTGTCGTCTAGAGCGTTCCTATAGTGACCCCAAGTCATTTATGACTTGCTGGGACTGACAGTTCGGTCACCTGGTCGTTCGTTTGGTCTTGGTGCGAGTTTTTGTGTTTTGGAACTTATGAACCTTGAGCGATCATTTTCGATCAAAAATTCAAGAAGATGACCTCAGAATTCAATTCTGAAAATTCCACCAGCTCCGGAAGGGTCATTTTATACTAGTAGCATGGTCATCATGACTCCCGAGGTTTTCAGTGTGAGTCGGTGCGATTAGGCGTTTTAACTTTAAGTTTAAGCCTTAAACTTAGGCTACCCGCGCTGATGAGAATTCCATTAGCGCGGGTAGCTCCGAAATGTCGAGTTTGGTCTAGATTGACCCTTCTTTTGTGTCTCGAGATTTTTGATATCTTTCCGAGCCATTTTGTGGGTTTTGACTTAAAATGACTTTTGGAGGTGGGACCCACTTTTTATCAAAATGACCTCCGATGGAAATTTCAACTACGCCATTGAGTCTGTAATATCTTGGTATGGTTGCATATCTCATTTTCGTGCACGGGGTTCCGAACGAGTTCGGAGCACCCCGTCGAAGTTTTTAAGTTTTGGAAATATTGCAGAAAACCAGCAACCACTTTCCAAACTTTCAAACTCTCATGACTCTCTCATCTTTTATCCGAATTAGGCGATTCGAAGTGTAGGAGCTTCGTATTTTTGGTGGCTTTGTTGTAGAGTGTTCAGAAGTTATTAGGTGCACGTAGTTCGAGGTAATTTCACGATTAACCTGATGCAGCACCTTTTTTGAGCCTTTGTTTTTGGCATTCTTGTTTTGGTCATATCTTTTTCATTTTAGCTCGGTTTTGGGTGATTCGAAGTCCCACGTATTGAGAATAGTCGTGACTTCGTCGTAGAGTGTTCAAGGAGTGTTGGGCACCATTAGATCCTTGTAGATTTCGAGTTTAGATTGCTGTAGGTTTTCTTTTAGTTGATTAAAGTGTGATTTTCTTGCTTGTTGGTTTTTGCTGTGTTTTGATCCCCGAATTGTGTTTCATTTTGGAACACAAGTTTGGGGTGCCGTTTAGGGTCTCTTGACGGAGTCAAATTTAGGCAATTCAGTGCGGGTCCCATGATTCTCGTTTTGACTCCAAAATTAACCTATCTCCATTTGTGGTGATTTTAGTGTCTAAACAACCGTAATAATGTTATGATCTTATGTTTCATAGAGTGACAACGTTCAAAGGTCGTTCAGGAAGGAAAAGCTCCAGTAAAGTAATTTGGAAAGTGCGTGATCGGCCTTAAGGTAGGCTACGACTTCCTTTCTTTTAGATTGAGCTTAATTGTGTAAAAACATGTCGATTGGAATGAATTGTGGGTGGGTATCAGTTTCCTACCGTACTTTGATTAGATACCTCATGTTAGGATCGATTGGCCATATTTCGGGTATAGTATCATGTTAACCATTTTAGTAGAGTTGCATGCTTATGTACTAAATATTATTGTGCACTTGTATGTTATATATTGTATGCTTATTCATCCTTAACCGTAAGCTTGATGTCCTTAGTTTAGGTTAGGCTAGCATTGCCTTAGACTTATGATCCGTGTGGGCTGGATTGCCTTAACTTCCTACCGGCGTCGTTCGGATGACTTAGCTCCTTGTAGAATGGAATAGCATACTTGAGTCTGATAGTTTGAGCCTTAGATTAAGCGTTATCGCTGCTTGCTGCACATCTGTATCTTTTCCCTCTAGTTCTGACACGTTCTCGAAGGTTTAGTGCATCACTAAAGGTGTGGGACTGAGATAGTAAAGGCTTGGAGCCTTTTCTGTGATTTTTTAGAGTGGGCGTTATTCCACGGTGGTTGTTATTGGATTGGATCCTATTGGAGATATCATCACCCCCGGGGTCGTTCGTTGTAGATGGGCTGGGAGCGTATCGCTGGCTGGGTAGACTCGGTGCTATCGGCGATCGCCCCCGGGCCTCTCTTTCTAGCTGGGCTGGGAGTGTGCTGTTGGCTGGGTGTCCCCGAGTCGCTCTTTCTAGCTGGGCTGGAAGTTGATTTCATGGTAGGACGACTCACGATATTTACCTCACTCACGGGTCCCTTTTTCTAGCTGGGATGGGAGTAGACTGTTTGGTTGGGTGCCCCTTAGGGTCACTCTTTCTAGCTGGGCTGGGAGTGCACTGCTGGCTGGGTGGAGTCTGATGGATTATCTTAGTTACTTTAGGCTGGGAGCCCGATTTTCTTCTATCTCAGTAGACTTAGCTTTTCTGTGTACCTGTCGGGCTTATGGGGGTCCGTTCAGATTTTATTTGAACTTGCGCACGAGTGTACCTTCTGCGCTTATGGGGGTCCAATTAGGTTTAGTTTAGTTGTACTTAGTTTGTTTTTAGGATGCTCGTATTCTTTCTTTTCATATCCGCTTTGACCTCTCTGTGTATAGATTCTATCTTTTCTTATTGTTTTTACCCTTTTTGCTCAGTCGCCCTTAATGCCTACTGAGTACTGTTGTGTTGGTACTCATGCTACACTCTGCATCTATTTCGTGATGCAGGTCCCAGTACCAGTTACCAGCGGTGATTAGTTCCAGCCTTCTTTTGCATTTGTGATTCGGAGACGAGGGCGAGCACTTGGCATTTTGGGTTTGTTCTGTCTCCTTCTTTTGTTTTTAGCTAGTCTTGTTGCCTTTGAGACACGCTTTGTTGTGGTTCACTTTTGAGACTTGTACTCTTTATTAGATAGCTCTGTACTAGTGACTTTCAGGTTATGGGAGGGATTTTTGTATATATTTATTTTGGGTTGCTTCCTCTTTGTTATTCTTATTTAGATTATTGTTTTCGCTAGTTTCTGTCCTTTCGCTCATTGCTTGATGTTCTGGGTTACAGGTTGGCTTACCTACTGGTAGGGTATAGTAGATGTTATCATGACTCGAGAAATCAAGTCGTGACAAGTTGGTATCAGAGCCTCAGGTTCACCGGTCTCACTTGTACAGACCTAACGTCTAGTAGAGTCTTGCGGATCGGTGCGGAGACGTCTGTAACTTATCTTCAAGAGGCTACATGATGTCCTTAGAAAGATTTCCTCTTTTGTATCACTTTCGTGCAGCGTGTGTCTTATTGGTTCCTTGAAATCTCACTTGTTTCACTCTTTCGTAGAATGGCCCGCTTACGAGGTGGCGCGGTCGGGGGTGATGTACCCAGGCATGTAGGCAGATCCCCAGCTTGGGTAGACGCCGACCCTTAGATCGATAGAGGGCCGTTGAATCAGCCCAGGAGAGAGAGGAGGATCCAGTGCCAGTAGCAGAACCTTCAACACTTCGTATACCAACTGGTGGGGCCGAGGCCGGGGCCAGCCCAGCCGCCACCCGGACTAGTTCTGATTCCAGGTCTCTAGGCTGCTATTGTTCGGCTCTTAGGTGTGCTTGAGGGGGATGCAGCAGCCACCCGCCCTAACTACACCATCACTAGTACCGCAGGATTAGCCTTCAGTGAGGGCACCTCAGGTCCAGGTACCACTTAAGGAAGTACAACCCTTGGCAGCGGACAGATCTATGCCACTTGAGGACCAGAAGATGCTTGGTGTGTTTCTCAGGTTGACACCACCGAGGTTTTGTGGGGCTGTGGGTGAGGATGCCCACGATTTTCTTACTACTTGTCGTGAGAGGCTTCGCACCTTGGGCCTTGTGGAGTCTAGAGGGGCCGACTTCATTGCTTACCAGCTAGATGGGCCAGCGAGGTAGTGGTGGCGCACATTCATTCAGACCAGGCAAGTGGGATCTCCACCGGTATCATGGGATGAGTTTTCTGAGGCCTTCTTGGCCAAGTTTATTCCTCGTAGCGTCAGAGACCACCTCAGGGATCAATTTTGCAGGTTGGAGCAGAGCTCCATGTCGGTGGCAGAGTACGAGACTAGGTTCCACGAGTTCTCCCGTCATGTCGAGATGATATTACCTATAGAGGAGGAGAAAGTTAGGTGCTTTGTTCGTGGGTTGAGATTGCAGCTTTGGCTTGAGACCTACTCCTTAGTTTCTGCGGGTCAATCTTTTTTAGACGTAGTTGACCATGCTAGTACTATGGAGCATCTTCGTCACAAGGCCCAAAGGGGCAGCGACAAGAGGGCTAGGCATGAGGGTAGCTACAGTGACTCCCGCCCCAGGTCTAGATATTATCATGACAGGGTCGGACGATGGTTTCGACAGGGTCAGTCTAGCAGACCTACACAGGCCTCTCTTCAGGCATCAGATGATGGTCGGAGTGAGGCTAGTTCGAGTCAAGGCCGCGAGGTGTTTCAGTCGGGTTCTTCAGGCCATGGTAGTCATTCTTCTAGGAGTCGCCCTCGACAGGGTTGCTATGAGTGTGGTGAGATGGGTCATTGGGCTAGGGACTGCCCTCAGCATAGTTGGATTGCTCCCGCTCCTCGTGCAACTCCCTCAGCTTTACCAGCACCTCCAGCTAGAGGTCGTGGTCAGGGTCAGGATCGTAGAGGTGGTCAGCAGGGTATACGGGGTGGTCCTCGAGGAGGCAGGTCAGGTGCTAGGTTTGGTGGTCAAGGCAGAGGCAAACATAGCCATTTCTATGCAGCTCCAGCGAGGGCGGAGGCTGAGGCATCAGACGATGTGATCACAGGTACGATTCTTTTATGCCAGTAGCCCGCCTTGGCTTTATTTGATCCGAGCTCTACTTTTTTGTATGTTTCTGTTTTCTATACCTCTCGATTGAGTATGATGTCTGAGCCTTTGGTAGTGCCGTTGCGTGTGTCGACCCCCGTGGGTGAGTCTTTAGTAGTGGATCAGGTATTTCGATCTTGCTTAGTTACTATCCAGGGGCGTGACACCCGGGCTGACCTTATATTACTTGACATGGTTGATTTCGATGTGATTCTGGGCATGGACTGGTTATCCCCTTATCGCGCTATTTTAGATTGCTTCTCTAAGACCGTTACCTTAGCCATTTCTGGTATTGCTCCAGTGGTGTGGCAGGGATCTCGTGGTAGCACACCAGTTGGGGTTATCTCTTTTATTCGGGCTAGGAGGCTAGTGGCTAGTGGATGCTTATCATATTTGGCCTATGTGCGTGATGTGAGTAGGGAGGTTCCTCCAGTTGAGTCAGTTCCTGTTGTTTGTGACTTCTTAGATGTGTTTTCTACTGACCTACCTGGCCTACCCCTAGAGCGTGATATTGATTTTTCGATTGAGCTTGAGCCAGGTACTCGGCCTATTTCTATTCCGCCATATCAGATGGCTCCTGCAGAGCTCAAGGAGCTCATTGTTCAACTTCAGGATCTCTTGGGTAAGGGATTTATCAGACCTAGTGGATCACCTTGGGGCGCTCCCGTTCTTTTTGTTAAGAAGAAGAACGGTATGATGCGCATGTGCATTGACTATAGACAGTTGAATAAGGTGACAGTGAAGAATCAATATCCTCTGCCTAGGATTGATGACCTATTTGACCAGCTACAGGGAGCTTCAGTGTACTCTAAGATTGATTTGAGGTTTGGTTACCACCAGTTGAGGATTAGGGCAGCGGACATCTCTAAGACTGCATTTAGGACCTGTTATGGCTAGTATGAGTTCTTGGTGATGTCATTTGGGTTGACTAATGCCCCTGCTGCCTTTATGGACTTGATGACGCGCGTGTTCAGGCCTTATCTTGATTCCTTCGTCATAGTCTTCATTAATGACATTTTGATATACTCGCGGAGTAAGGGTTATCATGAGCAGCATTTAAGAATTGTGCTCCAAACTTTGAGAGATCAGCGACTTTATGCCAAGTTCTCAAAGTGCCAGTTTTGGTTAGACTCTGTAGCGTTCTTGGGGCATGTTGTATCCAAGAAGGGCATTATGGTAGATTTGGCGAAAATTGAGGCTATTCGTGATTGGGGTAGGCCCACATCAGTTACTGAGATTCAGAGCTTCGTCAGACTAGTAGGCTACTACAAACGATTTGTGAAGGGTTTCTCTACCTTGGCAGCACCTCTGACCCAGTTGACTCGTGTTGATGTTCCCTTTGTTTGGTTAGAGGAGTGTGAGGCGAGCTTTTTGAGGCTCAAGAAGTTATTACCCACCGCTCCTATATTGACTCTTCCAGTTGAGGGCGAGGGCTTCTAAGTTTATTGTGATGCATCCGACGTTGGTTTGGGTTGTGTATTGATGCAGCAAGGTCGGGTTATTGCTTATGTGTCGAGGCAGCTTAAGATTCATGAGCGCAACTACCCCACCCATGACTTAGAGTTGATGGTGGTAGTTTTCACACTTAAGATTTGAAGGCACTACTTGTATGGAGTTCAATGTGAGATCTATAATGATCACAAAAGTCTTTAGTACATCATGAGCCAAAGGGACCTTAATTCGAGGCAGTGTCGTTGGATTGATCTCCTGAAGGGTTACGACCTCTCTATTATCTATCATCCGGGCAAGGCGAATGTGGTAGCGAACGCCTTGAGTCGAAAGTCGGTGAGTATGGGTAGTCTAGCCTTCTTATTTGTTGAGGAGCGACCCTTGGCTTGGGACATTCAGTTCTTAGCCAATAGCGTGGTTCGATTGGATATCTCATATTCTAGACGTGTCTTGGCCTATATGGGAGTTCAATCTTCTTTGCTTGATAAGATCTATGGTTGTTAGTTTGAGGATGAGGCCTTGGTGGCCCTTAGAGATCGAGTGTTAGCGGGTGATGGTGGTCAGGCTACCTTAGATCCTGATGGAGTGTTGAGATTCGGCGGCCGCATCTGTGTTTTGAGAGTTGGGTATTTGATACAGTTGATACTTTCTGAGGGCCATGAGTCTAGATACTCTATCCATCCGTGCACAGTGAAGATGTATCGTGATTTGAGGCAGCATTACTGGTGGAGTGGCATGAGGAGAGATATTACTGACTTTATTTCCCGTTACTTGTGCTGCCAGCAGGTAAAGGCCGGGCATTTGAGGCCTGGTGGTAAGTTTCAGAGATTACATATTTCGGAATAGAAGTGGGATCGCATTACTATGGATTTTGTGGCTAGCCTACCGCAGACTTCTAGAGGTGTTGATAGCATTTGGGTCATCATTGATCGATTGACCAAGTCAGCACATTTCCTTCTTGCTCATGTTTCATTTAGCGCCGAGAGGTGGGCTCGTATCTACATTCCGGATGTGGTTCGACTTCATGGGGTGCCAGGTTCTATTATATCGGATCGGGGTTCTCAGCTCACATCTAGCTTTTGGAGGACCTTTCAGGATGAGTTGGGCACTCGGGTTGACCTTAGCACAACTTTCCACCCGCATACTGATGGTCAGTCGGAGCGTACTATTCAGGTTCTTGAGGACATGCTGCGAGCTTGTGTTTTGGAGTTTGGTGGTCATTGGGACCAATTCTTGCCTTTGGCGGAGTTTGCGTATAACAATAACTACCATTTTAGCATTCAGATGGCCCCGTTCGAGGACTTGTATGGTAGGCTTTGTCGCTCTCCGGTGGGCTGGTTTGAGTCTACAGAGCCTAGGCCACGGGGTACAGATTTGATTCAGGAGGCTTTGGACCAGGTGAGAGTGATTCAGGATAGACTCAGGACAGCTCAGAGTAGGCACCAGAGTTATGCGGATCGAAGGCGCCGACCTTTGAGATTCTCTATTGGTGATCGGGTATTCCTCCGTGTGTCGCCCATGAAGGGTGTGATGAGGTTTGGGAGGTGGGGCAAGCTTAGCCCCAGGTACATTGGGCCTTTTGAGATACTCCAGACAGTTGGGGAGGTTGCTTATCCGTTGGCCCTACCTCCAGCATTTTCAGCCATCCACCCGATTTCCATGTCTCGATATTGCAGCGGTATGTTACTGATGAGTCCTATGTGTTCCAGTATGATGTAGTCGAGTTGAATGATCGTTTGACATTTGTAGAGGAACCAATTGCTATTCTAGCCAGAGCTGTGAGGAGATTGCGCTCAAGAGTCATTCCTGTTGTTAAGGTCCATTGGAGGCATCGTCCAATCGAGAAGGCTACCTGGGAGACCGAGCAGGAGATGCGAGAGCAGTTTCCCGGCTTGTTTGAGCCTTTAGGTACTTCTTGACCCTTACTTTCGCGGACGAAAGTCCTTTTTAGTAGTGGCTATTGTAATGATCCTCTAGGTCATTTTTGTGTTTTTCCTTTTGTGTGTCGTTTAGAGCATTCTTGTAGCGACCCCAAGTTATTTATGACTTACTGGGACTGATAGTTCGGTCACATGGTCATTCGTTTGGTCTTGGTGCGAGTTTTTGTGTTTTGGAGCTTATAAACCTTGAACGATCATTTTCGATCAAAAGTTCAAGAAGATGACCTCGAAATCTAATTTTGACGATTCCATCATCTCCGAAAGGGTCATTTTAGGCTAGTAGCATGGTCATCAAAACTCCCGAGATTTTCAGTGTGAGTCGGTGCAATTAGGCATTTTAACTTTAAGTTTAAGCCTAAGTTTGACTTTGGTCAACATTCTGAGTAAATGCGCTCGGATGAGAATTCTGTCAGTGCGGTTAGCTCCGAAATGTTGAGTTTGATCTAGATTGACCCTTATTTTGTGTCCCGAGGTTTTTGATATCTTTTCGAGCCCTTTTGTGGGTTTTGACTTAAAATGACTTTTGGAAGTGGGACCCACTTTTTATCAAGATGACCTCTGATAGAAATTTTGACTGCGCCATTGAGTATAGAATATCAAATTAGGTATGGTTGCATATCTCGTTTATGTGCACGGGGTTCCGAACGAGTTCGAAGCACCCTGTCGGAGTTTTAAGTTTTGGAAATATTGCAGAAAATCTGCTTTAAATGCAGAAAACCAACAACCATTTTCCAAACCTTCAAACTCTCATAACTCTCTTATTTTTTCTCCGAATTAGGCGATTCAAAGTGTGGGAGCTTCGTATTTTTGGTGGCTTTGTTGTAGAGTGTTTGAAAGTTATTGAGTGCGCGTAGTTCGAGGTAATTTCATGATTAATCTGACTGCAGTACCTTTTTCGAGCTTTTGTTTTTTGGCATTGTTGTTTTGGTCATATCTCTTTCATTTTAGCTCGGTTTTGGGTGATTCGAAATCCCACATGTTGAGAATTGTCGTGACTTCGTTGTAGATTGTTCAAGGAGTGTTGGGCACCATTAGATCCTTGTAGATTTCGAGTTTAGACTGCTGTAGGTTTTTTTTTAGTTGATTACAGTGTGATTTTCTTTCTTGTTGGGTTTTGTTGTGTTTTGAGCCCCGAATTGTGTTCCATTTTGGAACACAAGTTTGGGGTGCCGTTTAGGGTCTCTTGACGGAGTCAAATTTGGGCAATTCGGTGCGAGTCCCACGATTCTCGTTTTGACTCCAAAATTAACCCATTTCCGTTTGTGGTGATTTTGGTGTCTAAATGACCGTACTAACGTTGTGATCCTATATTTGATAGAGTGACAGGATTCAAAGGTCGTTCGGGGAGGAAAAGCTTTGATAAAGTGACTTGGAGAGCGCGCGATCGGCCTTAAGGTAGGCTACGGGTTTCTTTCTTTTAGATTGAGCTTAATTGTGTAAAAGCATGTCGATTGAAATGAATTGTGGGTGGGTATCAGTTTCCTACCTTACTTTGATTAGATACCTCATGTTAGGATCGATTGGCCATATTTCGGGTATAGTATCATGTTAACCATTTTAGTAGAGTTGCATACTTATGTACTAAATGTTATTGTGCACTTGTATGCTATATGTTGTATGCTTGTTCATCCTTAACTGTAAGCTTGATGTCCTTAGTTTAGGTTAGGCTAGCATTGCCTTAGACTTATGATCCGTGTGGGCTAGATAGCCTTGACTTTCTGCCGACGTCGTTTGGATGGCTTAGCTCTTTGTAGAATGGAATAACAGACTTGAGTCTGATAGTTTGAGCCTTAGATTAGGCGTTATCGCTTCTTGGTGCACTTATGTATCTTTTCCCTCTAGTTCTGACGCGTTCTCGAAGGTTTAGTGCATCACTAAAGGTGTGGGATTGAGATAGTATAGGCTTGGAGCCTTTTCTGTGATTTCTTAGAGTGGACATCGTTCCACGATGATTGCTTTTGGATTGGATCCTATTGGAGATATCATCACCCCCGGGGTTGTTCTTTGTAGATGGGCTGGGAGCGTATCACTGGCTGGGTATACTCGGTGATATCGGCGATCGCCCCTGGGCCTCTCTTTCTAGCTAGGCTGGGAGTGTGCTGTTGGATGGGTGTTCCCAGGTCGCTCTTTTTAGCTAGGCTGGGAGTTGACTGCATGGTAGGACGACTCGCGATATTTACCTCACTCATGGGTCCCTCTTTCTAGTTGGGCTGGGAGTGGACTGTTTGGTTGGGTGCCCCCTAGGGCCACTCTTTCTAGCTGGGCTGGGAGTGCACTGCTGGCTAGGTAGAGTCTGATGGATTATCTTAGTTACTTTAGGCTAGGAGCCCAATTTTCTTCTATCTCAGTAGACTTAGCTTTTCTGTGTACCTGTCGGGCTTATGGGGGTCCGTTCAGATTTTATTTGAACTTGCGCACGAGTGTACCTTCTGCGCTTATGAGGGTCCAGTTAGGTTTAGTTTAGTTGTACTTAGTTTGTTTTTGGTATGCTAGTGTGCTTTTTTTTCATATCCGTTTTGACCTCTTTGTGTCTAGATTCTATCCTTTCTTATTATTTTTACCCTTTTTGCTCAGTCGGCCTATGATGCCTACTGAGTACCTGTTGTGTTAGTACTCATGCTATGTTCTGCATCTATTTCGTGATGCAAGTCCCAGTACCAGTTACCAGCGGTGATTAGTTCCATCCTTCTTTTGCATCTGTGATTCGGACACGAGGGCAAGCACTTGGCATTTTGGGTTTGTACTGTCTCCTTCTTTTGTTTTTAGCTAGTCTTGTTGCCTTTGAGATATGCTCTGTTGTGGTCCACTTTTGGGACTTGTACTCTTTTTTAGATAGCTCTGTACTAGTGACTTCCGGGTTTTGGGAGGGATTTTTGTACATATTTATTTTGGGTTGCTTCCGCCTTGTTATTCTTGTTTTCGCTAGCTTCTGCCCTTTCGCTCATTGCTTGATGTTCTGGGTTACGAGTTGGCTTACCTACTGGTAGGGTATAGTACGTGCCATCATGACTCGAGAAATCGGGTCGTGACAGTTATTTCATGATCTTACTAGTTGGTTTTTATGTTATGTGGTGGGCGTCGGGTTGACCGATGATGCCTACCAGTACGCGTGTTTTGTACTGATACTACTCTTGTTATGTGTTTTGACATAGTCTGGATACAGGATTGGTAACATTTCACTAGGTGTAGACGAAGGAAATCTCTAGCAACTTCTATTCTTCCTTCCGCATGGTTGGAGCTGTGTCTTTTATTATTGTCCAGTTGTACTCTTAGTAGCTCTTGTACATGTTTAGACTAGATCCATGGGAGTTGTTTCAATTACTTTACAAGTTAAAACAAAGGTGTGTCTAAAGGTATTATTATAAAATCACAAGTCTTATATTTATTTCTGTTTTCTTTAAATTTCCGCATGTTTTTATTATTGGGATATGAGGATTCTCCTACTTAGGTGTTAGAGTGGGTGCCCGCATGATCCAGCGGGTTGGGTCGTGACAGATTGACTCTTGAAATTCTATTTGTTACGTAACAAAAATTATAAATTACAATAACTGACAACTTAAAATATTTAAAAATCATATTAAAATTTAATTGATTCTCTAAATTCTATCTATCACATAAAGTAAGACAAAAAAATAACCACGGGCACTTGTGTCTAGTAATGTATACATGTACGTTAATACTACAACGACATAGCCGATATGATTCCACATTGGGATCTAGGGAGAGGGTAGTGTTTACGGATGGACAAAATGAGGGAATGTACATAACTATTATACGGGGATTAAATAATAACAAAATTATTTTAGTAAATTTACTTAAATTTGTCGGTAAAATCAAATACATAAACTATGTATTTAGATTTTAAACTCAATAAATTGGAATAAAATTATTTTCAATTTTAACCTTGGCTTTGATTAAAGATAAAATAATGGGGAGTTTAATAAAAAAAAAAGTGTTTCGGATTGATTTTTGAGACATAATATTATTAAAATTTACACATTCTACTCTTTTGCAAATATCTTATTTTTACATAATTGTTCTTCTTATTATAACTTCTTTCTTTCTTTCTTTCTTTCTTCCTCGAGAGCTTATTATTTTTTAAGCTCAATCTTAGTTATTTTCATTTTTCTGAAGAGCTGAAAAACACTTTTTGTAATAATACTGTTTTGGCTTCTATGCATAAACTAGATGTGGTGTGTCCGTGCTTGTGCTCGACATTATTGTTTGTTTATGTCGTTTAATCAAATAAAATATAAAGAGAATATAAAAGTACAAGAAACAAATTTTGCTAAGCTATAAAGTAAGCAAGAATCATCTTTTATCAATATACATCGAAGAATGTCTTAAAGATGCCGAGTTGGGAGATTAAGAGCTACTGAACTCTTCACCCATAAAGAAAACATTTTAAACTTACTCTAACACTAACCAGCCTATTAGTGTATTAAAAAAACAAGGAATCAAACAAGAGCTACCTTCACAAATTTCAGCGACACAGTATGTTATCAACATCAACTAATTTTGGGCTGATGTAAAATTTGTTCAAGCATCTTGCATTCTTCTTGTCCTCCGCATTCATATTTGTTTCATGTCTTATAAGGAAAATAGTTACCTATCAAGCAATAGTACCTTAGAATTTGAAATTTTCAGAGCTACAATCATCTGCGAAGGAGATCCAACAGTCTAATATCAAGATTATGAAATAGCCATAACAAAACACATCCAAATGAAGTAATGAACTATTTAATTTTTACAAATTTTTAACTTGGTTCCACCGTGCATATATTAATTGAATTAGATTCATTAGTGTTAACTTTACATTTGCAGAGTCATGCATGTAAGTCAAAAGAAAAGATTACTTCATCTGAAGTTTGACAAAGTAAGTTCAATCATATATATATATATATAAAAGAGAACCCTAGGCCCGCCTATGTGGCGTCACCACAAACCAAGATTCCCTTTTAATTTATTTATGTCCAAAACTAGCCTTCTCCTTTCATGAAAAGTTGTGACTTTTATGAACAATTGCGACTTTTATGAACAGTTGTGACTTCTATGAAAAGTTGTGACTTTTATGAAAAGTCATGCCTATTATGAAAAGTTATGACTTTTATGAAAGGTTGTGACATTTCCAAAGGGTTGCAACTTTTTCAAATAGTTGTGACATTTTCGATAAGGTACAATAAACATTTGTGCACACTATCATTTATTGTCTATAAATAGAGGGATTTCCTCACATTTTAAAACAATGAAAATTTTGTACACTTCTTCTTTTTCTGTACAATCAAATATTCGTGTACTTTGCTCCTGTTGAGTGGCTCACTGAGACCATTGTTTTTGTATCAATACACTGGTGAATCGTTCAATCTTGAGAGAATGTATTCCTTTAAACATTGGGTACTAGAGGGGAATAATTTACATAAAGGAACATTGTGCATTCAGTGAGATCGATTTTTTCCTTTTTGTTTCATTCTATTGTTACAGATCCCAGTATGTTTTTTACGGTCATTAATTTATGCTTATGTTATTAAGGATAAATGATAAAATGTTGTAATTTTCATTTTCCTTTACATTATTAATGTTTGTTACTACGTAATCTTGTATGTAAGATAATACAGTGTTTTAATTTTAATGTATGATAAATTTTAAGTTGTTTTACAAATTCCGTAATATTAAATTCCCACGCGAGGTGCGGGTAATTTTACTAGTATTCAATAATTTAGCTCCTGCTAAACATACAGTCACGTTACCAAAAACCTGCAATGTGACATTGTTATTGGACTACTTATTGGTCGGCATATATAGAACATATAGTTCAACATTTAGCGGCAAAGTAGTTGTCTGTATTATTATATATTCAAATGTAGAGTCCATGTTATTAACTTTCCAATCGTTCAACTTCAGTGGGTTCAAGAGAAATAGTATTAGGGTGGGGAAATAATCAACCATAATATAACAAACAAAATCATTTATCTTGAAGTTCGACAAAGCTTATACGCCTAGTAATTAAGAGTTTGAGGTGGAGTGAAGAGTTTGTTTGATTATTAGGATGATTCTTGCCATCCTGATATTTGGATTAATTACCAGTTTACCCTTTTGTGTTCGAAGAAAACTCATGATAATAATAATAAATATGTTGTAAATTGGATGTCCACACTAATATGTTAAGTGTTATAAGATTAATACACACAAAATGCTATGTGGTGTATACTAATTAGCCATTTGATATACTTGGTGCCCAAAGTGTATACATGGCAAGAAGATATCCATGTACCACACTTTGGGCACAAGTGCATACAACTATATATACCCCTATTTTTGTAATAAAGATTGCGGCAAGAGTAAGTGAAAGAAAATACTATACATACTATTTCTCATCTTTCTTATTATCTTAGTTTTTATTTTTATTTCATAACACGTTATCAGCACGAGTCTCTTCATCTATGAGCATCTCCGACAGTGTATTAGTCAAAACATAAATAGTATAGAGTATATTATATTTTGCTATATAAGTCTTCTTATACTTGATAGTCTAAATTTAACGTGTTTAATGTAATTATCGTTAATATTATCATGGATTTTTGAGCTAATTATTGAAAGGATAATTAGTACATACTTAATGATAACCTTGTTGAAAGAATTGAACTCACCGAAATCACTAGAAGACTAAAAGTGAATAACATGAATTTTTAATTTGGTTGATACTTTGTTGTGGTTATCACCTAAGTAATACATAATTGCTTTTAAAGGAGATATAGTTGATTTAAGGAATGCATATCAAAATAAAAAGAAATAGGTATTAAAATTTCTTATGTTGACCTACATTAACTTTGCTCAACATCATTGATTATTTTACACTTGTTTATCTTTCCCTAGCTAATCATTTAGTTCTTGAATTATTATAATATGTTATATGTACCAACATAACTTGTTTTATAGTTTCTTTAAAAAGGAAGCAAACTAATATTTGAAGAAGTATTTTATTTTCTTTTGGAATCATCAAAAGGACTTTTCTATCATGAAAGATTCTTTGAAGTCATGCCATTTAGGTTGGCAATTGACAAACTTGTCAATGGTAAGCTAATGGTATATTTTTGTTTTATGGTAAGCTTCCTTCATAATACTAATTACATTAATACTGATTTGTATATATCTACAAAAAGAGTATGCT
The DNA here is from genome assembly GCA_029007595.1 of Solanum commersonii. Lineage (NCBI taxonomy): Eukaryota > Viridiplantae > Streptophyta > Magnoliopsida > Solanales > Solanaceae > Solanum > Solanum commersonii. Next base: position 785,723 of record JAJTWQ010000164.1, on the reverse strand, counting down.
AAAATATGCTACATGTCAATGAGACAAATTGACATGTAGACTTTATTAGGTCCATTTATCAAGTGTTTATTTAATTCTTGAATTTTCAGGTATCATTTCATTTATTGTGATTATTAGTGTTTACTTTTAGTTGCTTTATCTATGAATTACAATTGAAGAAAGAAATTTTCTTAACTAGCAACAAATGAAGTCAATGTTGAGAATTGATTTGTTGATATTTTGATAAGTGAATTATTCATAAATTTTTAAGTTGAGAATAATATTCAGGGCCACCTATGAGGATCAATTTTGTATTGTTTAGCAAAGGTAATAACTTGTATATGATATTTTGAAGTGTTATTATGACTAAATTTATTTGTGCTATTAACAATGAAGTAACAATATTTTAAAGACTCAAGGATGAATTTTATTTTGGACTATATATGATGTCATTGATTGAGGTAAGACGGTGAATTCAAATTTCACCACACCAAGAGGGTAAGACATCGATTGAAGTCTCGATGCACCATCATGATAAGATTTTGGGTTCAAGTCCCTTCATATTTTGGCCTAACACGCCTTTGTATGGACAAGACATTGTGTTAAAGTCCCAATGCAATATATTGATATATAATGATGATTGAGCAAATCGATATGCTCTTGCTAAAAATTGTGAAGTCCGTCCCACTAAATATGCTCCATTCATTTAAGTGAATGTGATAGCAGTATAATAAAAGTCTGAAAGATGACAAGATTATTTTACGATCGGACAAATGAATATCGACGTGAATGGACAAAATAATAATAGTCACCATTATGATAATTGTAAAAGAAAGAACAATATGAGTTCTCAAAATTGTCCTTCAAAGAGTAAAGGTAATTTTTGTCATCAAATTTGGTATGAAAGGTATTGGGCACGCGATTACTGTATGTGCAAACTAATTTAATTTTATAAATCCTCCATCATAATAAAGAAATATAAAGTGAAGGTGCACTTGACCTTTCAAAGGTGATGTCGAGGTATGTCATTGAATATGATAAATTTCAAAGAATGACAATGAACTTCTAATGAAAGGAATAATTGTGAAGAATGTATGTATGATTATCGTCAATTCCTTGAAGAGAATGTGACTTGTGATAATTATCATGAAAAGTGGACCATTCTTGAAAATGAATGTGTCAAGAGATGATGAAAATTATAAAAAAGGACATCTTCGATTTAAGAAATACCAAAACTCACCCCTATGGGAGGTTAGAGAGAAATTAAGAAATTTATTTTGGTATAAATGTTCATTGGTCAAGTACTTTTAGTACATCACAAATCTTATGGTATGTTTTAGTATGAACTACCAAAAGGGCAAAAGAAGGAAATAATTTAATTTCTTGCCAAAAATGTCATTGGTTATGTATCTTTGTGCATCCAAAATATTTTGTCAGATATTAAATAAAAGGGAGGAGATACTAATGACAAAAGTAAATCAAGAAACAAGTTTTGCTTGTAATGATTTTGACCATGACAATAATGATATAAATTTCTCCTTGAAATAGATGTGAACCACATGAACAATGTTATGAAATATGTGGTAGTATCCAGTTAATTGCAAGCTTTGGTGAGCTAATATGCTATTACCAAAAGAAATAAAATTGCTCATGATATTGAAATTGTAGAAAGTCTTGGAAGAAACTTTTTAAGTATCAAAGAAATAGTCAAAGAAAAAAAAATTGAGACTACAAAATATGAAAAGATTTAAGATCTTCATATTATTGCAATCAAAGTGGGTTATAAATATTTACGTGAAGAATTATCCATATTTGCATATTGTTTGTGGTAACTAAGTATGGACATGATGATGGAATCACACGCAAAATAAACTAGAAGTTTATTGAAATAAATATCAATTGGCATGACCGGTTATTGATCATCCTGGTTCAAATATGATACGAAAATAAATGAGAATTCATGTGGTTATATATATGGAAGAAATAATAAATTCTTCAAGAATTCTCTTGTGTTGTTTGTTTTCATGATAAAATTATCATTGCACAAGCAAAGGTTGAGATTGTATCTCTTGAAATTTTGAAATGTATAAAAAGGTGAATATGGGCCCATTCACCCGCCATGTGAACCATTTACTATTATATAGATGCATCTATGTATGGTCACATGTTCTTCATTATCAACTTGCAATTTGATTTTTGCAAAGGTTGTTTGCTCGAATTTAAATCAAGAACACATTTCAGTTATAAAATTATAGTGATGATATTAGTTTATATCCAAATGGTTTAAGCAGAAAGTATATGCTTCCAATTATAGCTAAATCATTGGTTATGAGAACAAAACTTCCAAAAGAAATTTGGTATGAGATGTGTTATTTAAAGTATAGCAACACTTATACGTATCAAGCCAACAAGGTTCCCCTATCATAATTGGTTCAAGGTCAGGAACCAAATAATTCTCATCTAGAAATTTAAATGTGTGATATATTATTTCATTGCTCCACCATTACGAAATGCACAAAGATGAGTCCCCAAATAAGGCTGGGTGAATGTTAGATTCTCTAACATTAGGGGGAGATATAAGCAACTGGAAAATAAGTTATACATAATGAATTATCATTGGTATGATCCTTATTGAAGAGATTATTTAAGTCAATTGTCAGACACATCTCTGACCCTATATTATAATCCAGTTATAAATGCTCCAATGAAAAGTCCTTGAAGGACATAATTTATGGCACTCCTGAAGCGTGACATATTAATCGATTCGAAAGATAAAACTTCTTGAAGAATAAAAGGAGAAAATGATCAAAATGGTCATAATAATGAGGCAAGTGCTTTAGAAAAAGCATCATGACATAATACTTTATAAAAACCTTGGCAAAGGTTCAGGTACCTGGAAATGCTGAAAAATAAAGTGAGACAACATATGTCACATTAGAATCGATATCAAATATCGTCAACGATATTTTGAATATAATGTAACGCTCAAAATTATAAATGGTGATGAGGATCTTGATATTAAATCTGTCAAGAGTTGACAGATACATGATTGGCCAAAAACAAAATACAATTCAAGTATTTTTCTATTCACTTGGAAAAGTGATGTTTTGGACTTATATTGTCCATATACCAAGATATAATGTCAGTGGGGGTACAAATGAATTATTGTGCGATAAGCAAAATCGTAAAATATAAAGTACGGATTGGGCATTGAAAAATAATTTTTTTTTATAAAAGTCCTGACATTATTGTATGGAGATGTATACTCCCAAGATGGATGCAATGAGATTTAAAAAAAAAAACAAGGGCACAAAGGCCCATTTATTGACTAATAAGAAAACAAAAAGACATCCAGTCCAAACAAAAATAAAAAGATGCAAAAGGGAAACAACAACAAAAAACAAAAGAAAAGAGATCCAAAAGGAAAGAGATGAAGATACACACATTTAGAAATCTGCAAAGACAAGAATTTCAGCCTTCACACTCCAGATCTATACACTCCTTGATGTATTTTCGATCCACAACAACACCAATCAACAGCCATCTTCGTTGGGCTCGATCACAACTCGAAAAATTTCATCTAGCATTTGAAGATCATTAACTATCAAATTTGATACTTCAACATCCATGGTTGCCCACATTTATTCGAGTTCAATACCTCTAATTCAAAGTGAGTGGATCTATCTTTATTGTAGTTCATGCTATTGAGATGTATGCCTTCAACTAAGCTAAGTACACTTTATTTTGCTATTAAAAATCATGATTTCTTTCCCCTCTCTATATCTCAATGGGTTGAATCTCAACAGAGATTGATACCACCATCTAAGGTCAAGATTAAAGAAAGAAAGAAAGACCTAATTTTTAATAACTAAAATAAAAGATAGTTTTAACAAATTACAGAGAGACAAAGGAGCCAATTGATTTCCCTCCTTCAAAACCAATTACCTGATTTGGTATTAGTTGAACACCCCAAAGCTCTCACCAGGTGCATATACTCAAACCAATATAAAATTACTTCAGTCAATAGTTAACGAATTAAGATACTAACATCTGACTTCAAATTGTATGTACCATGGACAGTAACCTGCATAATGTTGTTTAACTATACGATATATCCATTTGTTTAACTGTATGACATTTCAATTTGTTTGTCTTCTTCTTATTTGAGGAGTTCTGCTTTTGTCCAAGTTTAGAATTCTCCGTCCTTCCATAAGAATGTCTTGACCGTTACTAAATTGATAATCACCTGCAAAATCAAAAACTAGGTTAACAAAATAATCTGCAAGAGTATTTCCTTCCCAAAAGGAATGTTGTACTTCTGCGATTACAAAACTCCTCAAACAGTTTATGGAAGTAATCCCCAAAGACACACTCCAAGGGATATCTCATCTTCCTTCCAGAATCTATACCATGGCCATAGAATATGTTTCAATAATGACATGTGATAAAGAATGCTCCTTACAAAAGCCAACCCCTCTCTAATAGCTCTTGCTTGATCAGTTACCAAATTAGTAGTATTTTGTAATTTGAAACCTTTAGCCACAACCAAACTACTAGAGTGATCTTTGATGCAAAACGCAGTAGAGCTAGGTCCTGGGTTACCCCGGGATGCTCCATCAATATTGCATTTCAACCAATTAGAAGGATGAGGGATCCATCTCACAATGTTGATGTTGTAAGTATTTTTATGCCTTTGAAGCTCCATAATGATAGCAGGCAAATCATTCCTCCCAATATCACTTTTGAACCTGGGTTTAATCACCTTTAAAATAGTGTCATTAATCTCCCAGATAACCTTCTTTTATGAGAATAAACCTCCATGTAAATTAGTGTTCCTTCTCTTCCATAAGCACTATAAAACGACAATGGGGATAACCTGATAAACTACTTGAATTCTATAGTTACCTTCTGATGACCACCACCTTCTCATAGTCTGTTTTAGATTAAGTATAGGGCCTATGAGACCAGAAACTCTAAGATAATGATTCCAGCTTCTGATAGCTACCTCTCCGGTAGAAAAAGGTGTTCAATAGTCTCCTCCTCTGAAATAGAGCAACACTTGCAACTTTGAGATATGTTAAGAGTTCCAAAAGTGCATTAAAGATGACACGGGAACTTTACCGTTCCAAATTATCCAAGCTAGAAAGGAGAATTTGAACGGTAACCCCTTAATCCACAAGTGTTTCAAATCTTAATTAATGTCAACTTTTTGTCTCAACAACTCCCAAGCACTTTTAACACTAAAATTTCCAGTACTAGACTTAGTCCACCAGGGTTTATCTCTGTGTTCACTTGGCCGCACAAAAAAACATGTTAAGCCTGATATGGTCCACAACATACTCAGGTAAGGCACCTTGTAACGCAATAAAATCTCAACCCTCTTCATTTAATAACTCTCCAATGTCTCTCATAGGGTGACAAGTGTGCACATTAGACTGGTGCAAGTATAAGGGACCAAGATTGGTCAAATTGTCATACCACACGGTAGAAGTACCCCCTCTAGGTTCCCACCACAAGTGTTGTTCTAGGCTGTCTCTATTCTCCAACATATGTTTCCAAACTTGAGAACCCCTTTTAAATTGAATCAAAGTAGGAATTTGTTTCTTACAATATTTATTCCATAAGAAGTTAGACCACAAAGAATTTTTTGTCCTAAATTTCCACCACAATTTAGCATATATAGCCAAAGAGACATCAAACATACACCTGAATCCTAATCCCCCTTTATGTTTAGGCAAACAAACCTTAACCCCTACTGACCAATGTTTACTTATTCCTGATTCCTTATTACTCCAAAAAAATTTAGCAAAGATCTTGTATAGCTCCTTAATAACACATTTAGGAGGGGTGATAGCAGAAAGAACATAAATAGGAATGTTTTGAAGAACACTAGTGAGGAGAACCTCTTTACCACCAAATGAGAGCATTTTCCCCTTCCATGCTTGAAGTTTACCTCTAACTTTTTCAAACAGATCAGTATAATGTTCCTTCCTTTTCCTAGAATGAGTGATAGGACATCCTAATTATTTCATAGGAAAAGAACCTCTACTCATTCCAGTACATTGTTCCACCTAGTGTGAGATTCTTGCAACTACTTTCTGGTGCAAGTAATAAAATCTATTCTCCTTATTCACCTTTTGACCAGATTGCTTTTCATAATCTTGCAAGACTGTCATAATTTTCCCCAAAGAATAATTATGGGTTGAAGAAAAAATAATTATATCATCTGCATATGCCAAATGATTCAAATTAGCACTCCACTTAGGCATCCCATAACCTACAAATTGAGGATCATCAAATAAATAGTTAAGATCTTTACAAAGAACCTCATTTGATAGTATAAAAAGGGTTGGGGGGAGAGGGTGTAAAAACCCCGACTTTTTAAAACGTCTAAATTAACTCGTATCTTAGTGGAAAGATAAGGAGGGTGGGTAATGAATTATAAATGTTGTGGTATGTCATATTTTAAGCATTCAAGGGTTGTATCTCAAGTTTTGAAGTTAGGTAAGTGACAAAATAAAAGTTGGCATAAGTTATCGTAAGTTCCTTTTTAAAGATTTCCCTCAAATTTGGGTCAAATGTCTTGGATGTTTTCTCCCAATATGTAAAGAGTTAGAAAGCCTATTACCCATTAAATCGAAGGCCTATGAGTCTAGTTTTCTACGCACAAAATCCCATATCCAACCGACATCGGAGTAAAGAGTTATGAGGGTTTGAATCCGAGTCCAATCTGGGTCGGATAAAAAATGTGGTATGTTGGCTTACTCAACATTTTAAGCCATGAAAACATTTCTTTTCACTTCAAAACCTGGAAGAAATCTTAAGAGAGGGTTCCAATGGAGTTCTTGCATGATGAACATTAGTTTTTGACGATTTCTACCATTAAAGGTTGCCCCCGTGCCTAGAAACGTGATCTCTACACGTGGCAATCATTTTTCCCTTCTATTAGCTGCATTTGGAGCTAGTTTATATTTATTGGTGTTTCTTCAAGGTTTACACTTGGTTAACTAAGGTAATCATCTCGGGACTCTTTTATGATTGTTTTTATGAATTTCTACAGACGTTTCGACAAGTTTGGGCAATATGGAAAATCTGCCGATTTAAGATTAATTATGAACTGTTTATAGGTGCATACTAGCTGTGTATATATAGTGTTTGTGAAGCTTAGGACATAAGGAAAAACTTTCGTGAAGAAACTACGGTCTTTCGAGCATTCATTGGAAAGGTATGTTCAGGCTATTCCCTTCGTTTGGCATGCTTCCTTAGAGCTTGGGAGTGATATAATAGAGTAGTTAATATTGGTGATCTTGTAGATGTAATTGTGAGTGGTTGGCTGATTGAGTTGTTATAAACCCTCATTTTAGGGACTCATAATCTGTTAAGAACAACCCTAAGTTAGGAATGACTTGGAGATTATTCATATATATTGTTTATAGCAAAATTGCTCGCCTTTAGCCTATTCAATTGTTTATTGTCGCCCTTGGGGCTATTGTGGTTAGTTGTTGAGCTATGAACTGCCTATGGGGCAATGATGTTGTCTAATAGGACTATGTTATTGCCAAAGAGGGCTATGTGTTTGTCACGACCCGATTTCTCGAGTCATGATGGCACCTACTATACCCTACCAGTAGGTAAGCCAACCCGTAACCCAGAACATCAAGCAATGAACGAAAGGGCAGAAACTAGCGAAAACAATAATCTAAACAAGAATAACAAGGCGGAAGCAACCCAAAATAAATATATACAGAAATCCCTCCCGGAACACGAAAGTCACTAGTACGAGCTATCTAATAAAGAGTACAAGTCCCAAAAGTGGACCACAACAGAGCGTGTCTCAGAGGCAACAAGACTAGCTAAAACAAAAGAAGGAGACAGAACAAACCCAAAACGCCAAGTGCTCGCCCTCGTCTCCGAATCACCACTGCAAAAGAAGGCTGGAACAAATCACCGCTGGTAACTGGTACTGGGACGTGCATCACCAAATAGATGTAGAGCGTAGCATGAGTACCAACACAACAGGTACTCAGTAGGCATCATAGGTCGACTGAGCTAAAAAAGGTAAAAACAAAAAGAAAGGATAGAATCTAGACACAGAGGAGTCAAAGTGTATATGAAAAGAAAGCACACGAGCATACCAGAAACAAACTAAGTACACTAAACTAACCTAACTGGACCCCCATATGCCCAGAAGGTACACTCGTGCGCAAGCTTAAATAAAACCTGAACGGACCCCCATAAGCCCGACAGGTACACAGAACAGTTAAGTCTACGAGAAAAAAAAGAAAACCGGGCTCACAGCCCAAAGTAACTAAGATAATCCATCAGACTCCACCCAGCCAGCAGTGCACTCTCAACCCAGCTAGAAAGAGTGACCCTAGAGGGCACCCAACCAAACAGTCCACTCCCAGCCCAGCTAGAAAGAGGGACCCGTGAGTGAGGTAGATATCGCGAGTCGTCTTACCATGCAGTCAGCTCCCAGCCCAGCTAGAAAGAGTGACCCGGGGACACCCAGCCAGCAGCACACTCCCAGCCCAGCTAGAAAAAGAGGCCCGGGGACGATCACCGATATCACCGAATCTACCCAGCCAGCGATACGTTCCCAGCCCAGCTAGAAAGAACGACCCCCGGGGGTGATGGTATCTCAAATAGGATCCAATCCCACAACAACCACCGTGGAACACCGTCCACTCTAAGAAATCACAGAAAAGGCTCCAAGCTTATACTTTCTCAAACTCACGCCTCTAGTGATGCACCAAACCTTCGAAAATGCGTCGGAATCGCAGAATGCGAGGGAGAAGATACAGAAGTGCAGCAAATCGCGATAACGCCTAATCTAAGGCTTAAACTATCATACTCAAGTCTGCTACTCCAGTCTACAAGGAGCTAAGTCATTTGAACGACGTCGGCAGCAAGTCAAGGTTATCCAGCCCACACGGGTCATAAGTCTAAGGCAATGCTAGCCTAACCTAGACTAAGGACATCATGCTTACGGTTAAGGATGAACAAGGCATACAATACAAAGCATACAAGCATACAATAACATTTAGCACATAGACATGCAACTCTACTAAATCGAATAACATGATACTATACCCGAAATATTGCCAATCGATCCTAACATGAGGTATCTAATCAAAGTAAGGTAGTAAACTGGTACCCACCCCCAATTCACTCCAATCGACATGCTTTTACACAATTAAGCTCAATCTAAAAGAAAGGAAGTCGTAGCCTACCTTAAGGCCGATCGCGCGTTCTCCAAATCACTTTACCGGAGCTTTCCCTTTTTGAACAGTCTCAAAACACTACCCCGCTATCAAAAAGTGAGTCACAACGTTACTACGGTCATTTAGACACCAAAATCACAACAAATGGAGACGGGTCAATTTTGGAGTCAAAATGGGAATCGTGGGACCCGCACCGAACTGTCTGAATTTGACTCCGTCAAGAGACCCTAAACAGCACCCTAAACTTGTGTTCCAAAATGAAACACAATTCGAGGCTCAAAACACAGCAAAAACAAACAAGCAAGAAACCACACATTAATCAACTAAAAGAAACCCTACAGCAGCCTTCTAAACTTGAAAAAAAATGAAAATTGAAAGGCGCCCAGCACTCTTTCAATACTCTACGATGAAGTCTCGACAATTCTCAACATGTGGGACTTCGAATCACCCAAAACCGAGCTAAAATGAGTGAGATATCACCAAAACAATAACACAAAAAACAAAGGCTCAAAAAAGGTACTGCAGTCAAGTTTTGTCGCGAAATTACCTCAAACTACGTGTACCCAATAACTTTCGAACACCCTATAGCGAAGCCACCAAAAATACGAAGCTCCCGCACTTCGAATCGCCTAAATCGAACAAAAAATGAGAGGGTTATGAGAGGTTAAAGTTTGGAAATATGTTGGCTGTTTTTCTGCATTTATTGTAGATTTCAGCAATAATTCCCAAGACTTAAAACTCCGACGGGGTGCTCCGAACTCGTTCGGAACCCCGTGCACGCAAACGAGATATGCAACCATACCAAATTTGATATTCCAAACTCAACGGCGCAGTCAAAATTACCATTAAAGGTCATCTCGATAAAAAGTGGGTCCCACTTCTAATGGCCATTTTAAGTCAAAACTCACAAAAAGGATCGGAAAGATATCGAAAATCTCGGGACACAAAAGGAGGGTCAATCTAGACCAAACTCAACATTCCGAAGCTAACCACACTGACAAAATTCTCATCCGAGCGCGTTTACTCAAAATGTTGACCAAAGTCAAACTTAGGCTTAAACTTAAAGTTAAAACACCTAATCGCACCGACTCACACTGAAAACCTCGGGAGTTATGTCGACCATGCTACTAGCCTAAAATGATCCTTTCGGAGCTGATGGAATCTTCAGAATTGGATTTCGATGTCATCTTCTTGAACTTTTGATCAAAAATGATCGTTCAAGGTTCATAAGCTCCAAAACACAAAACCTCGCACCAAGACCAAACGAACGACCAGGTGACCGAACTGTCAGTCCCAACAAGTCATAAATGACTTGGGGTCACTACAGGAACGCTCTAAACGATACACAGCAGGCAAGACACAGAAATGACCTGGAAGGACATTACAATATCCACTACTAAAAAGGACTTTCGTCCGCGAAAGTAAGGGTCAAGAAGTACCTGAAGGCTCAAACAAGCCGAGAAACTGCCCTCGCATCTCCTGCTCGATCTCCCAGGTAGCCTACTCGACTGGACGATGCCTCCAACGGACCTTAACAGCAGGAATGGCTCTCGAGCGCAATCTTCTCACATCTCTGGCTAGAATGGCAACTGACTCCTCTACAAATGTCAAACAACCATCCAACTCGACTGCATCATACTGGAGCACATGGGACTCATCAGGAACATACCGCTGCAATATCGAGACATAGAAAACTAGGTGGATGGATGAAAATGCTGGAGGTAGGGCCAACTCATAAGCAACTTCCCCTACTGTCCGGAGTATCTCAAAAGGCCCAATGTACATGGGGCTAAGCTTGCCCCGCCTCCCAAACCTCATCACGCCCTTTATGGGCGACACACGGAGGAATACCCGATCGCCAACAGAGAATCTCAAAGGTCGGCGCCTCCGATCTGCATAACTCTGGTGCCTACTCTGAGTCGTCCTGAGCCTATCCTGAATCACCCTCACCTGATCCAGGGCCTTTTGAAGCAAATCTGTACCACGCGGCCTAGGCTCTGTAGACTCAAACCAACCAACTGGAGAGCGACAATGTCTACCATATAACGCCTCGAATGGAGCCATCTGAATACTAGAGTGGTAGCTGTTATTGTACGCAAACTCTGCCAAAGGTAAGAACTGGTCCCACTGACCTCCAAAATCCATAACACAGGCCCGCAACATATCCTCAAGGACCTGAATAGTACGCTCCGACTGGCCATCCGTCTGCGGGTGAAAAGCTGTGCTAAGGTCAACCCGAGTGCCCAACTCATCCTGAAAGGTCCTCCAAAAACTGGACGTGAACTGAGAACCCCGATCAGATATAATAGAAACTGGCATCCCATGAAGTCGAACCACCTCCCGAATATAGATACGAGCCAACCTCTCGGCGCTAAATGAAGACTAAACAGGAAGGAAATGTGCTGACTTGGTCAATCGATCAACGATGACCTAAATGCTGTCAACACCTCTAGAAGTCCGAGGCAACCCCACAATAAAGTCCATAGTGATACGCTCCCACTTCCACTCTGGAATGGGTAATCTCTGAAGCTCACCACCAGGCTTCAAATGCTCGGCCTTTACCTGCTGGCAACACAAGCAACGGTAAACAAAGTCAACAATATCTCTCCTCATGCCACTCCACCAGTAATGCTGCCTCAAATCACGATACATCTTCGCTGTGCCCGGATGGATAGAGTATCTAGACTCATGGCCCTCAGAAAGTATCAAGTGTATCAAATCCCCAACTCTCGGAACACAGATGCGCTCGGCGAATCTCAACACTCCATCATGATCTAAGGTAGCCTGACCACCATCACCCGCTAACACTCAATCTCTAAGGGCCACCAAGGCCTCATCCTCAAACTGACAACCACGGATCCTATCAAGCAAGGAAGACTGAACTCCCATATGGGCCAAGACACATCTAGGATCTGAGATATCCAACCGAACCATGTTATTGACTAAGAACTGAATGTCCACAGCCAAGGGTCGCTGCTCAACAGATAAAAAGGCTAGACTACCCATACTCACCGCCTTTCGGCTCAAGGCATCCGCTACCACATTTGCCTTGCCCGGATGATAAAGAATAGAGAGGTCATAGTCCTTTAGGAGCTCAATCCAACGACGCTACCTCGAATTAAGGTCCCTCTGGCTCATGATGTACTGAAGACTCCTGTGATCTGTATAGATCTCACATCGAACTCCATACAAGTAGTGCCTCCAAATCTTAAGTGCAAAAACTACCGCCGCCAACTCTAAGTCATGGGTGGGGTAGTTGCGCTCATGAATCTCAAGCTGCCTCGACGCATAAGCAATAACCCGACCCTGCTGCATCAATACACAACCCAAACCAATGCCGGATACGTCAAAATAAACCGTGAAGCCCTCGCCCTCAACTAGAAGTGTCAATATATGAGCGGTGGTCAATAACTCTTTGAGCCTCAAAAAGCTCGCCTCACACTCCTCTGACTAAACAAATGAACATCAACTCGAGTCAACCGGATCAGAGGTGCTGCCAAGGTAGAGAAACCCAACACAAATCGTCTGTAGTAGCCTGCTAGTTCGACGAAGCTTCGAATCTCAGTAACTGAGGTAGGCCTAGCCCAACCACGAATAGCCTCAATCTTCGCCGGATTTACCATAATGCCCTCCTTAGATACAACATGCCCCAAGAACGCCACAGAGTCTAACCAAAACTGGCACTTTGAGAACTTGGTATAAAGCCGATAATCTCTCAAAGTCTGGAGCACAACTCTCAAATGCTGCTCATGATCACCCCTACTCCGCGAGTATATCAAAATGTCATCAATGAAGACTATGACGAAGGAATCAAGATAAGGCCTGAACACGCGCGTCATCAAGTCCATAAAGGCAGCAGGGGCATTAGTCAACCCAAATGACATCACCAAGAACTCATAGTGGCCATAACGGGTCCTAAATGCAATCTTAGGGATGTCCGCTACCCTAATCCTCAACTGGTGGTAACCGAACCTCAAATCAATCTTACAAAACACTGAAGCTCCTTGTAGCTGGTCAAATAGGTCATCAATCCTAGGCAGAGGATATCGATTCTTCACTGTCACCTTATTCAACTGCCTATAGTCAATGCACATGCGCATCGTACCATCCTTCTTAACAAAAAGAATGGGAGCGCCCCAAGGTGATACACTAGGTCTGATAAATCCCTTACCCAAGAGATCCTGAACCTAAACACTGAGCTCCTTGAGCTCTGCAGGAGCCATCCGATATGGCGGAATAGAAATAGGCCGAGTACCTGGCTCAAGCTCAATCGGAAAATCAATATCATGCTCTGGGGTAGGCCAGGTAGGTCAGTAGAAAACACATCTAAGAAGTCACGAACAACAGGAAGTAACTCAACTAGAGGAACCTCCCTACTCACATCACGTACAAAGGCCAAATATGATAAGCATCCACTAGCCACTAGCCTACTAGCACAAATAAAAGAGATAACCCCAACTGGTATGCTACCACGAGATCTCTGCCACACCACCGGAAGAATACCAGGAATGGCTAAGGTAACGATCTTAGAAAAGCAATCTAAAACAATGCGATAAGGGGATAACCAGTCCATGCCCAGAATTACATCGAAATCAACCATGTCAAGCAATATAAGGTCAGCCCGGGTGTCACGCCCTTGGATAGTAACTAAGCAAGATCGAAATACCTGATCCACTACTAAAAACTCACCCACGGGGGTCGACACACGCAACGGTGCTACCAGAGGCTCAGACATCATACTCAATCGAGAGGCATAGTAAACAGAAACGTATGGAAGAGTAGAACCCGGATCAAATAAAGCCAAAGCGGGCTGCTGGCATAAAAGAATCATACCTGTGATCACATCATCTGATGCCTCAGCCTCCGCCCTCGCTGGAGCTGCATAGAAGTGGCTATATCTGCCTCTGCCCCGACCATCAAACCTACCACCTGACCTGTCTCCTTGGGGACCACCCCGTATACCTTGCTGACCACCTCTACGATCCTGACCCTGACCACGACCTCTAACTGGAGGTGCTGGTAAAGCTGGGGCAGCTACATGAGGAGCGGGAGCAATACGACTATGCTGAGGGCAGTCTCTGGCCCAATGACCCATCTCACCACACTCATAGCAACCCTGTCGAGGGCGACTCCCAGAAGAATGACTACCATGGCCTGAAGAACCCGACTGAAACACCTCGCGGCCCTGACTCAAACTAGCCTCACTCCGACCACCATCTGATGCCTGAAGAGAGGCCTGTGTAGGTCTGCTAGACTGACCCTCTCGAAACCGTCGTCCAACCCTGTCATGATAATATCTAGACCTGGGGCGGGAGTCACTGTAGCTGCCCTCATGCCTAGCCCTCTTGTCGCTGCCCCTTTGGGCCTCGTGACGAAGATGCTCCATAGTACTAGCATGGTCAACTACGTCTAAAAAAGATCAACCCGCAGAAACTAAGGACTAGGTCTCAAGCCAAAGCTGCAATCTCAACCCACAAACAAAGCACCTAACTCTCTCCTCCTCTGTAGGTAATATCATCTCGGCATAACGGGAGAGCTCATGGAACCTAGTCTCGTACTCCGCCACCAATATGGAGCCCTGCTCCAACCTACTGAACTGATCCCTGAGGCGGTCTCTGACGCTACGAGGGATAAACTTGGCCAAGAAGACCTCAGAAAACTCATCTCATGATACCGGTGGAGATCCAACTGACCTGGTCTGGATGAATGTACGCCACCACTGCCTGGCTGGCCCATCTAGCTGGTAAGCAATGAAGTCGGCCCCTCTAGACTCCACAAGGCCCAAAGTGCGGAGCCTCTCACGACAAGCAGTAAGAAACTCGTGGGGAGAAAACCTCGGTGGTGTCAACCTGAGAAACATACCAAGCATCTTCTGGTCCTCAAGCGGCATAGGTCTGTCCGCTGCCAAGGGCTGTACACCCTCAAGTGGTACCTGGACCTGAGGTGCCCTCATTGCAGGTTGATCCTGCGCTACTAGTGCTGGTGTAGCTGGGGCGGGTGGCTGATGCATCCCCCCAAGCACACCTAAGAGCAGAGCAATAGCGGCCTGGAGATCTGGAGTCAGAACTAGTCCGGGTGGCGGCTGGGCTGGCCCCGGCCCCATCGGCTGATCTGGTATACGAAGTGCTGAAGGGTCTGCTACTGGCTCTGGATCCTCCTCTCTCTCCTGGACTGATGCTGCGGCCCTCTCTCGACCTTGGGGTCGACGTCTACCCTAAGCTGGGGCTCTATCTGCAGGCCTGGGTGCGCCACCCCTGCTGGCCGCACCACCTCGCGAGCGAGTCATCCTGCGAAAGAGTGAAACAAGTGAGATCTTAAGGAACCAATAAGACACATGCTGCACGAAAGTGAAACAAAAGAGGAAATCTTTCTATGTACATCCTGTAGCCTCCCGAAGAAAAGTTACGGACGTCTCCGCACCGATCTGCAGGACTCTACTAGACGTTAGCTCTGTACAAGTGAGACCGATGAACCTGGGGCTCTGATTCCAACTTGTCACGACCCGATTTCTCGAGTCATGATGGCACTTACTATACCCTACCAGTAGGTAAGCCAAGCCGTAACCCAGAATATCAAGCAATGAGCGAAAGGGCAGAAACTAGCGAAAACAATAATCTAAACAAGAATAACAAGATGGAAGCAACCCAAAATAAATATATACAGAAATTCCTCCCAGAACCTGGAAGTAACTAGTACAGAGTTATCTAATAAAGAGTACAAGTCCCAAAAGTGGACCACAACAGAGCGTGTCTCAGAGGCAACAAGACTAGCTAAAACAAAAGATGGAGACAGAACAAACCCAAAATGCCAAGTGCTCGCCCTCGTCTCCAAATCACCACTGCAAAAGAAGGCTGGAACAAATCACCGCTGGTAACTGGTACTGGGACGTGCATCACCAAATAGATGCAGAGCGTAGCATGATTACCAACATAACAGGTACTCAGCAGGTATCATAGGCCGACTGAGCAAAAAAAGGTAAAAACAATAAGAAAGGATAGAACTAGACACAGAGGGGTCAAAGCGAATATGAAAAGAAAGCACACGAGCATACCAGAAACAAACTAAGTACACTAAACTAACCTAACTGGACCCCCATATGCCCAGAAGGTACACTCGTGCGCAAGCTCAAATAAAACCTGAACACACCCCCATAAGCCCAACAGGTACACAGAAAAGTTAAGTCTACTGAGAAAGAAGAAAACCGGGCCCACAGTCCAAAGTAACTAAGATAATCCATCAGACTCCACCCAGCCAGCAGTGCACTCCCAGCCCAGCTAGAAAGAGTGACCCTAGGGGGCACCCAACCAAACAGTCCACTCCCAGCCCAGCTAGAAAGAGGACCTGTGAGTGAGGTAGATATCGCGAGTCGTCCTACCATGCAGTCAGCTCCCAGCCCAGCTAGAAATAGTGACCCGGGGACACCCAGTCAGCAGCACACTCCCAGCCTAGCTAGAAAAAGAGGCCCGGGGGCGATCGTCGATATCACCGAGTCTACCCAGCTAGCGATACGTTCCCAGCCCAGCTAGAAAGAACGACCCCGAGGGTGATGGTATCTCCAATAGGATCCAATCCCACAACAACCACCGTGGAACACCGTCCACTCTAAGAAATCACAGAAAAGGCTCCAAGCCTATACTTTCTCAAACTCACGCCTCTAGTGATGCACCAAATCTTCGAGAATGCGTCGGAATCGCAGAATGCGAGGGAGAAGATACAGAAGTGCAGCAAGCCGCGATAACGCCTAATCTAAGGCTCAAACTATCAGACTCAAGTCTGCTACTCCAGTCTACAATGAGCTAAGTCATCCGAACGACGTCGGCAGCAAGTCAAGGCTATCCAGCCCACACGGGTCATAAGTCTAAGGCAATGCTAGCCTAACCTAGACTAAGGACATCATGCTTACGGTTAATGATGAACAAGGCATACAAGCATACAATAACATTTAGAACATAGACATGCAACTCTACTAAATCGAATAACATGATACTATACCCGAAATATTGCCAATCGATCCTAACATAAGGTATCTAATCAAAGTAAGGAAGTAAACTGGTACCCACCCCCAATTCACTCCAATCGACATGCTTTTACACAATTAAGCTCAATCTAAAAGAAAGGAAGACGTAGCCTACCTTAAGGCCGATCGCATGTTCTCCAAATTACTTTGTCGGAGCTTTTCCTTTTTGAACAGTCTCAAAACACTGCCCCGCTATCAAAAATAGAGTCACAACGTTACTACGATCATTTAGACACCAAAATCACAACAAATGGAGATGGGTCAATTTTGGAGTCAAAATGGGAATCGTGAGACCCGCACCGAAATATCTGAAATTGACTCCGTCAAGAGACCCTAAACAGCACTCCAAACTTGTGTTCCGAAATGGAACACAATTCGAGGCTCAAAACACAGCAAAAACCAACAAGCAAGAAACCACACATTAATCAACTAAAAGAAACCCTACAGCAGCCTTCTAAACTCGAAAAAAACAAAAATCAAAAGGTGCCCAACACTCTTTGAATACTCTACGATGAAGTCTCGACAATTCTCAACATGTGGGACTTCGAATCACCCAAAACCAAGCTAAAACGAGTGAGATATCACCAAAACAATAACATAAAAAACAAAGGCTCGAAAAAGGTACTGTAGTCAGGTTTTGTCGCGAAAATACCTCAAACTACGAGCACATAACAACTTTCGAACACCCTACAGCGAAGCCACCGAAAATACGAAGCTCCCGCACTTCGAATCGCCTAAATCGGATAAAATATGAGAGGGTTATAAGAGGTTAAAGTTTGGAAATATGTTGGTTGTTTTTCTGCATTTATTGCAGATTTCAGCAATAATTCCCAAGACTTAAAACTCCGACAGGGTGCTCCGAACTCGTTCGGAACCCCGTGCACGCAAACGAGATATGCAACCATACCAAATTTGATATTCCAAACTCAACGGCGCAGTCAAAATTTCTATCAAAGGTCATCTCGATAAAAAGTGGGTCCCACTTCCAATGGTCATTTTAAGTCAAAACCCACAAAAGGGATCGGAAAGATATCGAAAGCCTCGGGACACAAAAGGAGGGTCAATCTAGACCAAACTCAACATTTCGGAGCTAACCACACTGACAGAATTCTCATCCAAGCGCGTTTACTCAAAATGTTGATCAAAGTCAAACTTAGGCTTAAACTTAAAGTTAAAATGCCTAATCGCACCGACTCACACTGAAAACCTCGGAAGTCATGTACACCATGCTACTAGCCTAAAATGACCCTTCCGGAGCTGATGGAATCTTTAGAATTGGATGTCGATGTCATCTTCTTAAAATTTTGATCGAAAATGATCGTTCAAGGTTCATAATCTCCAAAATACAAAAACTCGCACCAAGACCAAACGAACGACCAGGTGACCGAACTGTCAGTCCCAACAAGTCATAAATGACTTGGGGTCGCTACAAGAACGCTCTAAACGATACACAGCAGGCAAGACACAGAAATGACCTGGAGGGTCATTACAGTGTTACCCACGGGCTATATTGATGTCAAAGAGTGCTATGTGTTGCCTACGGGGCTATTTTGATGCCAAAGAGGGATATGTGTTGCCTACAAAGCTATGTTGATGCAAAAGATGGCTATGTGCAGCCCACAGAGCTATGATGTTACCTAAGAGAGCTATGTGCGGCCTACGGGGCTATATTACTGCCAAAAAGGGCTATGTGACTTCTTACAAAGACAAGGGGCTACCAATAGGGGTATGTAGCTTGATTTGGCACCTTCTAGGCTTATGGGGGCCTAGATAGGTGGTATGTTGTTTGTACCTGCCAAGCTTATGGGGGCTTGGTTAGGTTATTGTTTGATCATTTTTGTATTTTTAGATTCAGTAGTGGGCTAGCATGCTTATCTAAATGTTGATTTCCTTATGTGATTGCTTTTGGTATAGTATGATACTTGCTCATTTAGTCTATAACCTTTCATACTCTGTACAATATTTTGTATTGATGCTCCATTGCCTGGGGGGAGCTGCATTTATGCATGCAGGTCCTGACAGAGTAGACCTCCTCAGCAGCAGGATTGACTTATATCTGATTGGCGATCCCCTTTCCTCCGGAGCTGCCAGAGTTGGGAGGTTCGTTAGCTTTTGTTGTATATATCTTTATGGGTAGGCTAGGGCCCTGTCCCGCCAATCTTTACTACTCTTAGAGGCTTGCAGACTAGTGTGTGGGGTGTATAGCCACGTTATGGCCATGCTGACCTAGTTTATTGGTTTCCTGAAGCTTTGTGAGATGTTTAATGTATTGTCTTGATATATACATGCTTTCAGTTTTGGTATAGATATCATGGTGGCCTTGATGGCCAAATCAGGACTTATGTGCTAGTTGGCTATTTATTTATATGAACTCTTGGGAGTAGCTGTTTATTTTATAGATTTGTTGACAGTGGCCTTGCCAGCCGATGGCTTAGCTTTAAGCTGAGATATACTTGTTTGTTTTATTGATTGTGTGTGGCTGCCATGCGCTAATAGCAAATCATTCAGCAAGGTCGGCTCGAGCCTGAGTTTTGACATTAAGAGCCAGTTGCGCCCCTTGAGTTTGGGTGTGACAGAGGGTCTCCATGCTTCACTCCCCTAGTAGAGTGAAAAAAACCCATAAGACTAACCATTTAGTAAAATAGAGTAGTAATTATTAGAGATCAGTCTCCAAACCATAACTACAAATCTATCTGAGAGACCCATCTTCCTTAGCACTTTCTTAAGGAAAACCTAAGAAACTCTATCATACGATTTACCATGTCTAGCTTTATAACAACATTAGAAGACTTTCCTCTTTTATTAATATATGTAACCAACTCCTGACCCAAGAGGACATTTTCGATCATACTTCTCCCTTTGACGAAACCAGATTGATTAGAAGATATCAAATTAGGCAGAACATTCTCTAGTCTATCATGAATGATTCTAGATAGAATTTTATTCAAAAAATTACTCAAACTAATAGGTCTCATATCTGAGAAGGTTTGAACATTTTCCTTCTTAGGTATGAGGACCAAATTAGTATAAGTTATAGACTTTGGAAGAGTGTTCCTAGCAAAAACGTCATGCGCCATTCTTATGATGTCATAGCCTACAATATCCCATCATACTTGAAAAAAATTGCCAGTTAGACCATCAGGACCACTAGAACTATCACCATCAAGTCTGAATATAACATTCTTCACTTCTTCACCATCCGGAATTACCCCCAAAGTTGTATTCTCCCCATCAGAGATTAACTTGGGAACATGAGATAACAAGGGAAAACTAGTAGCATCCCTAGATTTTGAAAATGCTCTACAGTTTCAACTGCAATATCTTCTTCCTTCTCCACCCATACACCTCGAGAATTTTGAATCCTTGCCACTTTCATTTTATGTCTCATTCATTTAACATGACTATGAAAGAATCTAGTGTTCCTATCCCCACTTTCAAACCATTTGTATCCAGCCTTTTGTTTCCAGAACATTTCTTCAAAATAAAGATATTTATTATACTCAGCTTTGGCTTTCTGCATGATAGCTCTATTCTCACCCGTTTCTATTTCTTCAAAAAGCTTCTCCTTGATTTTTGTTATTTCCTCTCTAATGATGAGCTGCTGAAATATGTCTACAAAGGTTTCCTTACTCCATATAGAGAGGGCCCTTTTAATCTTCTTAATCTTCCTCTTAAAGTCTAAAAGAGGATTAGATGAAGAAGAAACGTCCCAATTCAATCTAACCACATCTTTGAGGTTTCATGCTCTGTCCAGAATTTTAGAAACCTAAAAGGTTTCTTTTTACTGGTAATATTGTCTTCACATGTTAGCAGCATTGAGGCATGATCTGAACATGTTCTAGGCAAATGGTCTACCTCAGAGTGTGAAAACATGTTCTGCAAATCAGTATTTATCAAGTTTTTGTCCAATCTTTCAAAGATACAATCATCTCCAACCCTACCATTCCACCATGTGAATGGACTTCCCTTGAACTGCACTTGAGAGAGATCACATACCTCTATACAAGTCTTAAAATCTTCATAATCATCAGCCATAATGGGCAGTTCACCTATTTTCTCTTCCCCACTAAGTACCCTATTAAAGTCTCCTCCAATTAGCCATGGCCTATCCATTCCTTCTGATAATTGATATAAATCATTCCAAAGCTCCAACCTCTGAGTACTGTCACACTTAACATATACAAATGTTGCATAACAGCTAAATGTTGAATTCTGATTAAGTAGAAAAATAGGGATATGTTGATTTGTATTACCCACTACTGTAACATCATATCCATAGTTAGTAAACACCCATATTTTACCATTGATGTTGTGAGTTACCATAGGCATATTTAGCCTCCTTCTATATCTGTTGATGTATCTAACATGCTGAAAAGGCTCCATCAATGCAACAAATACAAACTTGTGAAAGTTATGTAGCATTTGCACTCTTTGAAATGCATGTTGTGACCTTACCGACCTAATATTCCATATAAGAGCCTTCATTTATATTTTGAACATTGGGATATAGCCTGTCTCCTTGGTTGAAATCTAAAAGGTTGAGTTGATTCTCCTTCACCTTGTTTTCTGTCATTTCTAGCTGACTTAACAACCTTCATTACCCTCAGAGAAAGATTTGCATCAATATATATTTGCTCTATATTCGATTCTGAAATAGTAGTACAATCAACCCCTTTAATCTCTACTAGATCCTCTGGATCTGCGTCTACCCACTTGTGAATGAGAATGTTGTGCAAAGTAGTATTTGGTGATTCAGTAGGGACCCTTACTACTTGGCAATCATCAGATTGCAATGCTATGGGTACAATCATTATCACTATATTATTCTCCCTTTCACTTTCATGGATTTTCTTTAATGTACTAACACTACTGATGTTGCTACATTGGCATGTGTTGTTGACCCTTTTAGACTTGGCATCAACTAGATGTTCAGTATTATTATAATCTTTACCATGTGTTTCTGGACTATTGTAACTCGTGTATATTGTATCTCTTGATATCTTTACATTGTCCATGTGATTATTTTGCTCTCTTCATTAGTAGTAGGTAGTTCTCCATTCTTCTTCGGGCTTTTAACTTTCTAATCTGTAGCACCAGTAGCTACTAAATTGTGCATTCCCTGCTCCTCTTCTTCTTGCTGCTCTAGATATTTCTCTTGATTACTACATTTATCAGATTTTATTGAGACACTTGCTACAGCTGTCTTATCCTTGTCCAAGCGCTTTTCCCTATTCTCGATGTTCTGTAAATTTTTCTCTACATCTTTATCATCATTGCTCCTTACTTTATTCCTTTGAGTATTATCTTGTTGATTGTTGATCTATTTTGCATGCTTCGTGATTTTTTGTGTAGGCTCATACCATCTTGTGAAACCTCTAAAGAGTTCATTATAATCGGAGAAGAAGACAACTTGTGATCACCTTGTAAAAATACCGCAAATGCTTTTGTGATCCATTCCTTAGTTGACATTTTCTTTTTTCCTTCCCCTTCATCTTCTGATGGATCCCCTGTATTAATAGTTCCATTATTTTGAATATTGTTTGTCTTTGTTGTGTTGTTGTCTACCATAATGTTCTCAGCTCAGTCAAGAACATCAAATTTGTTCTCTACTACAGTGGTCACCGGAGGGGCAACATTAATTTTCCCCCTTCTATCCCTCACCACATTCCAGTTGCCACCACTTTTCCACTTGAAAGAATTTTGGCTTCTCCTTTGTGTAGTTTATGAACTTTAGCAATTTGTGGCTCATGATTGATTTGAGCTTTGTCTTGTATTCGTTTTGTATTATGCTCTCCATTGATCATTTTACAGTTGTCATTGTTATGCACATGCATCTTGCATTCAAAACAATATTTACGGACATAATCATACTGAATAACAACCTTTTTTGACCTTATTTCTCCATTTTCCACATTTTCTATGTTCATCTGTACAACATTAGGAAAAGTACCTTTAAGATCAACCAACACCTTCACACGAGCACAACTAGGCCTTGTTTTGTTTATCGTTGCTTGATCTAGATGGATGGGTTTTCCTACTGCCGATGCTAGGGAAAATAGACACTCTTTGACAAAGAATGTAGGTAAAAGATTAGGAAAAGAGATCCACGCCATGGACATTGATGTTTCTTCATTAACCCTAAATCTAGAGTCATAGATCAGTGTACGCATCAAATACGAATACCCATCCTTGCACGTGATATAGAAAGCTCCATTTGAACTATGGTTAACGAAATCCTCATGTTGGGTCAAACGAATAAGAATATGTTTACTCCGAAACAAGCCAATTTGACAATCTCATTTCACCTCACATTGTTTAGGAATGATTTTCTTCAATTTTTCAAGATCAGACCACTCATATGAGAATTTTCCAATTTACCGCATATTGGAGATCTTTAATATGGTTCATTCTTTCTACTTCATGAATGAACCTGAGGAACGCCCCCGATCAAACTGATATCCTTCCGTAAGGATTCATTATCTTGAGAGATTTTCTTCTTTGTCACATTCATAGAGTCGACATATGTTTCTCAAAAGGCTTAATGGTTATAGGATCAATACTCATGCTTGGAAGGGAAGGGAAATTATCTTTTGATAGCTCCCTGGAGGGATCTGGCCGTTGGCCAAAAAGGCCATTCCCTATTAAGATAATTCAAATGGCTACAAAGCACATTAGGAAAAGCTAGGCATCTTACCTTTTTTCTCATGAAAGAGCAAAAGGAAAGTAATCAATTTCGATCTCATTAAAGTGGTTAGAAAGTACCACGTCATAGTGCAATTGGTGCACTTATGTATCTTGCTATTATTATTCATGGTAAATAATTAGTATGCATGTAAAATATAATATCACTCTTATCGGTGGAGATATTAGAGTGAATCAAATATCGATATAAATTATTTATTCTGACCAATTGTGTCCAGATTTATTGATCATGAAATTGCAGGAAATTATGAAAGTTATATATTTTCATTTGGAAATACTGTCATTTCAAGTCATTCCACAAGACAGTCAGTTTTACTAAAAGTGTTTATCAGTGCTTGATTGTTGCTGCTAACAAATCGAACAAGCAATTTGTCTACATCGACAAGATCACAAATTGAATGATTGTCAAAAATATATTTGGTTGAGAACAATAAAACTATCAAGGAAATATGTGACCTTCCTTCGAAATAGATATTTCAACAACATTATATGAAGACAATGTCTCGTGTGCTCAACTTAGAGGAGGATACATCAAAGAAGACTGAGCAAAATATATTTCTTCAAAGTTCTTCTCTTTATTCATGATCTTCAAAAAAAGGATCTAGTTGGTGTTTTACACTTTGTATTCACCAAGTCATTATCAACTTCAACCTTTGAGAAGTTGAGATATAAGATTGGAATGCGTCATCTTCGAGTTGTTAAGTGATGTTTTAATCAGGAGGAGTATAATACGTGTTGCACTCTTTTTCCCTTAGCCGAGGTTTTATCCCACTGGATTTTTCCTGGTAAGGTTTTTAATGAGGCAGCTACCAATGCATATTACAACTTACAAGATATGTGTACTCTTTTTCCTTCACTAGGATTTTTTCCCATAGGGTTTTTCCTAATAAGGTTTAACGAGACACATTATCTATTAAGACATAGACATTCAAGGGGGAGTGTTGTAAATTGGATGTCCACACTAATATGTTAAGTGTTGTAAGATTAATACACACACAAAATGCTATGTGGTGTATACTAATTAGCCATTTGATATACTTGGTGCCCAAAGTGTATACGTGGCAAGAAGATATCCATGTATCACACTTTGGACACAAGTGTAGACAACTATATATACCCGTATTGTTGTAACAAAGAAAGAGGAAAGAGTAAGTGAAAGAAAATATTGTCACGCCCCGAACTACCCCCAAGACGCGGACACGGGACCTAGGACCACAAGTGATCCCAAGCTAACCCTAATGGCATGATTATGAGCATACTAAAGATAATAAACTGATGCGGAAGCTAAATCATAAATAAACTGAAGAGATGGAGAATACCCATATACTATAACTGAGATATATGAAAACTGATGAGTTTAATACAAAGAAGTTATTAACTCAATACTAAGTTGAATCTAACTATGTCTGAATTAAGCCTCTAAACTGACTAGAAATGTTGGGACATGCCCCAACTAGATCTAGCAAAACTGAAACTAAAAACTAAAAGCGATAAAGGTAAACATGTCTCTAGTCCTCGAAGAATGAGGACTCACCACTGATGCTGCTGAACTGAAGATCGGGAAACGATCTAAGCGAGATCTGGATGCTGAGAACCTGAACCTACATCACGAGAAGATGTAGCGCACGTATGTGTCAGTACTTGAAAGGTACTGAGCATGCAGGATAGAGTAAAGCTGAAAGAACATATAACTGAACAAAGCATACTGAGCAATGATATAATATGAACATGATATAGATACTGAACATACTGAATATTTTTGAGCTAACTGAATGCAATGACCAATTTATAACATGCTGAGACTGAATACTGAATATACTGATAAATGGTCAATGCAATAGAATCTGACTGAACTGTGGGAGCTACTAATAACCGACATAAAACAACATGAGCTAAATGTGAAGTCCGATGTATACGCCCTATTGAGAGGACTCAATATACCCTGCCATAGGTATAGAGGCATGCTAGCGTGATCACTAAACTGATGTTGCCCACAGAGGGGACTTACATCGACATGGCTCGTAGTTCTAGGACTATATAGGTACGCTGAACCCTAGTCCAACTTGGTATTATGCTACTCCCAATGAATTAAGTGGTTAACTGATTATGACTGAATTTCTGTAAATACTGGATAGCTCAAAACTGAACATGCAAACTGAGAATGCAACAATTAATCTGATAATGATGCATTCATAAACTGAGGCATGTAAAACTGAATATATTATAACTGAAATACTGAATAGCTCAAAATACTGACATGTAGATACTCATACTTGAAAACTCATTTTTAGAAAACAATTCAACATCATATTATATTACGATCATTGATGACTTAGGAAGTCATACTGCACAAACATTGATGGTATATCTAGATACCATACTATTCATACATTGATGACCTACTCAATTGTCATACTAATCATGTTTTAGAAGCTCTTTCTCAAAACTCATCTTAACTTTCTCAAAAACTCGCCTTAAAACTCAAGTGTTGTCTTAAAGAAAAGCTTCTCATGATTTATAACTCAAAATAGGGTTTATGCTGAAATATATTGATAATGTGGCATAAAACTGAAGCATGTATATCTGAATAACTGAAATATCTGACATAGCATGTGTAATTCAAAAACTAATGAAATACATAGCTAGGGTTCTGAAATTTATGTAAGAAACTGAGCAATAACATGATAATCTGATTTAGAACATGTAAATAACTAATTCATGATGATCTGTTGAAATTCTAGAAACCCTAGGTCTGTTCATAATCATGGAATCAAGAATCTAACTGAACTCTAGGGACCTAATGGGCGAAAGGAACCCACTAGTGAAATCCCACATACCTGGTGACAAATTCCACGGAGAAATCTTTCGATTTCAGGGCTGGAACTGATGGAACCTTGTTGCGTTCTTCAACTAGGGTTCTTGACCTTTTTCTCATTTCTTGCTTCTAATTTTCTAAGTTTTGATTAATGATTTTGACTAAGGTAAGTTCTAGTTATGTTTCTAGGCTTAAACTGACTAAAACCTCATGATTTAGGGTCTAGACGACGTATCTTAGGGGTTAAACGAAATAGAAAAAGACCAAAAGACCCCTGAATTAACTGCTGTCGGAGTGACCTACGGATTGGACCTACGGGTCGTAGGTCAATCTACGGTCCGTAGATTGTGTCCATAAGTCGAGCCTGCTCGACAGACCTTCACTAAAACGAGCATAACTTTTTACTCGGAGGTCGGATTTTAGAAAACTCGGTGGCGTTGGAAAGATAATTCAATTATCTATCATATCATAGGTAATGGGACACACAATTATTTTTGTGATAAAATTTATGACCATCTGAAGTTGATCCATCAACAATTTTCAACTAACTGGCTGCTGATCCTCATCTACGGTCAGACCTACGGATCGTGGATCGATTGACAGTCCGTGCTGGTCATCCGTCAATCGGGACTAAAGCTGGGCTTCTGGGGCATCGATCCACGGACATGAACTACGGTCTGTGACTTGACCTACGGACCGTACGTCCGGCTGTGGGTCAACACTTAGCCAAATTTTCTGACTGAGTTCTGGAAAAGTTTTCTGTCACGAACCACGAACCTGCAGTACGGATCGTGATTCCATCTATGGTCCGTGGATACTGTCTATGAGTGCTTCCTGCAACACCATAAATCTGCAATCTGGTCTATTTTCAGATACGGGGTGTTACAAATACTATACATACTATTTCTCATCTTTCTTATTATCTTAGTTTTTATATTTATTTCATAACAAAATATAACTTATTCTCAATTTGTTTATCTTAATGTATGTATGTCTTCCTTGTTAACTTTAGTCACGTTTTCATTATTTTTTTTAATTACTTTTTTTGTTTTTATTTTTTTGGGATCTATAGAAAATAACTTCTAAAAATAGGGGTCTACAACATTTTATATAAATTTTCCATGTGAAATGACAGGGATCGGTTTGGTTACTTAGGGAATCCCGAACCTGGGTGATCTATCCACGACCAGGATGAAGCTTTTATATCGAAGCCCAATGCCAAGCCTCCTCGAATACAGTAGAATTTCACACATGGTGAATCTTTCACTCTACCTCCTCTTATTAAAACCATAGAATGTTCCTGCTTTTGTTGTTGTTGCTCTCACTTCTCACTACGCCACCTCAGCAACTGGGACTCCCTCACTCCAAGCGCACCTCTGTATCGACTGAATCACTCTTTTGGTCTAGTCGGGTGCCTCGTCAGAAAGACTTGGTTTGTAGAGTAGTTTTCTAGCACTTTTGAGGAGTTCCACTAGCTGCCTGCACAAGCTTCACTCGTCGAGGAAAGAAAATAAGGAATTTTTAGGGAGAAGGATGTCTTTCAACTTGTCTTTATCATACATATATATATATATATATATATATATACATATATATTTGATTTTGCATCTCTTATACTTTTCATACCCCACTTTATTAGTATACTAAATATATTATTATTGTTATCAACATGAGTTGTGGTGCAGTAATGAGGTTGTTTCCCCCTTAATCAGAGATCTCGAGTTCTAACACTCAAGACGCAGAATATGAAAAAATCTTGTTGTGAGATATTTTAGTAATAAGTGTTTATTTTTATGTTAAACTAAAAATATATAAATATACATAGACATTATTAAAATAAAAGGAAGAATCTTCAATGGGATTGAATGGAAACATCAAGAAATCTTGATACAAACAGGAGCAACTGCGAACATATTTTATATATATATAATTTCACATATTTTGTTGAAAGAATTACATAAATTCACAACTTAATATATCATAATCCCCTCTCGGATATATTCTTATTCCCTCTCGGATACATTCATCCCCTCTCGGATTATAGATATCCCCTCTTGGATGCATCCCTCCCATGAAGTAATATATATCATTAGTAATATATTAGACAACCAAGGAATGTATTCGAGAGCAACGAAAAATTTGAGGAAATTTCTGGGATAGGATGCAATTAGCCTCTAAATATATGAGATTTCTATACTTGGTACTATTTTTTTTACAGTAAACAACTTCAATATAGTACTTAATAATCTTTTTCAAATGTTCATACGACATAAATGCATCGTTTACAACCCAAATTGAGAGAGTTGAATTCCAAAAAATTCTATGCAGCAAGAAAATAGAGAATTGTGTTAGATTATGAGTAAAAACATTTCACATTCAAGGAATATAAAAAATGTTGATATCTTTGAAAAAATTCATCAATCTTCATATATTTTTGCAAGTGGTATCTATTTTATACAATGTTATCATCTTCTTTTTGTAATTCTTGCACCATAAGTTTTGCATCTGATAAAATACTAATCATTGGTCAACCAATTCGTAAAGATAGATTCAAAGCCTTTCAAATCTCTACTGCTTCAACTTAAGTATAATGTGTTTGTAGTTTGCTTTGTCGGTGAATTTTGTGACACATTTCATTATTGTCTTCGATAATAGAAATAATTCTATTTATTTTGGTTTTAATATTGAAAGTATTTATTAAAAACTTGTTTTCTAACTTCCACAACAATAAAAACAATCATGAAATCAAATTTATTTCTATATACAATACCAATTATCATAGTTATATTCTAAATATTGAAAGTATTTATTAAAATATTGATTTCTAACTCCACAAAAATAAAAACAATCATGAAAGCAATTTTATTTCTATATACGATAACAATTGACATAATCTTATATTCTAAATTACATTAATAATTTTTTTTGATACTACACTCTAAATATCATGCCGTAAAAGAAAATTTTGAATCTTACCCCCACAAAATAACCAATATACTTGTTTTTCTTTTTCAAGTTATTATTTATTTTTTAGTTTTTTTCTTCCTCTATATTTCTCAAGCCCTTTTCTATTGACATTTTCATTTTTTCATTTTTTCATTTTTTCTTTATTTTTTAACTACTCATTTTTCTTTAGTTTGTATTTTAATATTCCTTAGAATTTGAACATTAATTTTTTGTTCTTGTCAAATTTTCCCTGTTAAATAGTTTATCATATTTGATATTAAGAAAATATTCTATATAGAAATGAAAATTTTATATTTTTTAATCTTTTGATGAATACATTATCAAATCATTAATTTCTTAATAGTCAAATATTGTTCATTCTTTTAGTCACGTAATTTTATATTTCTTCAAATTAATTAAAAAATATTGATACGTCATTTTAAAGATTATTTCAATAATCAAGCTACGAATTTAGTGGTCATATTATGTAACATAATATTAAAAATATGTTTACGCAATAACCCTTTAATGTATTTTTAGGAACAAATTATTAACTATTCAAACACATTTTATTTTAAATTAGTTCAAAATTTTCTTTCAAAAACATGTCAAAACAAGCTTAGCATTTATTATTGTTTGTAAAGAGTTAATTAATAGAAACTCTTGATTTTAACACAATTATAAAAATATCTTTATGGGCTAATTTTAAAAGTAAAGGCATGTATGGATTCTTCTAGATTTTCATTCTGGTCATTAATTATACAATTATTATTTTTCCCTTAAATAATATTAAAATTACTAAAATGCCATTGTTTAATAGATATTTTTGGTTTAATGAAATTTCACACTACAAAAAAAAAAAAAAAAAAAATATATATATATATATATATATATAGAAAATGTGATTGAAAATGTGGGTCCATATTAAATGTCACATCATTAGGATACACATGGCATTTAAGAAAAGATATTTGGTTGTATTGTCATTATAAATCTATTACCACTTTTTTGATGCCACAACATAAAAACAAACATTTTAGAATATTTATGAAATGACAAAATTGTCCTTGGTCGTCCTCAACTTGGCTCTTCTAAATTAGTTCAAAGTTTTCTTTCAAAAACATGTCAAAACAAGCTTAGCATTTATTATTGTTTGTAAAAAGTTAATTAATAGAAACTCTTCATTTTAACGCAATTATAAAAATATCTTTCTGGGCTAATTTTAAAAGTAAAGGCACGTATGGATTCTTCTAGATTTTCATTTTGGTCATTAATTATACAATTATTATTTTACCCTTAAATAATATTAAAATTACTAAAATGCCATTGTTTAATAGATATTTTTGGTTTAACGAAATTTCACACTACAAAAGAAAAAAGAAAAAAATATATATAGAAAATGTGATTGAAAATGTGGGTCCATTAAATGTCACATCATTAGGATACACATGGCATTTAAGAAAAAATATTTGGTTGTATTGTCATTATAAATCTATTACCACTTTTTGATGCCATAGCATAAAAACAAGCATTCTAGAATATTTATGAAATGACAAATTTGCCCTTGATCGTCCTCAACTTGGCTCTTCTATATAATATATATATACTTGAGCATGTGTCGTGAAATGAACATAATGAACTGGCAGCATGAGATTTCTTTTCTAATTGTAAACGAATCAGGCCAATCTCTTAGATATTATTCACACTTTGTTCGTTTGAATTGGAAACTTTCTCCAGTATTCATGTTTTGCAAAAGTCAGAGCTCATTAAAACTTTAATGTTCGAAGCATAGTCATTTATTCTACAATCACAAGTAGACTGACCTTTTACAACTCTTTTGATGTCATGTATGGTTGAATTTTTTCTATGGATTCAGATTGATCAACACATGTTGCTTCCTTCTTTACGTCACTGGTGCTCAGATACTTGAGCTTTTTGGTGTTCATAACTTAAAAGCACGTCTTTGTTTGTCTTTGCCCCATCATCACATCAAAAAAAGTATGCAATTTATTCTGCAAGTGCAATTTAAACGTAGAGATAACACTGAAAATTAGATACCAGTTGATGAACTCCAATGCTTGTAGGTAAATAGGATTTATGCATATTGACGAATTAAATATAACCTATAGTGGTAAACCTGTACATGCGCAATCTAGCCAGTGAGTCAAGCACAAACATATAAACAAATGCTCATATAAGTTCTGTACTAAGAGCACACATACACACTCCTATCTGTATGACACCACGAGAGGAGCTGTAACCCAATTAAAAGCTATATAAAAATCTGCAGTAGATGTTCAATATTGATCAAATTGCATCTTAGCTTCTCGATGTGCTTTCTATAAAAATTGATTACTTCATCAAAATAGACATTGCAATAGATGTTCGATATTGGTCGATACCTAGCTAATGTACAGCTACAAAGTCTACATCACTTTGGCTAGATGTTCCTCTCCTGATACCCTTTTCTTTTGCTTTTTCTCAATTAGGACCAATGTTTGTGCTATGCTCCGCATTCTCAATATATGTGTTGCATCTCGATGTTAACGCATTAACATTGAGAAATACATATTAACAATACAACTTAACTAAGAATCAAATGAACAAAACAAAATATAATCGATCAAAAATAGTTAAATAAGATGAGAATATGTAAAAGACAGAAAATAATGAATCACAAAAAGGAAAATGCTGTAAAATCTCTAAAAGACTTATCAACGTGAGGGAAATCGTCGAAAATGACTATCGGCTGTCATATAATACTAACCTTTGAGAATTTTGCTCACGGAGCTTTTCTGTATTCTCATTGAATGTTTCCTAACCTACACCTAAGAAATTGAGACAAAATAGAGATTTTTTCCTAATCTACACCAAGAGTGAGAATGGGGAGGCTGAAAAATAGAAAAATAGAGACGACGGGAAAGATAAAAAGAACTGACGGAAGAACCAAAGCGAAATGGAAGAAGAGAAATCGAAGAACTGATTCTTGTGTTGAAAATATTGCGTCTATTTCGTGCTAACGAGGAAGATGGAGTGTTCTAGAATTATGAAGAGAGTGTATTTATCAAGTTAAATTTACTATTTTGCCCTTGATCATCCTAGACTTCACCTTTCTATATAATAGAATAGAAATATATCACACACACCTTGTAAACTCTGCTAAAAAGAAAGAGCGTACAGAAATAGTGGCGGAATTGCAAAATTTGGGGGGAAAAGGTGTCTAGGGTTAGGGCTAACTCCGATCGATTGTAATGGCAGAAAATGCTCATCAAGGGAAGCGCAAATTGGAAGAGGAGAGTTGTGTGAATGACGATACCAAAGGTGTAGAAGAAGAAGAGTATGATTCTGATCATGGTATGTATGTCGGGAAGAGCGTAATGGACCGAGAAACTCGGGAGAAGTGTTGGAAGCAGGTGAAGGAAAGCGAGGTACGTACATAATGCTTTTTTTCTTCTTCTACTTTTGTTTGTTTTGATTTTGAATTTGAATTTTTGCTGGTTTATGCAATTAATTAGGGTTTTGATATCACTTTGGATTTGGATTTGGGTCTTCCTCTTGGGGCTCCAATTATTCCACAACGCCATTGCCGCAACGATACAGAATTTACTGAGATTTCATGCTTAGCCATTGATGCTTTCAATTCACACAATGTAAGTGCAACCAAATCTGTTTTCTTCGTTTTGGTTAATACGTTGTGTAATTTGACTTTTAACTCTTTATTAGAATACAAAATTCAAATTTGTCGAAAATTTGAATGTCACCACCGCACTTGCTACTAGATATTGGTGTCGTAATACCTTTCTAGCAAATGATTCTAATTCCGACACTTCATTCACCTTTCAAGCATTAGGGTTCTGGGGAATCTGTGGAGAAAGAAATATTATTGCATTTTGCAGGCTCAAGAATACACCCACTCAAGGTAAACCTTTTAATATATTTGTGGGTCTATTTATATGTGTGTATATTGACAAGGCCACTCAGGTACTAATCTACATAGATACATACACCATTTATTATCCATGCTATGCTTGCCAATAGGAAAGGTAACTTCCAAAGTATGTGCGATTACCTTGTTTCTTGCCAATGAAGTCTGTGGTATCGCCACACCCTTTATATTCCATATGCCAACATTTATTATCCATGCTATGCTTGCCAATAGGAAAGGTAACTTCCAAAGTATGTGTGATTACCTTGTTTCTTGCCAATGAAGTCTGTGGTATCGCCACACCCTTTATATTCCATATGCCAACATTTATTATCCATGCTATGCTTGCCAATAGGAAAGGTAACTTCCAAAGTATGTGCGATTACCTTGTTTCTTGCCAATGAAGTCTGTGGTATCGCCACACCCTTTATATTCCATATGCCAGCATTTATTGTTAATGTTTTCAAAAATTAGGTTGCTATTATTGTGTGTGCTTGCTGGAAACATACATTTCAGTCACCACCAAAAGCTTTAAGCTCAAAACTTCATGTTAGCCTACCAACATCATGGGCAGTTTCCATATTGTTAAATGAGACAAGGAATGAAAAAAAAATGAATTCTGACATCTTTATAGTTATTTAGTGACAAGGATTTTGGCGAATTCATTTTTACGAGCACATCCCTGCCTTTATGGTTGACTATGGTTTATGGTATTCAAGGTGTTTACAAAGCAATGTGTCCGACAAAGAGCATCTTGTTGTGAAAATCATTACAATTGTACAAGTTCTTAATGTCCCTGAGTATGAGCCCTCATTTCCTTTCTTTTCAAATTGTTCACATGAGAGTCAATGGGGACATTTCTTATGCTTCCTAATTAGGTTACGTTCTGGCAAAATCTTTAGTAGACGAGGTTTTTGTTTCACATTAAACGATATTATACCTAAAATATTCTACTCCCTTACCGTTTCAACTTCGTTGCATTTTCTGGTTCTAGGTGTTTGCTTTGGGTAGGTTAGAACTGCCAAATTGTTTTGTATTTATACATATTATGAGAAATTGATACTTTAAATTTGTTTGGGTCAGCCGTGCTTGCTTTTCTTTGTTAGAATTACTAACATTATATTTTTGGCAGGTGATGAATACCCTCCTTATTCCAATGCTGATTATAAAGCTCCACAGTGAGCTTGTCATCTCTTTAAGCTCATGTGGTCTTCAACTCTTGTAGTTAATATACATTGAAGATGTAGTGTCATTTACTTTTCTTATTATTAAGACATGAAAAAACGTGTTGTGATGTGTCTTCTACTTTTCTAGTTATTTTATTAAGAATATAGGTTTACTCATCTAATTTACTAAGACAAGGACACAAGTGATTTGATGTTAAGATTATGTTTGGTGATGAAGCTTTTATTAGAATAACTTGGTATTGAGGAATTATTTGTTGCATGGTGTTTTGTTCCACTTTGATCTATGGTATGCACTGTCACGCAACCGTTGTTCTACAAGTTTGCTACATGAGCTCTGCGATTGGGAGTCATCATGTGCCAATACCTCTGTGATCGTGAGGACTCTTGCTTTTGATGGTCCTCAACTTGGTTACTGTTGCTACTTACTACACTATCCAATTTATGCGTCATATTTCCTTTTTAAACTTTAATTTTACCATTTGTGAGATAATTTATAGGCACACAAATGTCTATGGTGTGTTTTAGATTATTTCTTAATTTTTGTGCCTAGTCGAACCTGGCCACTTAAACTGAAACATAGGGGGTGTTACTTTATATGAATGAGTGGATTGTTTGAATACTGATTTGGCTAGTGTTCAGCATTGTTGGGGCTTGGTGAAATTCCAACGCAATAGTAATATAATGATTTAAGTTCAACATAACTTGCGGCTTTATTGTTTATGTATAACATGAACTAGTGGGGCAATGGTCATTGTTTATGTATAACATGAACTAGAGGGGCAATGGTCCGTGCTTGACATTTTTACACTTTAAAGTGATAAACGCATAAAGATACACAATTATAAATGTTTGTACCTATATTGATTCAAAAGTATGTTGAATTAACAAAAACTTAAGTTTACACCAAAGAAACACCTTCACATGGACAGTATACCGATCCAAAACAAAATAACACCATTAATAAACTATTTATCTAATACTCGTATCTTCAACTCAGGTTATCCATAAATTGATTGACCGTTTGTTATACCTGCCAACTTAACCACAAGTTTGTTTTTTTTTGGGTGCCTCCTCCAGTTAGAAAGTTGTAGCCTGTAGGTAGAGCTTTAAGATGTGTATTGTTTTCCACCTTCAAAATTTCGTATTTTTGTAGTCGTCGCGCATTGAGTTCTACACAACCAGAAACACAAGTCACATGTACACACGAAAGCAATATATTTAGAAGACAACTCAATAATCCTTTTCTCTCCTTTAATATAGGTTACTACACCTGACCTAGAATTTTCAATAAATCAAAATCAAATTTACCTTCAAGGAGATGACAAAAAGTTAAGACATTTTTTTTTTATCTAAATCATACACCAAGAAAATTGAAACTGACATAAAATATTCTGAATATCCAACATACAATTTTTCTTTCTAATAAAAAAGGGACAATGAAATAGACAACAATACATGTTGCTCATGTTCAACACGTTTACGCATTTGGTCTTTGGGCTTTCAAAGATGGATGATCTCCGTCAAAAAAAAACTTATTTTTTTCCGTAACCAAAAGTCGCAAAAATAAGAAAGTTACTTCTTGCAATTAGACAACATAATAGCAATCTTAAATATAAGGAAAGAAAATATAAATTACATTACATTATATATTTAGTGTTCATGTCTCGCAAAAATAATAGTTTTATTAAAACTTTAATCTCAAGCATAGTCATTTAACCTAAGCAGTAGGAAACTTAATTGGCCAGCTGCACGCTGAAACCCTCGACAGAAAAGTAAGAAATTTCCATAATCCTCTTTTTCTCCTTAATAGTTAAGTTATGCATACAATAACAAATTCAAAGCCAGTAGGTCTCCTATTATGTTAATGCCTACTATGTTCCGTGAAATAGCTGAATAAAGAATCTCTTGATATGTAGAGGGAAAAAATATCATACTTTACTTTTAAAATTTCCAATCAACAATCGGTGAGCAAATTTAGTCAGCTAGATGTACGGCTGAGGAGAACAACTAAAGTATCAAACTAATCATTAAAGGGTGCAACAATCAAATTGCTCTCTTTTCGTGTGCCTGAGATTACATCACCAGTTATAATATAATGTATTGCAGAGCAGCTGAAAAGATTTCAAGATAGAATAAAAAATCCAAGTGTCGTGATGGCTAAAAGCGAATTAAAATAAAGGATGAAAATTGATTATATTCCGGTGACTAAAAATGGAAGGGAATTAAGTAAGATTATAGCACGTTGATGATGAATGAAAACAACCTCAATAATTGGTATATCAATGACTCTGTCAGGACCATACTTATGCAAGAGTCCTTTAAAGATCTGCCAATAGAAAGGAGAAACAACTTCACTACTACATAGCGCGCACAATATTAAATTCATCAATGAGTGCAAAAGTAATAATTCTACCTTGTAAGCACCATGATATTTCCAGAATCGTTCAAAAAGGTAATTAAGCACAGTAGGAAACAAACCATTTCAATATTATCCTGTTGTTGAAGTACATGTAAGGCCACAATTCATGTCAATTTGGCACATACAATTCTATTTTTTGGATTTTTTTCAAATTTTAAATTAGGAGATCCAGTTTTTTGGAAGAGTATAATCCAAAAGGAGGTTGATATAGTCTAGCTCAGCATATCATCTTTGGTAATTCATTTTTCCTGGTTCCTAACAATCGATCCCCACTATCGAGTGAGACTGCATAATTCACCTGAGAAGTTGAAAGCCCAATATTAGTGGCAGGCCCGACTTTCCTAACTACTGAGTGTTGGGTGCAAAGGTACCTCTATGTTATGTTGCTTGGACTCTTAAAGGTCCCGATACAGGTGCCACAACATTTTTGGAGAGCCCAAGCAATATAGCCTCTATGAGTAGTAACATGATTCTGTATTGACAACTGATCCTAATGCAATAATTAGGAATAGTACCTTATGAGGAGCGTTGGTGATGGAATCTCTATTAGAACTGTTTGATTCCACATCTTGTAATATTCTCACCTCATTCTTCTTCGTCTTCATCTCTCTGTGTGCGTTTTTTTTTCTCAACTCTCTGATTTTGCCTGGATCTTGTATATGAAAAGATTATCAAGGCTCTTGTGGCCTGCAAAATGAGGTTTGAGTAACATTTTCTCAACTACTGCATAGAAACTGAGAAGAAAGCATCGCATTGTCACAAATATGATAATTTTTTTAGTAGGTCCATAATACCTCATATAGCTCTATACATACAAATGCTCTAAAATAATCAAACTACTAAGTTTGCCCTCACTTTTTTGCTCTATCCGCACTCATGTTAAAAGCTAATAAGCTCTTGCAATAATACTAATGCTTAGTCAAGTTAGTAAATATTTTGGGAGGTAGAAAAAAAGAATGTCAAAGACAACCAACAAATAGGAATCCGTCAAATTTTAAAGCAAGTAGCAACCACACACATTCACAATATTTTATAGAATTAACTTTCTAAAACATCAACCTAGTCATATCTACACAATATTTTGAACGATGGACTATACAAGTCAATTAATGTTGATTATTGTGATATTGCAGATCATCAATAGAAAACTCCTAGAAGATAAATAACTATACATTAATTAGTTTCATTAACTCGTTAACCTTTTGAAATAATTTCTTAATTTTGCTTGAACCAACAGGGAAAAAACAGTAACGTATACCTGAGTAAGTGTTCAACTTCAAGAAGATGGTGGATAGCTATTTTGTGTTCCTACTTGTGTGCTGATACTTCAACACCCTGCAGTCAAAAGTTACATATTGCGTTAAGGATATTCAGATCAATTTGGTGCATGCAAAACTTATAACTTCTTCATGAGCAACTTCGACACATATATGATGCACCTTTGTCTTCTCCACTCCCTGTTGAGTTGACCGTTAATTAGGAATCAATTGATTTTTTAGTATATCTCGATAAAAAATTTAATTTATATAACTCACTTCTATATAAATAACCAATATGCTTAGAACATACATAACATATTCAATGTGGCTTACTTCTATAAAAATCATAAATAAAATATAAAGGAAAGCTTCAAACTGTACGTAATTAGTTCATATGATCAGCAAAATCCAGAAAAACTTGAAAAAAGAAACAAATTTGTACTCTTTTGCAGAAATAAGTTTGTCTTTTAGAAACAGCCTCTCTACCTCCACGATGTAGGGGTAAGGGTCTACGTACACTCTACCTTCTCAAACCCCACTTATGGGATTACACTGGGTATGTTGATGTTATTGTTTTTGAAATAAGCACAAAAGAATGGACTCACACTAACATAGCTAAGGCAGAAGATAACTCAAACTTTGTTTTTCAAGAATCTTAAACCTCGATTCACAGCCTCAGGGGGACAGAGTTATCTGATGCCTATGCTCATGAGAGATAGCAAGTACCCATAAAATTAGTCGAGGTCCATGCAAGCTAGCTCAAATACCGCAATTATCAAAACAAACAAAAAAATTCTTAAACCTAGATAACCCCTTTGTAGAATTTCTACATAATAAGCCTAAATCATTACCAGAATCCACTAAAACTTCCATAAAGATCAAATTTTTACGTTCATTCTGCAACTAAAAATCCTGAAAATGAAGAATCAGATCACTCACATTGACAAAAGTGGGGTAAAAAATAACTTGAGCTTTGTTATTCAAAACATCAACAACAACTTCTTTAATCCCATAATTGCCTTTTCTACAGATCCAGCACAAGCAGAACAACTCATATCATTAATGAATTCAAAATTCACCTAGATGTTTAAGTGCAAATGCCTAGCACTATTTATTTTTTAAAGAAATTACTGAACAACCTTAGTGAAAATTTCAAATTCGCCATTGCATCTAATCCCCCGTCCCATCCCTGGACTATCCTACACCAGCTACCCCTAAATCCTCACCCATCCATCCCATTATGTTTTATTGGATTACAATGCACCCATCCCATCCCTTGACTATCCTATACAAAATGGAAAATCTCTTCTCCAAGGAGTTAGAGACAATAATCGACATAACTATGTCATCTTATGTAGGGACAAAATGAATATAATATCACCCTATGGTCTTCCAATCTATAGTAGACAAATAGTAGGTAAAGAGACATTATATAAATCCACCAACTATTCATTATTTTTGAAGTAATACAGTGAGTGAATCACATGTAAAAGAAATAAACTTAAGTTTATTACTTTTACTCATGAACATGTACAACTCTTGAGGCTTGTCTGTTTTGGTTCTCTCAATTAGGTGCTTTATGAAGCAAAGTCGTAGTACAATGAAGGCAGAGCTTTCAGATAAATGAATAAGATATATGTTAAAAATGGATATTGTTTGCTATTTATATACCTAAACTTGCACTCTATGAAAAATAAATAACTTATCTTACAAAGAATTCTTCATGTTAAAAGAAAGTATCCCTTGTCATATAAGCACATTATAGTTTATGTTTTTCTACATATACATATGTTAGTATTCAGCATTATAATCCAACTGCATATACAACTGAAAAATTAAATCAACTAAAGAGGGAGATATACTGGACTTTCCACATAGGAGCAAGGATTGTGAAAATAGGGCAACTCTAATAGCTAATCGTTCCACTTAAAAGTGTTTTCGAGAAAAAAAATCAAAATTAAGTTCAATGTACCTGATAATGGTTAGATTTTTAGAATTAGGCTCAATGTTCCCTGCATCGCATCTTTTCAATTTCTTTCCTTTCCTTTGTTCTGCAAGTACCTGTAAATTCCTAAAATTGAAATACAAAGCTACAAATAGGGACAACGGAGAAGAAGAGGAGTAAACGGCAATAACAACAACATCCAATCAAGTGATTCAGTGCATGCAACATTACCACAACCTAAACACCAAAATTGATAAATAAATAAAAAAGTCAGGAACTCATCGAATGAAAAAATCGACAAGACAAATCTAAAATCAAATGGAAAAACAAAAATGAGAAGAAAGAGGGAAATGAAGAAGCAGTGCATACCCAGGAAGGTCTGCAGTTTAACTGAGAATTTCATATGAGGGCTTCCATTTTGCAGAACATTTTTTGGGACAGAGAATGGATGGAAAGCAACAGGGATATATCATACATCATGGAGCTAGGACACGTGTTTCATAGATGAATATGCACCTTAGTTAGAAAGTAATGAGTCAAATTACCAAATTAACCCTATTGGTACAATTCACTTTACTTTTGGTATAACTTGTATATGATGTGTCAGTCCCAACTCTTGTTGGCTTATATATAGAGAGAATATTGTCATTGGTATGTGTCTAAAGTGGTTGGTGTAACCACAAGTGAAGGTTCTTGAGTGCACTAATTGGGGGGATATGGGGGATGTCCTTCTCAGAATGTATCCAAGAACCACTATCTTAGCTTTTCTTGCAAGTGTTGTTCGACAATTAGCTCTAGTTACTCAGTCTAGGGACTTTGGCATTTTCAAGAAAGTGCTGAAAGAGTAACCATTACCCTTTGGGTGGAATTGCAGATTAGAGTGGGATATAGTTTGTTTAGAAGAGAGTCAATTATTCATGGGAAAATTGCGAGGTTGAGTAAACTGGTACTACTTAATTACTCATTTGTATAATTCGCAACTAACAATTCTTTGTTTGATTTGTATTTGTATATGACAATGATTTCCTTTTGTTTTTTAGTTGTCATCATATCCATTCAATCTTTTTGTGTATAACTTTTTAAAATTTGTATAAACGTGTAGTTTTCAAATTTTGTATAATATAATTTATATAATGTAATTTGTATAATTGTTTAAAGTTCATATGTTTATGTTTGTATCAATTCATTCTTTCGAGTTTTATTATATTTGTATGATTCCAGACTTTATATTACTCAACTATACAAAAAACACATGAATTATACAAATGTACCTGTGAATTATGCAAGCGAGATGTGAATTATACAAATTATTGTCCTCTTTGCTCGCCTCTCTCCTCCCTCTCCCAATCTCGCTCGCCTCTCTCCTCCTTCTCTCAATCTCTCTCGCCAGAATATACAAATATATATATAATATACAATTATCTAACCGATATACATATACAATTCACCTCTCACACAATCTCTCCCCTCTCTCGCTCGCCTCTCTCTTCCCTCTCCCAGTCTCACTCGCCACTCTCATCCCTATAACATGTAGCTACGCATTATAATTAGCAAACTATAGTTATGGAGCGTAATTAGACTATTTTTGAGTGGCTATATGCAAAAGTTCCTTTAAATTTTTTGAGGACATACATATTTTGATAGAGACAAACTAGTACATGAACAATCCACAGGAAATCTATTGTCGGTTCAATTAAGCAATACTAGAGTTATTATTTCACAAACAAAGTGATTCAATCAGCAGAAAATGTGACTATCTTATATGAGGTAGGGTAGGTAAAGACTAAAATAATGGATTTTGATTGTTCGACTTATGATTGTAATAGTTAGGCTAAAATTTAAGTGTTGGACTTGAGAAAATTGTAAAGTTAAATACTTAAGTTAATCAAATGCCCCCTCAACCTATTGTCGATTTTTCAACTACACACTTATGTTTCATGGGAGTCCTATCACCCCCCTAAACTATTTTAAAACGAAATAATTACACCCTTAGATGCTGACATGGTAGAGTGTCCTCACTCTCTTGGAGGCATGTGAAAGTCAAAAGAATATTTTTTAATATTTTAAATTTGACTTTTTGTTAAATATATATTTTTACTCTTCTCTTTAAGTTTTTGTTTCCTTTTCTTTTTTTCCCTCTCTTTCTCATTACTCAACTTGCACTCCACCACCATTTCCTCCACCTTGAACCACCATCATTACACTAACCACATCTTTTTATCCATCTTCTAATATTATTTTTTACAATTTATTTCACTATTTTCTACAACTAATACTGCAAAATATCAAATAATTATTACTCATATTGCCGAAAAAATAAAATTGTCTTTAATCTCACTATTACCAAAAAAAAATCACAAAGTAAAGACCAAAAAAAAAAAAGCAGAAGAAGAAAGATAGGAGAAACAAAACCTAAAAAAAGAATAGAATTATTAAAAACTTTCCATCATAAAAATTCATTTTATTATTGAATTTTTTAATTATTGGTGAAAAATCGTAAATTAAAAAATTATGACTATAAAATTAATTTTTTCGATCATGAATTTCATAAAGCAAACTAAACATGAGTTTTGTGTATATGATTAGGGTCATCTATCTTTTTTTTTCATCCTTATCAATCTCAAATTAGTTCAAAATAGGGAAAAAGGTCTGAAATATATCCGAATTTTGACCGAAATTGTTGTAACGATACCAAACTTTGGAAAAGATATTTTACCCCCTGTGCTATTTAATAGTGTATTTTAAAGGTATATATGTGCCCACGTGGACATCATAAATATTGCATAATTATAAATAATAACGTGTCCCCGTGGACTCATATATACCTTTAAAATACACTATTAAATAGTGTAGGGGGTAAAAGGTTCTCCATAAAGTTTGGTAACGTAATAACAATTTGGGCCAAAGTTAGAATATTTTTCAGACCATTTTCCCTTCAAAATATCAACACCATTAATCTACATTTTCACCAATTTTAGGTCAATAACATACATCAACCATAAGATCTTATCTTCAATCTCTATTGTTGTTTGGTGAAAACCCAAGAATTTAACCATCGACAACCCGTAAATAAATATTACAAATTTGGTGTCATGGAGACAAAGAAATAACATAATTCAAAAATTCAAAAAAAGAAAAGAGATGAGTAATCAAGCTCGTCAAGGTGCCTGAAGAATGATATAAAGTGATAAAAAAAATGATAATAAAAATAGCTTCAATTTTTTTCGTGGATGACTAATTTGGAAGAAGTGAATGAAAAACAAAAGAGAAAGGAAGAAGGAGGAATAAGAAGAGTAAAGATCTTTTTATAATTAATGAAAAAGGGGATAAAAAGGAAAAAATAAATATAAATAATAAAAATAACAGCTGGCAGCGAGTGAGCATCACTACATGTTGAGAATGTGGTTGTCTAGTTTTAGGGTGGTATATATTTTATTTTTGAAAAATCCAGGAGGGTAATAGAACCCCCGCAAAGTATAAGTGTGTAGTTGAGAATTCGATAATAGGTTAGGGATGCATTTGTCTATTTTCTCTATAAATAATTATAAAATTTATATATCTAATTTATTGGTTCGATTTTGTTATTTTTGCGGTTGTTTTTTAGTAAAACCAAACCAAATAGTATCGATTTTCAAAATTTAAAACCAAACCAAATCAAATGTCAATTTTTAAAATCAGACTGATTCCAATTACTATTCAATTTGATTTTTTAACCATAACTATGAACAACCCTACATACCATCTTTCTCACAATCTATGTATAGGATTATATTAGATTTGTTATTGTTACTTTTTGAGTTATGTCATTTTTAAATATTGTGTAATAGTTCGAACTTAATGTTATATATAGATAATTAAATAATGTAACAATTGATAATTCAATCATTTATGAAGAGTTTCTTTCTCTTTTTTTTTTGATCAAATTAATAATAATTGAAGAGTTGCAAGTTAAATATTGAAAATGCATCAATCAAACTAGTCATATGAATATAGAAAACTATTTCAATAAATAGAACATTCAACATGTTTAGTTAAATCCTTGGCAAGGACTAAAATCAAAATTTATTTATAATTGAGGAAGCTAAAGTATTATTAATGTATAGTCTTACGCCGTATTCGGGAGAATTGAATCCGATGTGAATCGAACACGCAACCTTTTGATTTGGAGTCTGAGGTGCTACCATTGCGCCACGGACCCCTAATGATTTTATATTTCAATATAAAATGCACTACTTTCTTATGCTTTAAGTTGAACTGTAATTCTCTTTTTTCTTTTTTTTTGTTTCTCCCTTATTGAGGTTTAACTAGTTTTAAATTCGCATATTAAAATTAAAAATATTTATTTTAAAGGCTTAAACTCGAGGTTTTTAGTTAAAAGTGGAGGAATTCCATGTAATATTTACACGTTTTACCCTTCAAGTGGACTTGTCAAGTTTATGACTAGTGGGGTGAGTATAAGTTCTTCG
The DNA here is from genome assembly GCA_029007595.1 of Solanum commersonii. Lineage (NCBI taxonomy): Eukaryota > Viridiplantae > Streptophyta > Magnoliopsida > Solanales > Solanaceae > Solanum > Solanum commersonii. Next base: position 740,839 of record JAJTWQ010000164.1, on the reverse strand, counting down.
GAAACTGAAGTCATATCGGATATAAACATGGGATATTATGTAATGAATGAACTTATGTCCAACAAAAAAGTAGATTGTTATGAGAGGATATATCTTTTAGCAATCAAAAATTATGTATAATGGGACACACATTCTTTAAAATCTGAAATCATGCTCAAACATAACTTATGAGATGTTATGATACGAAAATATAAATTTATGTCGTGTTTCTAAAAAGTTTGTTCAAATACTCATTGTTACTCAAAAGTGTATTTAAAATTTATTGACTAAAAACAAGAGTTCTTCTCACCAAAAGTATTTTTTTGAAGAAAAAAAAAATACTTTTAAAATAATATACTTCTCAAAAGAAGCTAATTTTGAAGTCTTGCCAAACATTGTTTTAGTCATGTTGCATCTGAAATCCATTTATTATGAGCACATAAAATGTAAGGCAGAATCTTAATTGATTTCTTAAAATTCAAAAAAATCATTTTTGTAAACTTTGAAATTGGAATGTTATCAATTGGTGTTTGAAGTTTATTAGGTCTTACAAACTTCATTAGTTAAAAACATTTTTTGATCATTAGTTTGGTCATTTTAAGGCATGGTAATTTATAATCAGTTATCGTGACTTGAAAGGATCGAGCTAATGATCTATAAATTTGTTTTCAAGCTTCACAAGCGATTTGATGTATGTATTAAACTAAGTGATTTTGTGACAATATTAGATTGAATTATGATTGGAATTAACAACAATTTTCTAATTTACAAATTCAAGTTAAAAGATCAAAATGAAATTCATTTTTTAATAGTTATATTGCAAAAGCTTAGAGGGAAGACAATTTGAAGTTTGCAATTACAGATATTGTACTAGAGATGATAATAAAACAGGATATGAATAACATTATATATATATATATAAAGGAACAAGAAAAATAAAGGCAGAATTGAAGAACAGAAAAATAAAGAACACATAAAATTGGAAAATTTTCTTGTGATCTATATTGCTTCACTGCTCCTGTATTTATACAAGTATTTACTGTATAAAAATAAACATAAATATAAATGCATTTGTATAGCTGTCCTATTTCTTTTGCTTAAGTTGTAACAAACTCTAACCATCACCATGTGATGTCAACAGCTGTGTATTATTCTAATCAAATGGCTGAGAATGATGCCATTTCCAATATGATTTATTTCCCGCGTGTCCATAGCAGCTTAAAGAGGGAAAATTGTCTTTATACTTATTTAGACCTTGATTTTGAATTTCCTTTGAACACAAAGAGACTAACAATGATTTCTTTTTCCCTTTCATTTATTCATTCTTGATTCTACTGGTAACATCAATGGTGTCGAGTGATTTTCATTCTCAACACCCCGCCTCAAGTTGGAGGGGAGTGTAAGGAGTCCCAACTTGGGGAGAATGATTTGATGAGAAGGTCCAGAGAGTGCCTTGGTGAACATATCGGCAAGCTGAGATGAAGCGGGAACATAAGAAAGAGAGATAAGCCCGGCAAGATACTGTTGCCGCACAAAATGGCAGTCGAGTTCCACATATTTGGTCCGTTCGTGGAAGACCGGGTTCTTAGCAATATGTATTGCCACCTGACTATCGGAATGAACAAGAATAGGAAGCTCCGGTGGACTTCCAAGGTCGATAAGGAGTCAATTGAGCCAGGTTAGTTCTGCTACAACACGTCTCATTGAGCGATATTTGGCTTTTGCCGACGATAAGGAAATGGAGAGTTGCTTTTTTGATTTCCATGAAATTGGTGAGCCTCCTAGCATAATAAAGTAGCCGCTTACCGATCTGCGTGTATCCATACAGGAACCCCAATCAGCATCACAGAAAGCAACCAACTTGACAGAAGAGTCTCTTGATAGAAATAATCCCTGACTCGAATTAATTTGAAGATATCAAAGGACTCGTAGAGCTACAGAAAAATGGGGAATTCGAGGCTCTTGCATGAATTAAGATAAATGTTGTACTGCGAAGCTTATGTCTGGTCGGCTATGAGTGAGGTAATTTAGTTTACCTATTAATCTTCTGTAAGATGTACCATCATTCCATAAGTCCCCTGATAAAGTTGATAACTTTGTTACAGGATCTAGAGGTGAAGAGGCAACTGGAAGATGAGAACAATCATACTCGGAGAGAAGATCCATAGTGTATTTTTGTTGAGTGATGATCAATCCATGATCTTCCCGGAGGATTTCAAGGCCTAAAAAATAATGTAAGCTTCCAAGATCCTTTATTTTGAATTCCTCATTAAGAAAAGCTTTGAGTTGTTCAAGTTCTGTCGGGTTGTTCCCTGTTAATATGATACCATTAACTTACACAGCTACAATGGAAATAAATTGACCATCTTTTTTGACAAATAAAGAATAATCATTCAAGGATGAAATAAAACCCCTTATAGTTTAGAGCTGAAGTGAGTCGTGCATACCATTGACGTGATGTCTGTCTAAGTCCATATAGGGACTTAGTGAGCTTACAACCATGATTATCACTAGGGAACACCATACTAGGTGGAAATTGCATATACACTTCTTGTAATTCTCCATGTAAGAAGGCATTAATAACATCCAATTGTGAAATAATCCATCCTTTCTTGACTGCAATGGTCAATATGCATCTAATGGTGGTTATTTTAACAACAGCGGAGAAAGTTTCATTGAAATCAATGCCTTCTTTTTGAATATCTCCTCGAACCACTAATCTAGCCTTCAACCTCTCCAAACTTCCATCTGACCTCTGTTTGATCTTGTAAACCTATTTACAAGGAAGAGCCTTCTTTCCCTTTGGCAAAGCAACTACTTCCCAAGTCTTGTTACCCTCTAATGCTACAATTTTAGATGCCATAGCTTCTTGCCAACCAGGATAAATAGAAGCTTGTGAAAAATTGGTTGGCTTACTGATATTCAAGGTAGAGTTTATAGTGTTTTGATTAATAGAAGAAAGTGCAGCAAAAGGATAGATAGATGGACTGATAGGGGAAGTGAAACATGACTGAGTAAGATTGGTGAAATATATTGCATTACAAACATAGTCTGATAAGCAACTAGGCTTCTTATGTATTCTAGAAGACTGTCTAGTTGGTATGACATCAGAAGAATGTATGTAAATCAGTAGAAGATGGAGAATCTGAGGGAGAAACATCAACAAAAGGAGTAGATTCTTGAGGTGATGAATCTGAAAATACTAAAGTATTATCAGGAATATCTTGCTCTTGAGAATGAGGTGCAGAGAAAATTCCTACAGGGGTAGAACTAGGATTGGAGTTGTTCTTGAAAGAAAAAATATACTCAATGAACTTGACATCCCTAGAGATTATAATTTTTCTTGACTCTAAAGACATTAGCTTATATCCTTTTTGTCCAGTAGGATACCCCAAGAAAACAACTGACTAAAGATATGATTATACCCGAGGACATCGGACAACAAAAAGAGATATGCAAAATAGAGATACCAAGTTTTTATGCTAACAAAAGAATAATTGGTATATCAACTATCATACAGGAGCTAGCAAATAATTATTTAAACGGAAACGCCTAAGTTAATAAAAACTTTCAACTTTCAAAAACTCTCTCCACTAAACTGGTAGTTGGTGAATTCATGAAAGTGGTAGTGTGGTAGATAGTAGGGTAGTAAGTGAGTAACTTATTTTTAAGATTTTATTATAATATCTTTTTACTAAGTGTTTCAATCTTGATATCTCTTTAATATTATTTTTTGATAGTGCTAAATTCATGGTAATATATAATAATATTTATTGTAATATTCTTCCGATAGTTGTTTTAATCTGAATATTTCATTAATATTATTTATGATATATTCTAGATATAACATATCTTGGGTTTCTTGGTACATATATAAATTTTTCGCCATTAATTGTTCTAACAATTTTATTTCTTCCATAGTTTCTATCCAATATTGTAAATATTCGTAATTCATCTTATTTTGAATTTATTTCTAAATCGTACCATTCTATTCTTCCATTATCTAAGTATAGATCTTGTAAATCTATTTCATACCATTCTTGATTTAATATATCTTCTGATTCGTAATCATTAAATATATTTTTTCATATTATTTTTCTTAATTCAATTATTTCTATACCGTTAAGTATATATAAGATTAAAGTTTCATAGTTTTTATCACTTCATCATGTACGTATGTAGTCATGTTCTTCATTATGCAGGTTTTTTATTTCAAATTATTCCTTCCTATCATATTCATAATTGATTAAATTCATATTAGATCATTATGAACTAGATTATCTTTATCATGTTTTCCTGTCACTACTAGTATCGTACTTTAGCGGATACTTTCTTCTTATCAGCGCCTCAACTTTGTTTACTCCCCTAAACGGCTTTCCTCGCCTACCGGTTTCAACATTAGGATGGCATAGTATAGAAGTTTTCTCCCGTTTCCAGTGTGCTAATAAACTAGAAATCATGATTCAAATAATTCTAATACATAATAACTAACATAAATTTATTCAATCATATATATGATATTCAGGAATATATGAAATTATTTACGCATTATTTTTGAACAATATACCTTTGCCTCTTGCTTGGCCATGCTATCTGAAATATCTGACTGGATTTCAGATTTTTCCATTAACTTTTAAGTATTTCTATATCTTAGTGGAGAGAGTTTTTGAAAGTTGAAAGTTTTTATTAACTCGGGCGTTTTTTTCTTTCATTTACATACATCCTCACTTATATAGAGAGGAATTCTTACTTACTACACTTCTTCCAACCTTTTACAATACTACACGTACACACTACTTAATAATGTACCTCTATAGTATAATAATGTGCCTAATTAATATAGTATGACACACCATACCTATTATTTATTACACACCATACACTTGTCTACTTACTACACTTATACAATTACTACACTTTACAATAAGTCAAAAACTTTGTCTTTATTCCACTATTTACTTTAAGACTTTTCATGACTATATCTTCTTCCTTATCTTTTATTTATGACTTTATCTTCTTCTTCTTATCTCTTCATCCGTCTTTCATCTCTTACTCCAGCTGGACGTCTGGGATTATATTATCTTCTCCGTTGCATTTCGAACACATGTGGTCAGGATATTTGTGACCAATTAGCTTGCAATATCTTGTTAATAATTCTGCCGAAATAAATCCTACTTTTAGTGCTCGTGTTGTAGGTTGTTCTTCTGGCTTAAGTAATGATAAAATCCATCTCTGGACTTTATCCATATCTGCTTTCCTTAGCTCCCTTGAATTGGAATAAATCATTAACTGATCTCTTGCATAGTAGCTCCATATAGCGTTTCCGTTTAAATAATTATTTGCTAGCTCCTGTATGATAGTTGATATACCAATTATTCTTTTGTTAGCATAAAAACTTGGTATCTCTATTTTGCATATCTCTTTTTGTTGTCCGATGTCCTCGGGTATAATCATATCTTTAGTCAGTCCTATCTTGATAACCTGTATTTGGAGGTTTTATTTCCTCGTATAATATTTCCGCTGGTGCTGTATAGAATTTTATATAAAATAAATTTCCTTTTGTAACTCTTTTGTATGTAATAAATGCTTTATGTAGTTCCGGTATTCCACTTAGTTCCTCTCCGTCATATGTATATACTGTATTTAATAGTCCATAGTTGTAACATGTCCTTACCAAGTTGGCGTTAGTTTTCGGTTGTGCAATTAGTTTATTATAACCTTGTAATTTTTGGGTTAAATAATCTTGGTTGGGTTCTTGGGTTGTAGTAGATCTTGGGTTAAGATTTAAAAATGTTTGGATTTTGTATATATTTTCTATATAGGTTCGTGTAATATGGTTGTATGTTCTTTTGTCATGGTGTAGGCTATCCGCATATGTAGAAGTTTGTGGTTCTATAGTTAATATGTTTTTTGGTGTTAGTCTTGGAGTAAATGGTTTTTCGAATAGCTGGTTTAAGTTTATATTCTTTTGTTTTTCACTAACTCGTTTGCTTGTATCTGCAAAGTGTATTTAAACAAATGTTATGGGTTTTAAGGAGTTTCCCATCGTCTCCTTTTAGCTCTGGATTTTTTCCGTCTTCCGATCGACGTAGCTCCGCATTTTTATAGTCATGCTGCTGACTAGCTTTAGACTTCAGATTATCTTCATTAGTCTTTAGCTTTTGTATCTCGTTGTCCATACTATCTACTTTTGTACAAAGTGTAGTAATGGCTTTGAGTATCTTTTCAATTGTATCTTCTTCCTCAGTCTCGGTCGAGTAGCTTTGTCGTGATAGGTAATCTGCAATAACATTCTTATCAGTTTTTATTACTTCAATTGTAAATGTGAAATTTAATATATTTAATACCAATCTCCTTATTTCTTTTGTTGTTACCGAATCTTGTATTTTTCTTGTTAGCCACCATTTTACTTGTGTATTATCTGTTCTTATAATAAATTTGTTATATACAATATATGGTTCAAATGATAATAAACACTTATATACTGAATATAATTCTTTTTTTGTGTCTAGTTGTTCATTTGAGTTGATTATTTTTGTACTATATGTGTTTGCATTTTTATTCCGTTTTTATCAATTTGTATTCCTAAGAATTCTATTTGATTTTTCATTATATCAGACCTTCTTTTTACTTAGACTTATACACGAATATTCTACGATGTGTATAAATTTTTCTAATAATCTTATGCGTTCATCTTGTGTTTTGGAATATAATAATATATCATCAATGTACACTACACAATTTTCTATTTGTTTAAAGTAATTGTCCATAAAGTGTTGATATCTACCTCGTGCATTTTTATATCCAAATGGTAATACGTTCCATTCATAAAATCCTTGTGGTACTGTAAATGCCGTTAGTTTTTAGATTCTTCTTCTAATTTTAAGTGGTAAAATCTGATTTACAATCAAATTTGCTAAAATAATTATATCCTTGTATCTCTGTCTTATTTTTAGTATCTTATTTGGTATCGGATAATTATATGTTTTAGTTTTTGCATTTAAGTTTCTATAATCAATAACCATTCTACTTTTTCCTCTTTTTTGTTCACTATGTTTATTTACGATAAATGCCGGGCTTGTATGCTTACTATTGATTTCTTGTATATATCTTTTTTCTAGTAATTCATCTATATGTATTTTAAATTCGGTTAAATCACTAAAATTATACTTTAATGATTTTTGGGTTATTATACTTTGTATTTTTATATTTTTGCCTTATATGTGATCATGCTTCCTTCATTATTAAATCCTGTTACTACTATCGGTGTTTTTAATTTTTCCCACTTATCTTCTGGTAAACAATTATATTTACATATATTAGCTTCTGCTCCCGTATCTATCATTGGTGTATAATATCTTTGTAATATCCTTCTATTATTATCTTTGCAAGTATATATATTTTCATCTTTTTATCATATCAAAGTCCTTTTTATTATTACTCTTTTATTTTCATAATTTATTATTAACTTGCTTGTCTTCTAAATTATATGGTTTTACTTGTTCTAGCCATTTTATTTCTAAAGTGATATTTTCATCTCCTTGATATATTTTAAATTTTATTATTATTGGTATTCCTCCAATGATTATTTCCTTTCCGTAGTTTCTTCGGTATATGTTAATACTCTTGGTAGTTCGGGGCATGATTGTTCAATAGTTATTATTTCATCTTCCGTTACTAATTCTCTTGTAATATAATTTTCTTCTAGTCCTGTATTTATTAATATTAAATATTTTCGTTGTTCCATTATTCCCGTTATGTAGTAATGATGTGGTTTTCTTTCTTCTTCCATTGATTTTTGTGGAGATTTATCTATTCTTCTTGAGGTACTCATTTTTGATGATATTTGGGGTATCTCATTGTTTATCCTTTTCGATGTACTTAGTCTTTCTTTTACTATTTCTAAATCTTCTTCTATATCAATTTCTTTATAGCTATAATCATTATTATCTATGACTCGTAACTATTCTTTCAAAGGGATCTTCTATTTTTATTTTATCTATTTTAATTTTTGCTTTGTTATTTTATGTTTTGTTGTTAAAACATATAAGTTTTTACATCTAGTCTGTAAATATTTTACTTCCGGGACTAGTTCTATTCTGACATTTGAAACATGCTTTTATTAATATTTCCGTTCCTCCTAAATGTACATATTTAATTGGATTTTTAGCCTTAATATCTTGTATTTCTTTATTTATTATTGGTATTTTGGCCTTTCCTTTAGTGTATTTGCAATCTATGATATGTTCTCTTTGACTTACTACATAATATTCTTCTTTTTGTCGTTTAAACCAGTTTCTTATTGTTGGTACTTGAATATTTTTGTTACACTTAGATCTAATTCTTTTCCTTTTATTTGTTCAAATATATTATTATCAAATATTATTTTTTGTTCTACCGATTCTTCATCTTGATATTTTTCTTTAGTTATTGTTTGTATATCTGCTTCAGTCATTTATATAGTGTTCACTATCTCGATTACATTAATGAATTATTTTCCATTTCGTCTATTTCATTTTCTGATAATTCATATATGCTATCTTCACTTTCTAATTCATAATCTACGTATTCTATTTGTGTATATTTTTCATTGTCTATTATTATTTCTAATATTTGTTTTTTCTTTGGATCTTTAGGTAATTTACAATCTCTAGCTATATGTCCTAATTTTCCACAATTATAACAAGTACATTCCGTTAGTTTTCTTTTTGGTCTATATGGTCTTTTAGTTTTATAGTTTTTACATAGTACCTTCTTCTAGGTTTTTTATATTTATATTTTGATCTATATTTTTTATTATATTTCTTTCTATTTTTATAATACTTATCCGTACAACCAAATTGAGGTCTTTGTTTTGTTTTTGCAACATGCTAAGTTTTTTATTAATATTTTTTCCATTTTTATTTCTTCTTTATGTTTTTCACATAATTCCATAAACCATCGTTGCAAGAATTTCATTCTAGCTCCTAAGGTGTCTGTTAATTCTGCTTCATTCCATAACCTTTTAGTTGAATGAAGCAGAATTAACAGACACCTTAGGAGCTAGAATGAAATTCTTGCAACGATGGTTTATGAAATTATGTGAAAAACATAAAGAAGAAATAAAAATGGAAAAAATATTAATAAAAACTTAGCATGTTGCAAAAAAAAACAAAGACCTCAATTTGGTTGTACGGATAAGTATTATAAAAATAGAAAGAAATATAATAAAAAATATAGATCAAAATATAAATATAAAAACCTAGAAGAAGGTACTATGTAAAAACTATAAAACTAAAAGACCATATAGACCAAAAAAGAAAACTAACGGAATGTACTTGTTATAATTGTGGAAAATTAGGACATATAGCTAGAGATTGTAAATTACCTAAAGATCCAAAGAAAAACAAATATTAGAAATAATAATAGACAATGAAAAATATACACAAATAGAATACGAGATTATGAATTAGAAAGTGAAGATAGCATATATGAATTATCGAAAATGAAATAGACGAAATGGAAAATAATTCATTAACAAATCGATAGTGAACACTATATAAATGACTCGGCGATATACAAACAATAACTAAAGAAAATATCAAGATGAAGAATCGGTAGAACAAAAATAATATTTGATAATAATATATTTGAACAAATAAAAGGAAAAGAATTAGATCTAAGTGTAACAAAATATTCAAGTACCAACAATAAGAAACTGGTTTAAACGACAAAAAGAAGAATATTATGTAGTAAGTCAAAGAGAACATATCATAGATTGCAAATACACTAAAGGAAAGGCCAAAATACCAATAATAAATAAAGAAATACAAGATATTAAGGCTAAAAATCCAATTAAATATGTACATTTAGGAGGAACGGAAATATTAATAAAAGCATGTTTCAGAGAAGGAATAGATACACCCATAGAAATATACTTAGCAGATGATAGGATTATACAACCTATAGAAAAAAGTATAATAAGCGCAAAGAAAAGGTAACCTCATATACCAAAAATTTAAATTTATAATAAGTGCTAACTACTCAAGAGTAAAGAAATGACGTAAATATAGATAAATCCTTAGTATTATATTGGAAAATGTCGAATAGAACTAGTCCCGGAAGTAAAATATTTACAGCTAGATGTAAAAACTTATATGTTTTAACAACAAAACATAAAATAACAGCAAAAATTAAAATAGATAAAATAAAAATAGAAGATCCCTTTGAAAGAATAGTTACAAATATAGATAATAATGATTATAGCTATAAAGAAATTGATATAGAAGAAGATTTAGAAATAGTAAAAGAAAGACTAAGTACATCGAAAAGGATAAACAATGAGATACCCCAAATATCATCAAAAATGAGTACCTCAAGAAGAATAGATAAATCTCCACAAAAATCAATGGAAGAAGAAAGAAAACCACATCATTACTACATAACGGGAATAATGGAACAACGAAAATATTTAATATTAATAAATACAGACTAGAAGAAAATTATATTACAAGAGAATTAGTAACGGAAGATGAAATAATAACTATTGAACAATCATGCCCCGAACTACCAAGAGTATTAACATATACCGAAGAAACTACGGAAAAGGAAATAATCATTGGAGGAATACCAATAATAATAAAATTTAAAATATATCAAGGAGATGAAAATATCACTTTAGAAATAAAATGGCTAGAACAAGTAAAACCATATAATTTAGAAGACAAGCAGTTAATAATAAATTATGAAAATAAAAGAGTAATAATAAAAAGGACTTTGATATGATAAAAAGATGAAAATATATATACTTGCAAAGATAATAATAGAAGGATATTACAACCAGGATTTAATAATGAAGGAAGCATGATCACATATAAGGCAAAAATATAAAAATACAAATATGAGATAAGATATTAACTATAGAAGAAATATATAACTTTGAATTGACTACAAAAGATATGCTATTAGGAATGCCATTTTTAGAAAAATTATACCCACATATAATAACAAAAACACACTGGTGGTTCACGACACCGTGTAAACAAAAAATAGGAGCAAAAAGAGTAAATAATAAAAACGAAAAACAACAGAAATGGATAAAAGGAAGTGAAAAATTACACAAAAATTAGAAAATATAAAAGAAGAAGACCCTAAAATAGAATTAATTATATTCTCTATAGATAAAGTAAAAATAATTCAAGATAAGCTAGAATTATTATATAGTGAGGATCCTTTACAAGGATGGAAAAACATAAAACAAAAATAAAAATTGAGCTAATTGATAATAACAGTATAATAACCCAAAAATCATTAAAGTATAATTTTAGTGATTTAACCGAATTTAAAATACATATAGATGAATTACTAGAAAAAAGATATATACAAGAAATCAATAGTAAGCATACAAGCCCGGCATTTATCGTAAATAAACATAGTGAACAAAAAAGAGGAAAAAGTAGAATGGTTATTGATTATAGAAACTTAAATGCAAAAACTAAAACATATAATTATCCGATACCAAATAAGATACTAAAAATAAGACAGATACAAGGATATAATTATTTTAGCAAATTTGATTGTAAATCGAGATTTTACCACTTAAAATTAGAAGAAGAATCTAAAAAACTAACGGCATTTACAAAGTACCACAAGGATTTTATGAATGGAACGTATTACCATTTGGATATAAAAATGCACCAGGTAGATATCAACACTTTATGGACAATTACTTTAAACAAATAGAAAATTGTGTAGTGTACATTGATGATATATTATTATATTCCAAAACACAAGATGAACACATAAGATTATTAGAAAAATTTATACACATCGTAGAATATTCGTATAAGTCTAAGTAAAAAGAAGGTCGATATAATGAAAAATCAAATAGAATTCTTAGGAATACAAATTGGTAAAAAGGGAATAAAAATGCAAACTCATATAGTACAAAAAATAATCAACTCAAATGAACAACTAGACACAAAAAAGAAATTACAATAATTCTTAGGACTAGTAAATCAAGTAAGAGAATACATACCAAAATTAGCAGAGAATTTAAAACCATTACAACAAAAATTAAAGAAAGATGTGGAATACCGCCTTGATAAGAAAGACCAAACACAAATACAAAAAATAAAATTATTATGTAAGAACCTACCTAAACTATATTTTCCAGATGAAAATAAAAAATTTACTTATATAATAGAATCAGATGCGAGTGAAAAAAGTTATGGAGGAATATTAAAATACAGGTATGATGACACTACTAAAGAACATCACTGCAGGTATTATTCAGGAACATTTAATAATACAGAAATAAAATGGGAAATAAATAAAAAAGAATTATATTCAGTATATAAGTGTTTATTATCATTTGAACCATATATTGTATATAACAAATTTATTATAAGAACGAGATAATACACAAGTAAAATGGTGGCTAACAAGAAAAATACAAGATTCGGTAACAACAAAAGAAATAAGGAGATTGGTATTAAATATATTAAATTTCACATTTACAATTGAAGTAATAAAAACCGATAAGAATGTTATTGCAGATTACCTATCACGACAAAGCTACTCGGACCGAGACCGAGGAAGAAGATACAATTGAAAAGATACTCAAAGCCATTACTACACTTTGTACAAAAGTAGATAGTATGGACAACGAGATACAAAAGCTAAAGACTAATGAAGATAATTTGAAGTCTAAAGCTAGTCACAAAGATGACTATAAAAATGCGGAGCTACGTCGATCGGAAGACGGAAAAAATCCAGAGCTAAAAGGAGACGATGGGAAACTCCTTAAAACCCATAACATTTGTTTAAATACAGCTGCAGTACAAGCAAACGAGTTAGTGAAAAACAAAAGAATATAAACTTAAACCAGCTATTCGAAACCCATTTACTCCAAGACTAACACCAAAAAACATATTAACTATAGAACCACAAACTTCTACATATGCGGATAGCCTACACCATGACAAAAGAACATACAACCATATTACACGAACCTATATAGAAAATATATACAAAATCCAAACATTTTTAAATCTTAACCCAAGATCTACTACAACCCAAGAACCCAACCAAGATTATTTAACCCAAAAATTACAAGGTTATAATAAACTAATTGCACAACCGAAAACTAACGCCAACTTGGTAAGGACATGTTACAACTATGGACTATTAAATACAAATATACATATGACGGAGAGGAACTAAGTGGAATACCGGAACTACATAAAGCATTTATTACATACAAAAGAGTTACAAAAGGAAATTTATTTTATATAAAATTCTATACAAAGACCAATGAAATATTATACGAGGAAATAAAACCTCCAAATACAGGTTATCAAGATAGGACTGACTAAAGATATGATTATACCCAAGGACATCGGACAACAAAAAGAGATATGCAAAATAGAGATACCAAGTTTTTATGCTAACAAAAGAATAATTGGTATATCAACTATCATACAGAGCTAGCAAATAATTATTTAAACGGAAACGCTATATGGAGCTACTATGCAAGAGATCGCTTAATGATTTATTCCAATTCAAGGGAGCTAAGGAAAGCGAGATATGGATAAAGTCCAGAGATGGATTTTATCATTACTTAAGCCGAAGAACAACCTACAACACGAGCACTAAAAGTAGGATTTATTTCGGCGGAATTATTAACAAGATATTGCAAGCTAATTGGTCACAAATATCCTGACCACATGTGTTCGAAATGCAACGGAGAAGATAATATAATCCCGCACGTCCAGCTGAGTAAGAGATGAAAGACGGATGAAGAGATAAGAAGAAGAAGATAAAGTCATAAATAAAAGATAAGGAAGAAGATATAGTCATGAAAAGTCTTAAAGTAAATAGTGGAATAAAGACAAAGTTTTTGACTTATTGTAAAGTGTAGTAATTGTATAAGTGTAGTAAGTAGACAAGTGTATGGTGTGTAATAAATAATAGGTATGGTGTGTCATACTATATTAATTAGGCACATTATTATACTATAGAGGTACATTATTAAGTAGTGTGTACGTGTAGTATTGTAAAAGGTTGGAAGAAGTGTAGTAAGTAAGAATTCCTCTCTATATAAGTGAGGATGTATGTAAATGAAAGAAAAAAACGCCTGAGTTAATAAAAACTTTCAACTTTCAAAAACTCTCTCCACTAAGATATAGAAATACTTAAAAGTTAATGGAAAAATCTGAAATCCAAATGATATTTCGTATAGCATGGCCAAGCAAGAGGCAAAGGTATATTGTTCAAAAATTATGCAGAACTAATTTCATATATTCCTGAATATCATATATATGATTGAATAAATTTATGTTAGTTATTATGTATTAGAATTATTTGAATCATGATGCCATCCTAATGTTGAAACCGGTAGGCGAGGAAAGCCGTTTAGGGGAGTAAACAAAGTTGAGGCGCTGATAAGAAGAAAGTATCCGCTAAAGTACGATGCTAGTAGTGACAGGAAAACATGATAAAGATAATCTAGTTCATAATGATCTAATATGAATTTAATCAATTATGAATATGATAGGAAGGAATAATTTGAAATAAAAAACCTGCATAATGAAGAACATGACTACATACGTACATGATGAAGTGATAAAAAATTATGAAACTTTAATCTTATATATACTTAACGGTATAGAAATAATTGAATTAAGAAAAATAATATGGAAAAAAAATATTTAATGATTACGAATCAGAAGATATATTAAATCAAGAATGGTATGAAATAGATTTACAAGATCTATACTTAGATAATGGAAGAATAGAATGGTACGATTTAGAAATAAATTCAAAATAAGATGAATTATGAATATTTACAATATTGGATAGAAACTATGGAAGAAATAAAATTGTTAGAACAATTAATGGCGAAAAATTTATATATGTACCAAGAAACCCAAGATATGTTATATCTAGAATATATCATAAATAATATTAATGAAATATTCGATTAAAACAACTATCGGAAGAATATTACAATAAATATTATTATATATTACCATGAATTTAGCACTACCAAAAATAATATTAAAGAGATATCAAGATTGAGACACTTAGTAAAAAGATATTATAATAAAATCTTAAAAATAAGTTACTCACTTACTACCCTACTATCTACCACACTACCACTTTCATGAATTCACCAACTACCAGTTCCGCTACAAAAAATGATATAAGTAGGAGGTTATTTATAAAGAACTCCATAAGGTGACAACCCCCTTTAAAACTCTATATGGAAACCTATTAACAAGAAAAGTGGCAGTTAAGACACATTCTCCCCAAAAGGAAATAGGCAGTCCTGATTAAAAAAGAAGAGACCTAGAGGTTTCCAAGAGATGCCTATGTTTTTTTTCTACTACCCATTTTGTTGTGGGGTGGTAGTACAAGATGTTTGGTGCAAAATTCCTTTGGAATTAAAGAATTCAGTAGCAATGATGTTTCTTCCTAACTCCAAGGCATTATCAGACCTTATAATTTTGACTTGACAATTAAAATCTCTCTCAACCATGGCTAGAAAATATTTGAGAATGAAAAAGGCATTTGATTTTGTTTTAAGAAGGTATGTCCAAGTAGCTCTACTAAAGTCATCCACAATAGTTAAAAAATACTTAAAACCATTGTAGGTTGGAGATTTATAAGGTCCCCATGTGCCAATATGAATTAATTCAAAGATGAACTTTGTTTTGATATCACTGGTTGGGAAGGGGAGCTTAGATTGCCTTGCAAGGGGACAAACATCACAATAACAATTTGACATAGATTTAAAAACAAAAGATTTGATATATTTCATTACTGGAATGGGCAAATGCCCTAATCTGTTGTGCCAAAGCTTTACATTAGAATTCCCCTTGATTACTACAGAACTAGAAACAGAAACTAAACAAGGAGTCCTAGTAGCTAGATCTCTATGCTGGACTCTTTTCTTAGAAGACAAACTAGTAGAACCTAGTTGATAAAGCCCATCCCTCACATCACCAAGAGCCAGTGGCCTCTTCATTGAAGGGTCCTGCAAGACACAATTTAGAGAAGAAAAAATGATAAAACACTCTAATTGCATACAAAGCTTGTCAATAGATGGAAGATTGATTTTAAAAGAAGGAACATAAAGAACTCTATTAATGATCAAATCAGGGAAAAGAGCAACACTTCCTATATGAGTAGCTTTTACCTTAGAAGAATTAGGAAAATTGACATAGATAGGATTAGGTAAAGGACTAAGGTAAGTGAAAAGCTCTGGATTAGAAGATAAATGTTCTGATGCTCCTGAGTCTAATATCCATTTACTAGACTTGATTGAACTATGGCATGAAACAGAGTGATTTTTACCTGTAGAGTTGGCACTGACATCTGTAAGAGCAAACTCAGATTGACTAATTTGACCTGGTGGAGTAACTGAATGAGTTGAGAAAATTGCTCTTTGCTGAGTTGGTTCATTCCTGAAGAATTCTCTTGCACAAGTTCATCATCTCCTTCTCCAGGAGTAGCAATAGCATTGCTTCTCACATTTCCTGTAATTTTCTTAGACCTAGTGAACTTAAAATCCGAGGGAAAGCCAACAATCCTGTAACACTTATCCACTGTATGTCCAGGCTTCTTACAGTGAGAACACAACAAATTGGTCTTCCTACCCATTGGATCACTAGTTACAATGATTTTCTAATTAGTGGCCAAATAGAAGGCAGAATTTGCTGGAAAATGTGACTGAATGGCCTCCCTCTACTTCTTATCCTACATGATGAGTGAGTAAGCCAAACTAACAGAGGGAAGAGGGTTGATCATCAAGATATTAGACCTTGCAGGTGAGTAGGCTTTATTCAAACCCATGAGAAATTGAATGAGCCTCTCATCTTGCAAAGCTTTACTGGAAACATTCTTTCCTCCACAAGTACAGGTGCAAGAGCAATAGTTTCTAGTGTTCAAAAGATCTAGCTCATCCCATAGTCCTTTCAATCTTGTATAGTATCCTGCAATATCATTAAACCCTTAAACTAAGTCATTCAGTTCTTTTTGCATGTGATAAAGCTTTGCTCCATTGGGCTGACCAAAACGATCCTCAAGATCTTTCCAAAGAGCTTCTGCAGTTTTAGAGTAAATGACATTGTCAGCAATCTCTTTGGAAATGGAATTAAGTAACATGAAGTCACCATGTTATTGGTTCTGTCCCAGAGTTTTAAATCTGGTGAATCAGATCCTGGTGCTTTGCAACCTCCATCAATGAAGCCCAGCTTATTCTTAGCTGATAGAGCAATGCGGATGGTTCTTCTCCAACCCCCATACCCTTTACCTTCAAAGATGGAGTTCACAAGAGCCATTCCAGGGGAATCTGAAGGATGAAGATAATAGGGGTTGCTTGAATCCATTGATTTGGATCCAGCAACATCTGAACTTGAAGCAGAAGTCGTTCCCATTGTAGGAATTCAACCTTACTGCTCGATACCATAAAGAAAGAAACAAGAAAAATAAAGGCAGAATTGAAGAACAGAAAAATAAAGAACACACAAAATTGGGAAATTTTCTGATGATCTATATTGCTTCACTGCTCCTGTATTTATACAAGTATTTACTGTATAAAAATAAACATAAATATAAATACATTTGTACAGCTGTCCTATTTCTATTGCTTAAGATGTAACAAACTCTAACCATCACCATGTGATGTCAACAGCTGTGTATTATTCTGATCAAATGGCTGAGAATGATGTCATTTCCAATATGATTTATTTCCCACGTGTCCATAGCAGCCTAAAGAGGGAAACTTGTCTTTATACTTATTTAGACCTTAATTTTGAATTTCCTTTGAACACATAGAGACTAACACTGATTCCTTCTTCTTCCCTTTCATTTCTTCATTCTTGATTCTATTTGGTAACATCGATGGTGTCGAGTGATTTTCATTATCAACAATATATATATGAATTCTGACATCTTTATAGTTATATTTAGCAATAAGGATTTCGGTCAATTCACTTTTAAAAGCATATTTCTGCCTTTATGGTTGAGTAAGGTTTATGATACAAGGTCTTTACAAAGCAGAATGTGTCTGAACCTAAATTAATTTAACATGTGTTTTAGTTCATTAAATCACATAATAATGGAAATTGCATTAGTTTGGTGTAAACACCCGGTGCAGATAAGTTTTTTCCTTTTTGAATGTCTAACCCTCATTCTTCATCGTTGAAACAAACATTTGTGATAATATGTTTGTGATTATAAGACAGAAATGGAGAGTCTATATATATATATATATATCTTTAAGTGGATCGATATCGGGCTATTCTATTGAAAGGGTCTTTAAAAGGCCTTTTGAATTCTCGTAACCAGTGCATAAAAATGAGCAAGAGATTATTATTTTATAAACTTTAGACCGTTATCTAAACCTTATGTATTAAATTTCAAACCTAAGTAACTAACGTGATTAGCGTTGAAATAACTATATACATCCATCAAGAATTTATCAAATAAATATTGTTATCACTATTTGCCTAGATAGAAAGTCTAAACTTTGCAACTAAGAACGACTGTAGAAACTTTTATAAATTATTTTTACAAATTTTAGATCACGATGCATAGATTATTGTACAATTGAATTTAACTAATATCGTCTTCCATAACATCAACTTCTATCAATTACTCTTCTAATAGTTACTTGAGACATTTTCTCTATCCCTTCTTACCCTGAAAAAGTAGGGAGACAACTTAGTTCATAATCGATAACTATCTTTCAACTAACCTAGCCTCCTCCATCCGTCAGGCCCAATAAGGGGTACTACAAGATTATTCACTTGTTGTCCATCGACTGAAAGGCCTGATCTTAGGCCTGACTAACCATCCACAGATGAACCCTGCGGAGGAACCCTTAGGTTTTTGGGGAAGTCGCCAGAGAAGTAAAATTGCATTGGAGTTTCATCAAGCTACGCCCCAACAATGTTGAACACTAGCCAAATCTGTATTCAAATACAATCCGCTCATTCATAAAGTTACACTTCCTCTGTCGCTAAGCACAAACGTGAGACTTCCTAGCACGAATCTGAATTTAATCAGATCCAATGTAGAAACCGAACATCGCATGAAAAAACAATCAAATAAGTTGAAGCATAAGATGCTGAAGGTAGTAAGCACTTTCTAAATCAAGAAGCTCCATTCCTCCAATAGCAGATAAACCATGCTCCATATATTCAAACAAATGGTATATTATTCAATTCTGTTGTATTTCACAGTTCACTCAACTACACTCATTTAACTTTGAAAAGTTTTTTTAAAAAAATAGTAAATAAATCTGCTCGTTAGGCCAATATCGCCCTTACTATGCCTCACCTTTTGGCTGAACGAAAATTCTGAGTATGCTACTGTATGCACTTAGAGCTCCTGTGAAAATGCCATATATCAGAGGAGAAGATATGTACTTGAGAGACTAGCTAGCACCCTAGCTATCAACCTTTAAATAAGCATGTATGAGGAACACGAATATCGATGAGCAAGATCAATGACATTGTCGGAAAAAGATCGATCCCCTTAAATTGGAGTGTTTTTTATTTTCAACTATTCATCAGCAGTGTGTTGTTTGCAGCCCTTAGGTCCATAATGCTGGGAGCTTCGCTTCACCGTCTTTCCACAAACATAACAGTAATGATTCTGGCATGCCCAGCAGAATATGTGATTGTTATTACTAGCCTGTGACCATGTCAGCAAAGAAAAAGGGCAACGAATTAGCTACAGTTCTATACAGAAAGAAGGAAAATGAAGAGGATAGAACTATTAAAAGCAATGGTGGATTCAGGATTTATACATTGTGGGTTCTAAGTCCAATATGTAGGTCCTGATCTGTATATTTAACTCTATCTATTCTTGTTTTTCACATACATACATAGTGTTCGAGTTGGAAGCTGTGAATTTCACTGAACCCACAGCTTCTGTTAGATTTTCCATCAGTTCAGAGGCTGGAAAAGACTCGAAACTTAAAGTAGATGATGACAAAGTTACTGTGTTTACAACCACTTCCACGCGTTCCCCACTTCTACACGAATCAATATGGTAAAAGAAGGATAGTTGATGTCGATAAAATTATGATTTCCAGCATAAACTCTATGTTCTGTCTTCTAGAAAGTAGTTAAGATAAGATGACTCTGATCTTTCCTTCTATGGAGCCGAATGTGAGCAGATAGGTATGAAGTCACTAGACTGAAAAGAGAGGAACAACCACAACGTTACACCCCGAAACTATATGAAGCCTTTCGGAATGACCTAGAATATAAGCTACGTCACTCTTTCTTGGCTAGTGTAGTAGACAATATTCTCCCATGGAGGTGAGTGGAGGAAGCTGTGAAGCTTCTAACTCTAATTACCATAGAGGGAACCAAAATTTGTTTAAATAAATGCAAGAATTCTCACACAGGGTACAGAAAAGGCTTACTTACTCGGGCACTCTATTTTACAGAATGCCCTCATCATTATGTGAATGAGCTGTTACTCATTCTCCATGAACATTGCAACTTCAAAATATCAAAGAGGTGTGCTACAACGCTTTCTAGAAAAGAACACTGAGCACCTATCTTACCTTTACGTTCATTTGGCGACAATTAGGGCATGGATGAGCACGATTAGGAAGCATTTGAGCTTGAATCTGACCGATAACTTGGCGAGCATTAATCCTCTCTTCCCACATCTGAATTGCTTCTGGTGGGAAAAGCTCACATTTCCCATCCCTTCAACAAGAAAAACGCTCCTCAAGTAAAAATACAAAACAAAATCTCAAGGTCATAAACTGAGGCCATATGTGAAGCAACCTATACCAACCTGAAGTGCTCATATCCATCAATCGCCTGATTACAGCGATAGCAAAAGTATACTCCACAGTTATCACACACCATTTTATTGCAGCCCTCAGTTCGTGAGATAGCCATCTTACAGGAAGGGCATTGCTTCGCAGAACGATGAATTTCCCGCATGCTGAGAATGTCATTAATCATTTCTTTCTCACGCTGTCTTTGGCTATCTTTCAATTGAGATGAACTCTGTCGCTCCTGATTCAATAGACAAAAAACACAAGAGTAAGAATACAAACCACAAAGTGCCTTCAAATAGACAAGTTAAGTAACTATAGTCTCGAAGTGCAAACAGCCTCATACAAGAAAGCTACCCCAAGTAGACAAAAAGGTCTTTAACACTTGATGACTACGATCTTATATAATGAAACCAACCCAAGTAGAGCAAAAAAGATTGTAGCACTTGATTGCCAGCAAGGATTAATACAGCTGACACCAACTTGCTTGGGATTGAGGCGTAGTTGTTTTTCTTATACTAGGTTGTAATCAGGTCTGGAAGAAGTTCTCGAAACAGTCCTGAACCATAATATTCTAGTCATTAAGCGAAAGGTGCAACGAATTCAGGTATTGAACTTCTTTTTGTTGATTAGTACTAGTTAAGGAATTATGACGACCGCACTCATATTGGACCCGGCCATGCCCAAACGGGCAGGCGGGGCTCATGCGACGCGTGGCGTTGTTGAGGAATCCTTTATCACAAAAAAAAAGGTACTAGTTTAGGTATTGAAATTCATAGCAGAAAGAGCAGCAAGATAGAGCCCATATTGTGCTATCCCAAAGCTTGTGCGGATCCTGCATGTTCAACGATATTGTGCCATCTCTTGCAACAGGATAGAACCCATGTCAACTGCTGTTGATAAAGTATGGAAATTCCAGAAGGGACTTCGAGGAAGAATGCAATGGAATACATATTGCTTACCTCATCATCATTTCCAAATTCATAGTGTCAACTGGTTGAACTATAGGGTAAATAATTAGTGAGGCCAAATGCTTTACTGTAGTATGCTGCGGCCAAGATAGATTTAACATATAACATAGTATAACACACATTGTTGGCCCCGGGGGTTGGGTGGTGGTTGGAGTTTATCATGTGCCCTGTTAGATTTTATTCAGGACAGCATTCATGATAAGTTGGAATTTAACAGCGCCTCTACCTTCTCTGCACTGACCCATGTCCTCATGTTCATACTTGTATTAAAGTTGACTGATCAGTGTTTTTTTTGGGGATAACCATGGGGTCCGGGTCAGTTTTTGTGCACCTCGACTAATTCCACAGGATACCTACCACCTTCCAC
This sequence comes from Solanum commersonii, assembly GCA_029007595.1. Taxonomy (NCBI): domain Eukaryota; kingdom Viridiplantae; phylum Streptophyta; class Magnoliopsida; order Solanales; family Solanaceae; genus Solanum; species Solanum commersonii. Next base: position 718,731 of record JAJTWQ010000164.1, on the reverse strand, counting down.
CAGCAACACGATATCTTACTCCCCCCGATAGATCCTCAGCTCGATAGACAAGAAAAGAATTTGAAGCATGGTAGCAAGAAAATGTGACAACAAAATAGCAAGATACAAAGCAAGTGAAGTAACATGTAGTAATACACATAAAATAAAAGGATCAACGCGACTACTTAATAATATTACAAAGAAGGAGAAGCGTAGAGGAGGAAAAAGGAAGATACAGGAGAAAATATTGAAATCATGACAAAACTAATACCTGCAAAATAAGAAGCTTCATTTCTGGTGTCATGCATATAACTCCGACATGACGCTTCTCCTTGCACAGTGTACAAAAACTGAAGAAGCATTTTGCACATTGGGCATGCTGATCTTCATCCTCGATGCATACTGTTTCACATCTAGGGCAGTAGCAGACATCCTTCATTGATTCTAATGTTTTCTGTAACATCAATGACTCCCAGCGTTCAAACTCCACTTCACCAAGTAACCGCTTTAGCAAACCTGGAGGAATCATACCTCCACATTTTGCCTCGGGGCACAAAAGCTTGGTGATTGTACCTTCCTTGACATGCATGTCGGAGTAAGTTTTCATGCAATTCCAGCAAAAGAAGTGCTGACATGGCAACCTCACAAACTCCATACCTGATTTTTTTTTTAAAAGCTTCAGCAACCATTACCACTTGAGAGGTCATTGAATATCTGATTTCTGATATGTTCATGCCTAGTATGTGTAAGAGAAAGAACAAGCTAGGTATATATCTTTCTGTGTGAATGTGCATGTTTTAAAACTGAAACGTCTGCATAATTGCATGTGTCCATACTCGGAACACCATGGATCCTATTTAGGAAGACTAATAATGAAGATAAACCACAGAAGTGTTATGTAGTTAGTGATCAGAAGAGAAGAGAAAACAGTTAAATTTTAAGATGACTTCTGAAGTGTCTATTATGAATAACTATCTTATTTCTTAACATATACATAAAGGTATTATAAAAGCCTTTTCTTGGTTTCCTTAATATACACAAAATCAGATTTGTCTAACGATTTACTTCTCTTCTTCCTCACAGAATATTAACACCGTGTTTTGGGGGAAATTTAAATTTTCCTAGACTTAGTTTCATTTCGCTTTATAAAATACTGAAGGAATTCTGCCACAAACCATGCAGCAAATTAGGACAAAGATCACTTTATCAAAGCCAACAGATTTTCTGTTTCCCCAAAAAATCTTTTTTTTCTCCAACATTCTTAAGGAATGTAAGAGAATTACTGTGGGTAGGCTGATAGAGAAAAACAATTCAAAATGGAAATATATTGGTCTCTCTAACAAGGAAGAAACAATGAAGCAAACTATGATAATAGTTCACAACTTCGCATCCTAATATAGCAATTATCTCTAACACATTTAGCAAGATATATAATGAAAATCTAGACAAATTGCTTGAGGCATGAGACATAAAACAACTGCATATGAAGAACTATCAACAGTTATTTATGTAAGATCTAAAGAGAACCTTGCTGATCCATTGACTAAAAGACTCTCAAGAGGTAAAATAAAATGCACGATAAGTGGTGTGGGCCTAAGACAATTTTAATCTATCAATAGTAACGGAAACCATTCATTTCTTATTGCTCAATAGTACTAAGATTTGAAAGGTAAAAACAAGTTATAGTTTATGACAGTTAGCACGTACTGAAAATTATATTACATAAGAAAAAGGGTGACTACATAGTTACTCTTAATGAAGAAAAAGAGTTTGGAATGAGAACCAAGGAAGTCCATGTTAAGGACTTGAGTAAACCTCACCTATATAACTAGAAGTGGTGCCACTTCAATCAAAGTTGGAATACAAAACTTTGTAAGTGTTCACAAACTCAGCAAGTTGCTAGCACGAAGCTGTAATACAGTGTCAATGCCAAAGCTCATGGTGAACACATTCTAAATTTGATTTATGTATATAGCTTTTCTGTCCTGACACTAAAGGGACTACGGTTTAATAGAATCTTATCTAACCATCAATTTTGACAAGATCTTGAAAAGTTTATACAAGTAGGACGTTTAAGTTGAAAGACACCTACAATATCATAAATCTTAAATGACTAAAGCAATCACCGAAATAATATCTCATATGGTCACTCAACTATGGACTTTTTTCATAGAAAGTTCCTCAACTTTGATTTATAACTCAAAAGTCACTCAACTATGGACTTTTTTCATAGAAAGTTCCTCTCAACTTTGATTTTTAGCTCAAAAGTCACTCAACTATGGACGCTTTTCATAGAAAGTCACTCAACTTGATTTTTAACTCAAAATTCACTCAACTATATGTTCTTTTAACAGAAGTCACTCAAACCTATTTAATTGATTTTTTCATTAAAATTTGCTTGCTTACATGGAATATAATTAAAAAGTACAATGAATTTTATTTATGGTTATAATGTATCTAATTAATCACCCACATCGATATCATTATGATATTTAGCAAACTGTAAATAAAGTTTCCACTTGCATCATTTGGTTGTGGTGACACATTATATGTTCAAATTAAAAGCCAAAACACAAAAGTTATGTTATTTCACTCCAAGATGACAAATCGAAACTACGAATTTTCACATTTTAACGCATAAGAAAAATAAATACTTTGTCCGCTCATTGGTACAATGACTTTTTCTTTTTTTCATATTTATTACCAGAGATAAGGCAGTAATAAAGTGAAAATTTGTAACCAAACTGAATTAATTAGATTCCATGTAAGCAAATTTCAATGAAAAAATCAATTAAATAAGTCGAGCGGCTATCTATGAAAAGAGCTCATAGTTGAGTGACTTTTGAGTTAAAAATCAAAATTAAGTGACTTTTTGTGAAAAAAGTTCATAGTTGAGTGACCATCTGAGATATAATCTCAGCAATCACCAACTAAGGAGGTAATTAGTAGAGAAGTATTGTAGTTAGTGATTGTAAGAGAAGAAAATACAAGCTTAAATATTAACATAACTTTTAAATAATTCTTTACACTAATTCCATATCAAAAATTACTATGCTTGTCGGTTAGATTTCAGCTATTAGGATATAAAGGTTAAATTTTTTTCGCCAAAATGGCAAAAAATGAGCAGAAATGACGAGCCCGTCCTTCTAAGTTTTTTCCACACTTAATAACCAGGGAGATAATGATAATGAGTACCAAATATAAGCATATGAATCGACCACCTTAGATTCTTTATAGAAATAGAAAGTTCAAAAAAATGAGGGAGAGTCTGAACTGGTTACCAATTCTTCGGCATCAATAAATTAATAGCGGCCAACAAACAAAAGTTACCCTAGAATGGGAGAAACTAATATATTGTCATTAACTGAGTTAAGTTGTTCAAGTTTAGTTTCTAAGTTCCAGGTATATTAGAATCATCCTACGTCTTTGTACAATATACTATTGTAAACAAAATAAAGCATGAGACTCCAAAGTACCAGGAAATTCACTGAAACAGATGCAGCATTGATGAATGTTTCTACGGAAATTCTCATGGCGCTGTTCCTCATCATAGCTCTTGAGCGAGGGGATATCAACCTCTGGTGAGACAGTTCCTGAAATTGCACGCCTATCTCCAATATGTCGCTCGGCACAAAAACCTAACTTTATTTCTCGATCAAACTGCAAATGAGAAAGAGAAAAGGCATGCAACCACTCCACCCACTGGTATAAAACCTCTTGACCTAATTGTTCCTTCCATATTGAATCAAGCATGGAGCAAAGAGAGGAAATGTTTGCTGAATTCAACCACTGGACAGAGATTGTAAAGAGAGGAGCAAGGTGGCTTGGATATGACTTAGGTAATAAACACTTCAAAACAATCGGTGGTAGATGCTCAACTTTGAGGGAGTATGAGAACTCAGGCGAACTATCATCTGGTATTCCAAGAGCACCAGAGGAATTCAGATTTACAGACACCGTCAGCTCATCGGGAACCTCAATATGTACATGAATCTGCAAGAACAACATGAAATGAGGTTTGGATTTTCCAGAGCAAAGCATAGTTTATCAAGGCTCTACAGAACCTGAAAGGATCGTAGACCATGTCGTCTATCAAGAACGAAGACATTATCACCGAAAATTGATTCCAGCGCTAGTAACTGCAAAGAACCATGTACAATGTCAAAATGGTTTTTACATAAATCAATAAACAGAAGGAGAGATGTAATAGAAAGAAATTGAAAAATAATCATCTCAGTATATCACACTAATGCAAACTCAAAACACCAAGAAAATACTAACATTAACCATATTGCTACGAACATTTAAATTAATCTTAATGAAAAAGAAAAGGAAACAAATATGCACTCATACCAGATTATTCAACTATTTGTTCTAAACTAGCCCAACCATAAGAAACCAGGACACACTGATGCATAGCATTTTTAACGATATCCCCACTCATTCAAATCAAATAATGACTCAATTATAACATTTCCACACCAGATACTACTCTCAGTGCATTGAAATCCTTAACCTATGCCAAAACATACGTACCTGGGGTTCAACCTTTGGGTTTCCGATTCAATAGACCCACTATGTTTGACAATGTTCAGATATATATGTGAAAAAGCACAAACTTTCAACAAACATCAAATCTGAGTCCATTATTTCAAAAGTACAATGAGTTTATAACTAAAAACCTTGAAGCTAAAACCCATCCAATTTGACCTGACACAGAGCTTAAATGTTCATTAAGCTTATATTTTAGAAGTAGTACTTAAATAATATTAAATTAATGATTGCAAAGTTAGTTTGATCTACAAATATCACATAAGTGAGGAGGGCTAACATTCCATTCGAAGTAACTTATTTAATGTTGAAACTTTATGTCAGCCAAAGTTCGAATTTTGAATAATACTCCTATAATGAATTTGAATTCAAGCAGCATACGCATAAAATTGTGTCAAATATTCGGAACAGTCTTAAAATGGAAAGAATCATACTTTCAAATAGCAAAACGTGACAAGTAAAAGTGAATGGAGAGAGTATATAAAATGGAGCACATTCAATCCAGGCTAATAGGCTTTACCTCATCCTCTTGTGCTTGATCATTGATTCTAAGCTGTTCAGTCGATAATTCCAGCTCCTCAGCACCCAATTGAAACTCCTCCAGCCTTCTCCAAACATCATCAATACCAGACCCCTCAACTTTTTCTACTCCCTTTTCCTCCTTGTCACCACTTAACTTATCTTCCACCACCTCTCTAGAACTTTCTTCATCTTCTGATTTCTTCTCGAAGTTACCATTAACCCCATAAGCACGACGATTTCGAAGTACCCTTTTGGAATTCCTACGATTCTGATGGGGTTTTAGATCTTTTTGATTAAACTCCGAGATAGGTTCTTGTACTTTTTCCCTTACAGATGAAACCTCTACATTTTCCCCTGAAATCAAAGAGGATGAGGAGGATAGTTGTGACCCTTCTGGGTAAATTGGATTTCGATGAGGTTTTCGATCTTCCCGAACAAACTCCGAGATGGATTCTTGTACAGTTGCTATTACAGGCAGAGCTTCATCTTTTTCACCTGAATTCAAAGAGGAAGATGATAATTGTGACCCTTGTTGTTCAATTGGAGATTTGATTACCCAATTTTGAATGGAGTTGTGACGAGAATAATGAGCTGATTTTGCTCCTCCTCCTCTGCGGCCTCCTCCTCTTGAACTGGACATGGCTTTGATTGAACTCCTCTGAGCTGAATATTCCAATTGCGGCACGGAGATTTTGAGTCTTGCTATTTATAGCATTTTTGAGCTTTTTGCCGTTGATGAAAACGGCGGCTATTGTAGTTGGTTGAGGGGACAAATAGGCCCCACTAAATTTGAGCGGATTAAAATAGATTGAGATATAATTTTTGCCATCGAACTTATAGTATCTTATCACGTAAGTTATGTCTTGGAATTTAACTTGAATTGTGAAACTTATATCTTGTGTTTAATTTCTTTTGTCTTCGTGCGTAACTTGAATGATTGAAGTGCAAACGTGAAAGTAAACATCATATGAAAGTATAGTCTTCAGAAGGCTATACTTTAAAATGTAAATGTCGGAAGTCATCAAGCTTTAGAGTTTAGATGCGATTGTATGACATTTTATTCAAAATAGGTAAATTAGCCTCAAAAGATTATGACACAAATGTTATTTAGGCACAATATATAAATATATTTTTTAACTAAGTTTCAACTATGATGTTCAATTTTGAATATACATAAGAACACTTAAATTTGTATAAAGTTGAACAAACAGACATACACATCCTACTTGACATATTACATACAAGACGTCAAATAGATGTGCGTGTCTACTTGTTCAACTCGATATAAGTTTAGATGTGTAATTATATACACTTAAATTTAAAAAAACATAAATATCAATTAATGTCAAATTAAAAGACACATTTATATATCGTGTATGACTTAAAAAAAACAATATTTATTCATTTCTCCCTATTGCCCCAATACCAACAAATCATAAAGCCCAAGAAACTACACAAACAACAGCCCACTCCCATACCCAAAACATACAATTGAACCTTGCCCCCCGCCCCCCCTGGCACCCCCACCCCTTCACCACCCTACCAACCCCACGTCACCCCACCATCACTAGGGTTTTGTGAAAAACCCACAAATTTGTTTGTCTTCAAAATATCAAGAAATTCATCTTGAATGCATTTTAATCTATAGTTATTTCTTGATTTCCTGAAACTGTGTTATTGTATCTCTACATATATCTGTTTAGGACTCAAAAAAGGATTCTTTTCTGCTGCTGAACGAGAAGGGAAGGTAACTGTTATATTTATGTTGAATACCATTATTTGTTTTGCTTGTTTATATGTTCTAATTCTGCTGTTGCAAATTAATATCAGCCTCAATGTTAATAACAGAGTTGAATCTAGGATTTTTAGAACACGCGTGCACCATTTTGCCTTGTGCCAACAAATAATATCATACCAATTTTAGAAAAATATATGCATAGAGAATACAAGTTCACATGCCCAGTATGTTAGTCTTAAATTCTGTTTTTTTGGTGTGTGTGAGCTAGATGTAAATTCAAAATTGAATTTTTGGAATGTCTTCATGTTGATTGAATCAATTTGGACAAGGAATATTTGCTGATTTAATATTCTAATGCAATCTAACTTTTTTTCAAAACTAGTTGAAGTAAACAATATGAATCATTAGACTAGTTTGACGCTAAGGCCCCATGCGATGGCTCGTGGAATGTGAAAAACTAGGTGGGATATCTGAAATGTAATTTAGAAAAAAATTTGAACAAGAATATCCTTCAATGTGTGGTGTTGGAGTTTGAAATTTAATAAATGAAACTCCAACACAAGATGTTAGAGTTCAAACTCAATTGCCGAATCTTTGACTCCCTATTGTAAAATCATGAACTAAAGAAATCTTTCATTGGGTTTGAACTTTAGGACAGACTCTATACGTTCTTAGTTGGAGAATCGTGAACTTAGAGACTCTTTCCTTGAGTTCTCTCACTTTAATAAGTATTGTGTTGGAGTTCAAACTCGTTGAAGAATTCCTTTAGTTCTGATATTTGTATCTTTAAATTCTTCAAGAAATCCAAGACTTAAGTATTAGGTTCGTTTTCTTTTTCGTAATTTTATGTGGGAGTATAAGGTTTTGCTTTTCTGCAGCTACTGCTTCCGTGATGCAAAAAATGCTACTAATTGGGTTTATACTTGTAAAAATCGAAGCTTTCTTTTAGCTACAATAAACAACACTTCATAAAATATTAATTTCCCTCTATTCTGAGCTATAATGGTAGCTTTGTCTTTTTCCTGTAACTCTGTTCTATGGAAGCCTAAAGTTTTGATTATCCATTTGTTTTTACTTATTTGCTAATTTATTTTTTGCACCTGAAGTTAATTGGAGATCTCATAAAGATGGAAAACAAGACAGATGGAAATGATGAATCCTTGGTTTTAATCAAGCAAGGAGCTGAGGCTGTGAGTTCATATTTAACTATTCATTATTGTATTGCTATAAAATTCCCTGTAATATTTTCTTTACTCTTTCTATCCTTTTTGAGATAAGGGTAACTGTATATTCACAAAAAACTCATCATCCAAAGAATGATGAGAAGATCACTTACAACCCTCAGCTGTTTTACAGTGCATAAATAAATGGTCAATAATCTCTACTTCTTGGGCCACACATAAAACACCTTGAGCAAATCTGTGTACCTCTTTAGTATTTCACGAGTTAAACAAGCTCTTTTGATTACCAGCCAAGCAAAACGAGAGACTTTTAGTGGGAACTTTGATCTTTCAAATTAACATCCGGGGCCAAGTTATTGTCAGTGACTAATTAACATTTTTGTTCTAGCAACAAGACTTCACCGTGACGACTCCTTTACTGTGTAGCTTCCACAGTTGTTAATAAGGACCAGTGGAAATGCCTGGGAATGTGTTCAGAACCTGTGGCATACTTGCAACTCTGTCAGTCTCCAACCATTTAGAGCTCTTCTGAAAATGAGATTCCAACCCTGTGTGTGTGGTTGGGGGGCGTCTTTTGTATTGTTTTTAACTCACTAATAATGCGTATTATTATTTCTGCCAATGTTCATTTTATGGCAGATAGTTGTTGACAATTGACATTGGGATTTCGCTAACATTTTATCTTCTTTCTCTGTTGATATTAGCGGGTTTTTGAGTCAACATTTGTGGGTAGAAGATGTATCATCAAGGAACGGTTTTCAAAGAAATACAGGCATCCAACTTTGGACTCAAAACTTATTCTTAAAGGGTTGAATGCGGTTGGTGGAAATGATACCTATTCTTTTCTTTAATCCTTCTTAAAGCTTGTGATGCTAAAAGAAATGAAATTATGGCGCAGGAGGCAAGGTGCGTGACAAAAGCCAGACGGCTTGGTGTTGCTACTCCAGTGCTTTATGCTGTTGACCCTGTTGTGCATACTCTCACCTATGAATATATTGAAGGTCCTTCTGTGAAAGATATATTTCTTGGCTTTGGACTAGTTGGTGTTGATGAAGAACGGATGGTTGATATTGCAACGCAAATTGGTAATGCTATCGGAAAACTACACGATGGTGGCTTAGTCCATGGCGATTTGACAACGTCAAACATGTTACTGAGGAGTGCTGCCAATCAGCTGGTGGACTTTTCTCTTTCTTTCTCTTAGAAAGTTCCTCCAACTCTCACGATTGACTTTATCTTCAATGTCTTCCCTTATTTTCCTTGTTCTCTTTGTTTTAAAGGATGAAGTTCGTAGGTTATCCTCAATGAGATTACTTTTTTATCAATGATACTTTTTCTCTAGGTGCTGATTGACTTTGGCTTAAGCTTTACTTCAACGCTTCCAGAAGATAAAGCAGTTGATTTATATGTACTAGAATGTGCTTTACTCTCTATGCACTCTTCTTGTGGAGATGTGGTAAGCTCTGTCATGAAGGTCATTTTGAAGCTTTTTGCTCTTCTCTATCTCCCAATTTGAAATCATTATTTGTTTCAGGGAAAAAAGATATTAGTTTCTTCTTTAAATTAATTTTTCTTTTGTCTTTGGGCGTTATATCATTCATGCAATGTGATCATATTATTGCACGAAACATTTACCTTTTCATTGTGGAGTAAGGGCACTTGGCTATTGTCTTGTGAATCTCTTTAGTTTTTGCCTTAAGCATGTGGATAATGGTTTTATTTTTAGTCTGTAGCAAAGCCATTGGACTTTAACTTATAGTGAAGAACAGATTCATCTTCTCTATGGTTTTATATGGTTATCGCAGATGGACCGGATACTTGCTGCATATAGGAAGTCCTCGAAGCAGTGGTCATCTACCTTGAACAGGCTAGCCCATGGTGCTGCCGACTCTTTGTACATGTCCCTTTCTGTTTATTACCTTGCTATTCCCCAAAAGAAGAAAACATATTTCTGATTTTGTGACCTGTTTCAGTGAGTCAAAGAGGAAGAAAACGCACAATGCTTGGTTGAGCTTCCCCAATTCTGCACTCCACGTTAAGGTTAGACTTGGTCTCTATGCCTACCATTGCATTCAGTATTTCTTTTTAATTTCCAGAATGTTAAATCATCAAATTCCCATGTTTTCCTGCCAACAGCAAAGCGTCTTTCCTATTTTTGTCTCTTGGAGATAAGAGTGTTGTATATCATGGTTATATGGCCTAGGTAGATTTTAAAGTTTAATAAAACTGGATACCTCTCTGTCATTTTTGCTTTTTTTTCTTCTGGGAAGTCTGAACATGAATAGTACTACAAACGATGACGTGGCTTGCAAATCTTCAGATATATCGAAGTTATTAGGCTCATTGATTTACCAAAATAGCAGTTATAAGTTATAGAACAAAGGTGACTTATTTTAAGCAGGTGTTTCTTGCTTGCCCTGCATTAATAAGTCGTCTTTCAGTTTATAACCATATAGCACTTGGGCACTACTGGGCTGAACAAAAATACTGTCTGTGCATCTGCTTAAAAAAACTGCACTATTTACTGTACTTTAAATGAACATTTTTTCGATACATTTCTAGCATACAGTTGATGATTTAGGAGTTGTATCTATTAGTTTGTAAATGGTTTTATGATTGATTTTTAGAGAAGAGAAAAAAGACAGATGCCATGCCCATGGGGAAAGGAGAAACCAAAAAACTTGCTCATTGCAAAGATCAATTTGTATTTGTTTCCGTCTTGATTATTGTCGATGTGACTGATGCTGTTACCTATTTGAATTTATACGTCTACGATTCTCTGTATTTTTATTCAACTCTAACCTTCTGCGCGCAAAGTGTTTTGAATAGTTGACAGGTATTTTCACTTCCCATAAAAATTCAGATGTCTCAAATCCTTTTCATTATGAAACTACATTAGACATGTAACATTCAAAACTCTTAGTTGCTCAAAAGCAGAAGAGCCTCACAAGTTTGTCATTCATTGGCAATTGACATAAAGAGATGACCCTTTCAGTGACATAAGTGGCAGGAATGACCCTGACGATAGTTCCCAGGAGGAAATCTATGGCACGGCACATCCACAATTGGCGAAGCAACATTGATAAATGTGTTTGGCAATGTCGCTGTGACTCTCAAGAAAAGCATGTAGTCAGCAGCCACTCCCGCCTTTTAGACACCTGATGGATCACAGAGACTATTGGATATAGCCTCTCTACCTCTGCGGTAAAGGTAAGATCTGCGTACAGTCAATTGTCCTCAAGCCCCATTTTGTGGGACTACACTGGGTATGTTGTTGTTGATGGATCACAGAGATTTTACTGTAAGATAGTTGAGTTGTGAGTCGAAAATCAGCTGTGCCTGGAAAACTGTCAACTTATCAGGGCCAAAGTGAAAACACAAAGGGCTGCACTATCATTTTGGATAGAAAATAGCAAGATGATGCACCAGCAGTAGCAGTGAAAACAACTAATGCTATGTGTTTGATACAGAATATCCACAGAAACAATTATTATTACAATTAAGATGCTGCCATCTCCAAATTGTACAAACTTTGTAAATGCAAATTTACATGCATGTGGATGGACTTGTTAGCACGTGCAGCTATACATTACAACAACTGCATAAGTGAGGTCTGGGAAGGTAAGAGTGTTCGTAGACCTTACCTACCTTGTAGAATACAGAGGTTGCTTCCGATAGACCCTCGTTTGTCAAACAATTTGAAATGGGATACAAAGATGGTAGAAATAACAACAAAAAAAATAATGTGAAATGGAGAGTAATACTTAACAAACATGAGAAAGAACGGTATCAAGTATCAACAACAAAATAATGCAATAATCATAGCACAAAAAACACAACTGTGATAGCCAAGATTGAAGATCAAGAAACTATGAGAACAGTGCTAATACTATTGGTGAGAAGGAAGGTCCAAGTATGACCATAAGGTTCATCCCGCGGGGAGGTGAGAGAGACATTGTTTTACAAATTAACTTTCTACTCCAATAGCGAATAATATTATAATAGTAAAAGTGAAAAAAACATGCACAATGCACCCCAACTATGATAATATTCTGGAATCATGAGTAAACGCTCTCTTTACTAATATTTTCATTTTTATTTTATTTTTTTGGTTTCCACCCAGTGTATCCACATTGGAGTTTGACTAAATTTAGATTTGGGATAGGAAGTCTCACATTAGAGAGTAAAGCGCTTCCGAACAGAGACAACTTTATACTCAAGGGGATTCAAACTCGAGACCTTTGATTAAGGATGAAAGAGTAGTTACCACTCCATCACAACCCTCGTTAGTTAGTATTTCTAGCTTTAACAATAATTTGGCATCCTGCTTTCATAGCTCAGTTGGTTAGAGCACCCGTTTAGTAAGCGGGAGGTCTTGAGTTCGACTCTCAATGAAAGCAACTAAACTATTTTTCCAGAAGAAATGGGCCAAATTATTCTGGTTTTGGGCCCAAAGTATTCCAATTTGGGCCTTACCAAAATTTATTTTGGGCCCAAGGTACTCCAGTTTGGGCCTTACCAAAATTTATTTTGGGCCCAAGTACCAATTAAGCCCAGTTTATTCTGGCTTGGGCCTTTCCAGTTACCTCATACAAAATTGACATGAGTCATTTGCACTTTTGTCCTATTTTGTGTTGCTCTTTAATTTTTATATTGCAGGACGATTATTTTTTTTGAAAGATATTAGTTTATATTTTTGCATCATAATATATTATAAGTGATGTTTTATGCTTTTGACTAGACATAAGTTCCGGATTTCTAGTGACAAAAACTTAAAGATCAATTTGTTTGAAGGAAAAAAGGTGCAATTAAACGAAGTGATATCTTTCATTTATTTGGTTAGGATTTGGTGTGAGAATGTTCGCCCAGACATATTGAATTTGTATCAAACCACAAAAATTAAAAATAGTTTCGATTTGTATTAGATCAAAGGACAATTTCAATTTCCAAATATTAAATTATTTTACAAACAAAATATTTTTCTTTTCAAATTTTCACAAATTTATATCCAAACAAGGATTACTCACATCATAGAGCCCCCTTTATTGGGTAATATAATAATTATTTAGATCATCAAAAGTGCCCATATGGGTTGGATGTCCATTTGTATTGTCCTCATATAAGGAATTGTCACTATCATAAAAGACACCACTATATACTGCCAAATAAGTATGAAAACAATCATGACATAAAATTGTAAAAGAATAACAAATTTACCTACCAAAATCAATGTGAAAAATTATAAATCAATCAAATTAGCTTATAAGATTTTTTAAAAATGTATTTGGTAAATAAGTATAAAAATAATTATGATATAATATTATAAATGATTAAAAACAAAAATTACCTAGCAAGATCAGTGTGAAGAATATTTATCACTCGAGGCCAAATAGGATTACGAGATGCAATCATACTAAATAATTATGGCTTTGATCATGACTATAAGCCGATCAAAATTAGCTTATAAGGATTTTTAATGTATTACATATTTGATAAATAAATATAAAATATTTGTGATATAAAATTATAAATGAATAAGAACAAAATTTATCTAGCAAGATCAATGTGAAAATACCTATCACTAGAGGTCAAATCGGATCACGTGATGTGTCCATACTAAGTAATTATGATTTTAATTAAAATTATAAGCCAATTAATTTAGTTTATAAGATTTTTTTTAGTATATATACATATTGGGTAAATAAATATAAAAATAACCATGATATAAAATTATAAAAGAATATAAAACAAAAATTACCTAGCAAGATCAATCTGAAAAAATACTTTGTCACTAGAGGCCAAATTAGTTCACGAGATGCATCCATACTAAGTAATTATGAACTTTGACTAAAATCATAAAACGAAGAAATTTGTTTATAGGATTTTTTAATTATATCAGGTAAATAAATATAAAAATAATTATGATATGTATGAACAAGAATAAAATTTATCTAATCAGATAAGTGTGAAAAACATCTATCACTAGACACCAAATAGAATCACATGATGCGTCCATACAAAATAATTATGACCTTAATTAAATTATAAGTTACTCAAATTAGCTTATATTTTTTTTGATATATTTGTATAAAAGCAATTATGATATAAAATTATAAATGAATACAAACAAAAAGTTTCTAGCAATAACAATGTGTCACTAGAGTCCAAATAGGATCACGAGGTGCGACCATACTAAATAATTATGACCTTGGTGAAATTTATAAACCAATCAAATTACTTTATTTGATTTTTTTAATTTATTTTTGTATTTGATATAATAATATCAAATAAAAATTAATTAAAAGAGGATAAGATATATACACGTCTTATTTATACTTTTGTGGGATAAGAAGGTTATTTTTTGATACTTTTGACTCATAAGAGAAGTTATCGAAGTACAACTATAAGAAAATACGATAATAAAGAAGTAACATACAATAGCACATATTGGATTCATGCTAAATAGATCTCATTCTGAAATAATGCTCTCTATTACAAATATTTTGTATTCAAAACTCAAAATCAAAATCTTTAATAAAGGAAAACAACAACATGCACTACATCATTTGATGACTATCAACTAGCTAAATCTAACAAAGTTTTAATATATAGTAATAAGATTATTATACAATAATTGGGTGAGAATCTATACATATCCCAAAACTGGTTCATCAAAGCAAAGTTTGAGGAAAAGGTAAATGCAAATTAATTAACAATTAGGATCTTTAAGTGGTTATACTTTATCTTGGATTAATTAATTTAAAGAATCTAAAATTAGTGAATAATTAATAAAAGATCTGATTCTTTTTGTTAAATAAAAAAGTACTATACTATTTTTAAAGCAAGTTATTAATGCAGAATGACTGGGATTGGTTATTGAAGAATAAGTTATAATTAAATATGGAATAAATTATCCATAAGACTACAATCCACTTGAAGAATTTAGTCTTTATATATATATTTCATAGGAAGTTTTTTTATTATTTTAATAAATCTAGCTTTTCATGTCATCTAAAGTAAGATTACTTTTGTTATTCACAAACAAAGTGATTTTATATTAGACACTTAATTAAGATTAGAGGCGATACCATTATGAGAGAAGCTTCTAAATTAAGTTATTAAGCCAAAAGATCGTGTCTTTGAAAAATAGTTATTATCATAAAATTTCAAATTTTTAAGTGTAACTTTATGATAATATTCTTGAATTTTTATCCGTAAAAAAATGAAATTTCAGTGAATGTTATTTAATTATATGAGCTAAAGCGTTATTACGGGTGAATTATCAATAATATTGTCATTCTTAACTCGCTAAAGCAAACTTAATTAGAGGGGCGAAAAGGGTTCATTTGAAACTTTTTTTTTTTTTGGTTGAAAAATCACTTCCTAAAGAGAGAGCGCAAAAAATCTAGACTCAAAAGCATACACTTGTTAGTGGTAATTCCCACTACTCCACCTCCCTTTTCGCCTAACCCATTCATTTACAACTTCACTACTCTAATGAGAGTCGAGTTACTATACTCTTGAAATCTCATAAATTCGAAGTTCTTCAATAAGAATCTCCATTGACAAAAATTTTATCTTCGACCTTCAACGATGGATCTATCGATCAAAATAGAAGTTTGATCGGATTCAACTATAATTTTAATTTAAATATTATGTTTATCTAAGAAATTTATTTAATATGTATACAATATAAATTTAAAATCTAATAACTTGAAATAATTAAAACTTTGCGTCTAAAAATTTTAAATTTTGATTTCGCTTCCATCGGCACTACTTGAAATATAATATTCTTTTTAAAAAAACATACATGAAAGTACGATTGTGACATTCTAACATGAAAAACGTGGTCACTATATAATAAAATTAAATATATGGATGATGGGTTGAACTTTACAGGACATTTTAGCAAATAACTTTTGCCCATAAAATTGATTGGCATTATTTCAAGTGGATGACAGCTTTTCTAGTGGCCGGTGGGTACTGTTATATTAGAATATACGATTAAAAGTTATTAAATTCACGTGAATCACTAATTAATTTTTTATTTGTTACGAAGATATTAAAGAAATCCAATAAGCACTATATACACATAGAGAATAATATAATTTTTCGTTGAATGAGGTTCGAATTTACCCTTTACTCATAACTTTGCTCTTGTATGTGAAGCAAATTTTGAAATTTCAAGAAGATGTATGCATGATTAAAAAGAGATAGATTTAGAATCTATATTTTGACGGATTTAATCTTTAAATTCTTATAATTAATTCATTACATTTTAAAATTATAGCTTCAACATTAAATTTGTTTTACAATGATTTTCATATGTATATTTTACTTTATATCAAAATTTGGAAATGTTGAAATTAGTTGAGTGAGTTTTTTTTTTTTTGGTTTCCCAGTCGGTGTTCGGAGCCCACATTGAAGCTTCGACTAAATCCGAATCGCACACTGCAGGGCCCATTCGGGAGTGGCGCTCCCAACAGGATTATACTACATCGTTTACTATTGCTAATTTTAGTATAGACATTTTGATTTAATTGTATAAAAGAACTTTTTGTGATAAAAATAGAATAAACATTACAATTAATCAAGTTTGAGATTTTGAAAGAATAAATCAAACAAAAAAAGCAAGAAAAATCAATTATAGGAAAAGAAAGGAAATCTTAATAAAATAGATATACAATTTGAATAGCCGATTTTACTTGTAAAAATCCATACAATAATTATTGCAATATAAAATACTTTGAATTTGAATGTGACTATTTAATATTGAAGTAGTCTAATAAAATTATAACATTGTTATATATGACTTAAAGAGAAGATTGTATGAATTCACGTGAATTCATATTCTTCAATTTATGTTTATACAATATATATAACTTTTTAATGAAAAGTGTTCAATGGATCATCCTTCGTTTTACATATTTATGCCAAACATTCACTTTATTCATCTTACCTCAAGAAGTGAAAACATACTTTCCACCTATAATGTACCTGTTTGGCATATGTTTTTTGTGGGGATAAATTGAAAGTAACTAGCTGCCAAACACAATAAAATTTAATTTTGTGGAAACATAAGTACCCCACCATAAAAAGGAGGATAAAATTCTTCATGATATAACTGGTTTCACCTGTCAAATGATAGGGGATCAATTTAATGCCACTCAATTTGGAGATGATTAAATATAGGGTTAAGACATGTGTATTTCTAGACTAGATTATTGTCTAAGTTCCAGAGACATACCTTAATTAACCTAAGGTCATATTATTTCTCAAAACTCATTTTTTTTTTATAATTTAGTACATCTTTTGACTTATATGACACGCTCCGTAATCCCACGTAGTTAAAACACATGAAAGATGTTTAGATGCTACGTAAATAAAAAAAGGTGTACAAAATTACAAAATAAATAAATTTGGAGGTAATAAGACTTTAGTAAAGTTAAAGCGTGTTTCTGAAATTACGGTCATAATATGGGTGAAGCCATATTAGATGACGAAAGGTTCGGTACATTATTTTCATTAAGAAATTATGTAATGTACATAAGTTAAATGTTTGTTATTATAGGTGTATATTTAATTTTGAGTATTCTTAATACAAATGAGACGAAAATTTGCATATTCTTCATTAAATTTTTTACTCCATCATTGTATAGTACTAGTAAAGAGTATTGTTTGGTTTGATTTTCTATAGTTATAAATATAGCTTTTATTCGTATTGATTTGATTTAGAGATGAACCTAAAATTTTAACTATATAAATTTAGTTTGAAATTCTGCTACAATATATTTAAATTATTAGATAGTCAAGTAATTATTTGTGCATATCTGATCTTCCCAAACCTCACCTATGAATTTCACTGAATTTGTTGATTGTTATGATTGAAAATGATGGATTAATTAAAATTTATTTTTGTATTTCTCCATTAATAGTCTAATAAATCAATAACCTAATTTCTGATGTAACGTATGTATCTTTATGACTTATGGTGACAAACTATTTCAATTTATTTTTTTGTCACCAAGCACTAATGACATATCCATTTATTCAATTCTTGTTCTTATTAGAGACCTCCCTTTCCTATGCCTTTCAATATTATTTTGAAATTTATGTCTATGTCAAATAATTTGATTTTACATCATATATATATTGAAAGTATAATTTTGTTATATTATTAATACGTACACGTTTTTTGTAATGATCTGTTTCCGTCGTTATAGAAAAGCCAATAGGAAAATAATTGGGGCGAAAAAACTTTTGAGTAGTAACTTTGAATTTTCCAATCATGTCCATATTTGGACGAAATCAGAGTCGTTAAGGTGTAGGGAAATCTGATAACAATCGAGTGACTTATATTTATGATTTTGATTACATGAGTGTTTAGATAAGTCGTTAAGGAATCTGTACGACCTTACAGAATTGAATTCGAGTGAGTAGAACTCTCAAAATTGATCTTAGCGTGAACGGTATTTTCTGAGCGTCGTTGGTTAAAAGTGTGTTGTGAAATGGGGGTCTTGGAATTATTAAAACAGCTCACTAGTTCCATGCAAGCCACTGGGGCGGGATTTCTGCCGCCAGGGTGGGGCTGCTGAGGACCGCTCTGGCGGGTCCGGTGCGACTTAAGGTCGTAAATAAATACCAAAACGTCTTTATTCTGCACTTTTCAACTTTGAGAGCTAAGGAACGACCCCAAACGAGTTCTTGACTGTTTTTCACCATTCTTGAGGCTAAAGGTAAAGTTTTCACTCCCCGAATCCGTATTTCGATCCGTAGAACGTAGTTTCTTGGATAATTATCATTGGGGAAAGGTTTTGATCTGAAGTTAATGGTGGAAAAAGCCCTAATTTGGGTATTATGATCTTGGGTTGGCCTAGGGTTGATAATGTTGATTATAATCTGGGTAACTAGGCCTCGTTTGTTGATCTTTGTGTTAATTATATGTTTTTAGACCACGAACAAGCGGAAAGAATCCAAAAAGAGAAGATTCAAGTGTCTTAGAGGATTCAAGCTTGGATTCGAGGTAGGCTATGGTTGTAATTTCATGTTGGTGTGATATATGTTTGTAATTGCTCATTATAATGCATATATGTATGCAAATGTTGCATTATTGATCACCCTAAGCATAAATGAAGATAATTGAACAATTGTATGTTATGAATCACCTCTTGTTGTATAATTGTGAGAATATACATTGTAATTGTGATTGTGATTTGTTGAATGGATTAGGTGTTGCGTTCCGACACACTAACTTGGATCGGTTGCCACGTTCTGACATAAACATGGGATCGGTTGCCACGTTTTGACATACACATGGGATCGATTACCACGTTCCGGCATAAATATTGGATTGAATACCACATTCCGGTATGCTAACAATTTAGGTGTGGGTTCCATGAAAAGACCATTGAATTGGGTTCCGTGAGAGGACCATTGAATTGTGTTGTGTATCTACTTGTGATGATTACGTTCATATCTAATGATGATTGATATTGGAAGACTGTATGTTGCTCTAAATTGATAGCCAATGTGTATTATTGAGAATGTGGGATGCTACATTCATCTGAAAAAGATGACTAATATTGTATATGTTCGGTATATGTATATTTTATAATATTGTGGTTACTTGCATGTGTTTCACTTATTGGGATAGCCGCGTGATTTTACCAATATATTATGGTTGTGTACTGATACTGCACTTGATTGTTCTTTGTTAAGTACAAGACATCTTCAGAGGCTATTGATAGACCTTAGCTAAGTGACTATTGATCTTGACCGGATTCAAGGGTGAGTCAGTTCTTTCAGGCTGCCATGGGTCTCTCTTGTTTAAGTCCATTCTTTTCGGACTCAGATTATTTATTTAAGGTGTTTGTTTAGTTTCGGGGTTGTACCCCTTGTTCTTAGACTTGTTGTTAGTAGAGTTTTGGTATAATGACTTTCAGGTTCTAGGGGTTGTTCTTCTGCATTAGTTTGGTTAGTTGCTTGTTAAAACCTTAGAGTTTATGGGGACTCCATTTTTATTGACATTTAAACCTGCTTCCGTATCTCTAAATGCCTTAGTTTCCATAAAATTTGTTTGTTTGGGTTATAGTAATGGTTCTCCCACTAGAGGGCTTGTGTGGGTGCCAATCACGACGGTCTGGATCGTGACAAAGTTGGTATCCGAGCCCTAGGTTCGTTGATCTCATTGTACCAAAACAAGTCTAGTAGAGTCTTTCGGAATGGTACAACGACGTCCATACTTTTCTTCGAGAGGCTATAGGACTTTAGGAAAAACTCACTTCTTTCTACTCCTTTGTGCTATGACTTGAATCCAATTGGTATTTGGGAGATACAAATTGGTATATTTCCTCCTTTACTCTATGGTCCGAGCTAAAGCAACAACAACGGTAACACCATCACTAGCAAGAGAGGATGTATATAGACTACCGACAGTTGAATAGGGTCACCATTCAGAACAAGTATCCATTACCTCGGATAGATGACCTTTTTTACCAATTGCAAGGTGCATCGGTTTTCTCTGAGATTGATTTAAGGTATGGTTACCATCAGTTAAAGATTGAGGCGGTTAAGAATTGGGTTCGACCAAGTTCTGTGATTGAAATTAGAAGTTTTGTGGGGCTCGCTAGCTACTATTGTTGCTTGTGGTATGAGTTGAGTCCAATTGGTATCTCACAATTCCAATTGGTATCTCAACAAGTGAACTAGACGTCGTAGTCCCGACTGAAGGGACACAAGCAAGTTAATTGAAACTGAAAAGGTCCAATTGGTATCTGGCCTTAGGGGACGTATAAGGCATAGATGATCAGTAATGGTCGTCTATGGAATGAACTAATTAAAGAATTTGGATGTGTATGCAAATTGTAACTACTTGAGTTAGTGAAACTTGTTGTGAAAAGAAAGTCATCACGAGATTAGGTGCAAAGGTCTAGATAAATTACGATGTGGTTCGTAAGCGAGAAATATGGACATGCGTTGCGACCAACGGATAATCGTGTGAGAGTCTGGGTATATCCTGGGGATATGTGTGTGGTAGTGTTGAAACGATGTAAAAGGATTCTAAAGTGCGTACTTTGTTGGGTTGACCAGGGGGTAGACAATGATTGTCCTAGCTAAAGGGATTTTCTTAAATGCCTAGTTATGGTCGAGAAATCTAGGGGAAATATATAAAAGAGAGGAACCCCATAAATTGTTCTCAAGGGTTCTATTTCGGTTAGGGCCTCTAGGGCGGGATTTTCCCCGCCACGGCGAGACCGCCAATGCAGGATTTCTTCCACCAAAGCGGGACAAAGCGAGACAGAATCTCAACCCTGTCTCATCTATTTTCCCTTAGTCACAATTATGGACCCCGAATCGTACCCGAACCTCCGCGATCTAATTTAGTGTTCAGCAATCGAATATAAGTTATAAGTGTGTTAAAATTATGGAGAACCTGGGCATATGAGGAGGAAATCAGTAAGGCCATGAAGGCAGGAAAAATGGTAATGCAGGTAGAGAAGTAGTGCAGTCAGTCGATGAGGTTGCCCGTCAAGACGACAAGGCTCAGTTCTATGCTTTTTCGGGCAAGACCAAGTTTGATGCGTGTGATGCAGTGATCACTAGTGCTACTCTTGTCTGTGTCCGTATGGGTATTGTTTTGTGTAATATGGGTTCTACTTATTCGTACATGTCAGTTCAATTGTCTTGGGATTTGATGTGGTTTATGATATACTTGAAGACCACATCCATGTTTCTACCCTAGTTGAAGAGTCATTCATAGTCACCCTTGTATATCGTGTTGTCCTGTTGTGTTTATGGATTTTCAGACCTGGATTGATTTGGTTATACTGGATATGACTGACTTAATATAATCTTAGGCATGACTTAGTTGTCCCTCTATTATGTTGTGCTTAATAGTAATGCTAAGTCGGTAACTCTAGAGATCCCCGAGAAAGGAAAGATTAGAGTGGGAAGGGGGTATAAGCCTAAGTCAACTAAGGTCGTATCTCTCGTGCGGGGTAAGAAATTGGTGGGGCAGGATTGTTTGGCGTATTTGGCTCATATTCGGGATATTGGGGTTGAGTCTCCCTCTATTGAGTCTATTCATGTAATATCTGAATTTTGAGGAGTGTTTCCTACTGATTTGTCTGGTATGCCTCCGGATAGAGATATAGATTTCTGCATTAACTTGGAATCTGGCGCTCGCCCCATCTCCATTCCTCCTTATCGCATGGCTCTGACAGAATCGAGAGAGCTTAAAGCTCAAATCTAAGAGTTTCTTAATAAAGATTTTATCGTTGTAGTGCTTCTCCGTGGGGTGCTCCTGTCTTGTTTGTTAAGAAAGAGGGTAGTATGAGTACTGGTAATTTTACCTTAAGCCATAAATAAGTGGATTGATACGGGAATGACAAGCTTATAGATAAAGAAAGTCCCATTAAGTATACTTGGGTGAAGAAAATTGAAGTATTTAGCAAGAAGGTGCGTATAAAATGGGGTTGGTCATTTGAATTTGATGAGTTTACCTGAGTTTGAGGCGTGTTGATGAAAAAGGTTGACTTCGTAGTGATAGTCAAGGCTGACGGAGCGTAATGGCAATAAGAGTTCGTGATGGATTGTGACGGGATGTAACTATATAATAAAATTGTTGGTTAAGTGATTTTTTTGATAGTAATTACGACTTGCGAGTATCTAAAGTCGTGGTTTTCTAATAATTGGTGAGTAACGTGGTTGTATGGAAAATATAAGAGATGGTAGGACACCACTCGAATAGAATGTTAAAGAGCTAGAGTTATAATAAAGGAAAATTTAGTAGAATGTAGTACAACCTTTAGAAAGAGGCGAGAGCAAGAATATTTCATTGGATTCTTAAGGCTAAAGAGGTATCTTCAGAGGGGTAGATAATTGGGTTCAGAGACACGTGATTTCATTATTTTGTTATGGCTATGGTAATAGTGTCATGGGTCCATCAGATGGGTTAAAAACTATTGAAAAAGACTCGAGAAAGAATTGTGCAAACATTAGCTTGAGAGTGATGATAAGTGTTTGTTTTGTTTTTGAGTTTAGTAATAAGTACGATTGGATTGTTAGCGAAAAATATTGTAAGATCGATGGAGATACGATCAATAATAAGCAAAAATTCGGGATTTCATAAAAATCTTCAAGGTATAAGCTAATGTTGATAAATAAGGGGATTGTGTTACACGGTTGAGTTTACAATTCAGAGTTTTCATTGTAAGTCTACATTTGTGGTGATATATTTTGTCATGGTACGAATTTATAAGGTGAGAAATGATCAATTGTATTCGTTAGTGAACCTTTGAAAGGATTTACACTTGGTTTGGGTCGTAAAGTTTATTATTTTTTATTGTTAAGTACCTAAGAGAGGTTTCATTTTTTAAAAGTGTTGGTTTATAATAATGTAAATGGTCGGAGTGTTTATGACGGTTGTTAGTGTTGTGAGTATGATTCACTAGCTATGCTCTAGTGTGTTTTCACTTTTGTGGGTGGATCCCTAGTGGTGGATTAGGGGTACCAAATCCTGTGATGTTCTCTTGGTTAAGTGGGAAGATTGGAAAGATTTGGTTATTTCGAATGACATAATTAGTGTTGTCTTGGAGTTGTTAAAGTATTTTAGTGGTTCTACATGTATCACCTTGCTTATGATAATTTATAAAAGAGCTACCATGTGTATTTGTGGTTGTCCGATAATCTTAATATTCCTCTAGTCATCAAAGTCATGTATCGATTATGTGTGGTTGAATGTGGGGATCATTGGGTCCAATTCTACTGTTCTTAAGAGGTAATCTACAATTACTAAATCTAGCATCTTGATAGTGTTGTTGGAGGGGTTATATGTTTGGACATATCTCTCGATGAGTATATGATTTCTAAAGATCAAATTTGTTATAACTTAAGCTCATGGAAATTTATGTTACTAGATGGAGATATTGTTAAGAACTGTGATTGTTTGGTATTATGAGTATGTTTGGTTGATTCAGGTTCACTTCTATTTGTAACGAGTATTGACTTGGAATTTTACATGCTTAAGTGCTAAAGGATTTGCTCGGATGATTGTGTCAAGGTCCTTGATAACATGTTGTAGACATGTGTACGATCAACTTTGGTGGTTGTTGGAAATCACTTTTGTTATAGTTAAGTTTACATACAACAATATTTATCACTCAAGTATTGAGATGAGTTCATTGAGGCATTGTATGAGAGGATATGTATGTGTTCAATTAGTTGGTTTGAGGTTGAAGATGTGAAACCTTTGAGAGTTAATTTGGTTAAAGATGTTCAGGGTAAGGTGAGAAGTATCCAATCTAAGCTTCTAGCAGCCCACAGTCGACAGAAAAAGTATATGGGACAAGTATCCCCAATTATTCGACGATTCATATACTACTTTATTCTTGTTTTAGCCCTTTTCTCATAGTTTGTCACTCGGGGACGAGTGATGGGTAAATTGGTATCTATTGTCATGATCTGTTCCCGTCATTATAGAAAAGCCAATGGGGAAAGAACTGGGGCCAGAAAACTTTTGAGTAGTTACTTTGGATTTCCCAACCTAGTCTAGATTTGGATGAATCAGAGTCGTTAAGGTGTAGGGAAATCTGGTAACAATCGGGTGACTTATTTATGATTTTGATTACATGAGTGGTTAGATAAGTTGTTAAGAAATCTATACGGCCTTATAGAATTGAATTCGGGTGAGTAGAACTCCCGGAATCAATCGTAGCGTGAACGGTATTTTCTTAGCGTCATTGGTTAAAGGTGTGTTGTGAAATGGGGGTCTTGGAATTATTAAAATAGCTCATTGGATCCATGCAAGCCGCTGGGGCGAGATTTCTGTCGCCAGGGCGGGGCCGCTGTAGCGGTGTGAGGATCGCTGTGGCGGGTCCAACGCGACTTAAGGTCGTAAATAAACCTCAAAACGTCTTTATTCTACACTTTTTGACTTTGAGAGCTAAGGAACGACCCCAGACGAGTTCTTGACCGTCTTTCACCATTCTTGAGGCTAAAGGTAAGGATTTCATTCCCCGAATCCGTATTTCGATCCGTTGAACGTAGTTTCTTGGATAATTATCATTGGGGAAAGATTTTGATCTGAAGTTAATGGTGGAAAAAGCCCTAATTTGGGTATTAGGATCTTGAGTTAGCATAGGGTTGATAATGTTGATTATAATCTGGGTAACTAGGCCTCGTTTGTTGATCCTTGCGTTAATTGTATGTTTTTAGACCACGAACAAGCAAGAAGAATTCGGAAAGGGAAAATTCAAGTGCCTTAGGGGATTCAAGCTTGGATTTGAGATAGGTGATGGTTGTGATTTCATAATGGTGTTATATATGTTTGTAATTGCTCATTATAATACATGTATGTGAATGTTGCATTATTGATCACCCTAATCGTAAATGAGGATAATTGAATAATTGTATGCCAGGAATCACCTCTTGTTGTATGATTGTGAGAATATACATTGTGATTGTGATTGTGGTTTGTTGAATGGATCGGGTGTTGCGTTCCGACACACTAACTTGGATCAGTTGCCACGTTCCGACATAAATATGAGATTGATTGCCACGTTCCGGCATAAACATGGGATCAATTGCCACGTTCCGGCATAAAAATTAGATCGGTTGCCACGTTTTGGCCTAAACATTGGATCAGGTACCACGTTTTGGTATGCTAATAGTTTGGGTATGGGTTCCATGAGAGAACTATTGAATTGGGTTCCGTGAGAGGACCATTGAATTGTGTTGTGTATCTACTTTTAATGATTACGTTCATATCTAATAATGATTGATATTGGAAGACTGTATGTTGCTCTAAATTGATAACCAATGTGTATTATTGAGAACTTGAGATGCTACATAGATCCAAAAAAGATAACTAATATTGTATATGTTCGGTATATGCCTGTTTTATAATATTGTGGTTACTTGCATGTGTTTCACTTATTGGGATAGCCGCGTGATTCTACCAGTACACTGTGGCTGTGTATTGATACTGCACTTGCTTGTTCTTTATTGAGTACAGGGCATCTTGTCACGACCCGATTTCTCAAGTCATGATGGCACCTACTATAACCCACCAGCAGGTAAGCTAACCCGTAACCCGGAACAACAAGTAATGGGTCTGAGGGTAGAAACTAAACAAGAGTAGGCAATTAACAATATAAACAGGCGAAAGCAAACCAAAAACATATATACAAATAAAGATTCCTCCCAGAACTTGGAAGTCACTAGTACAAAGCTACTAACAAAATGAGTAATGGTCCCAAAAGGGGACAATAGAGACTGGACTGTCTCGAAATGAAAAAGACAAGTCTATATATACAGATGGAGACTGAAATAGTATAAAACGTCATGTGCTCACCCCCATCTCCAGATCAGACTACTCCAAACTGGATCAGCGCTGGCCATTGGTGCCCGGACCTACATCACGAAATAGATGCAGAGCGTAGCATGAGTACCAAAACAACAGGTACCCAGTACGCATCATAGGCCGACTGAACTTGAAAAGTAAAGGCAATATGAAAAGAAGGAATACACAAATCGAGGTCAAGAATAAAAATCTAATTAACAAAGGAATGCACACGAGTGTACAAAGAACTAACTAAAGTAATCTATAAGCTAACTACACCTAACTGGGCCCCCATAAGCCCAGAAGGTACACTCGTGCGCAAGTTAAATAAAAACCCAAACGGACCCCCATAAGCCCGACGAGTACACAGAATAGCTAAAACCAAAGAGAATTACATATAAGAACCCAAGAACGAAGAACATCGAACCAGAACCTCAACCCTAATTAGTAGAATCTGACAGTACGGAGGCCGGATCTCGAACTGGATGCTCACCAGAAGTACCCAAGTAACCAATCACAAGTATCAAGTATAAGAGGTCGAAACTCTAACCGGATGCTCTATATAAGTATTTGGGCAATAGAGGCCGGAACTGTAACCGGATGCTCTATATAAGTATTTGGGCAATAGAGGCCGAAACTCTAACCGGATGCTCTATATAAGTATTTGGGCAATAGAGGTCGGAACTCTAACCGGATGCTCTATATAAGTATCTGAGCAATAGAGGCCGGAACTCTAATCGGGTGCTCTATAAAGGTACCACTGTAGCTGCTGAAAGAGTCCCAATCGATCTACTTTCATAAATGTCCATGGATCGCCGTCCACACCTAGCCAATCAATGAAAGTTCTTGGAACCGAATCGAAAATCAAATTCAAATCGCAAAGCAGAACTAGTGTCGCCGACGTAACTCTTGAAGTTGTAACATCGGGGAAACAAGGATAACTATCATCGGAGCAAACGTATCGCCTAGCTAAGGCTCAAACCATCAGGATCAAGTCTGCTACACCAGTCTATAGGGACCTAAGTCGGCCGAGCAACGTCGGGAAAAAACTAAGGCCTATCGGATCCGAATTATATATTTCTAAGGCAAGCCCTAGTCAAACCTAAACTAACGCCCAAATGCTTCAACAAATAGTAAATTAAGCATGCAAGCACTCCACATAGCGATGAAGGTCAATTAATAACACAAAGCATGCTCATAGTTACCCGATAATTCTCGAAATAAGTCAAAAACATGATTTACAAACACTTATGCATGATTCAATCACTACCAGCCCAAATTTCAACTAATCAACATGCATTCACACTCTCAAGCTCAATCTAAGAGAGGGAAACCGTAGCCTACCTGTAAGCCGATCACACGCGCTCCAAAATCACTTCTCCGAAGCTTTTCCTTTCCGAACATCCTCGAAACGCTGCCCCGCCATAAAAAATATAGTCACAACGTTATTACGATCATTTAGACACCAAGATCACAATAAATGAAGATGGATCAATTTCGGGGTCAAAACAGGGAAAGTGGGACCCGCGTTGGAAATTCCAAAATTAACCCCAAAAGTGGGTCCTAACTAGTTCCTCCAGATCATGTCCCAAAATGGGACACAATTTGGGGCTCGGGAACAACACAAAAATCAACATGCAACTAAAACCCAAATTTTCTCAAAAATTAGAAATGGGACAGCAGTTGAATCAGTGTATTTACCAGAAACTAGAGGTCTACAGTGAAATGCGACAATACCACGACGTTCTCCTCGAAAAATCACTCAAGATAGCCTCAAAAATCACTGAAATCGGACCTAGAAAGGCTGAGAAAACAAGTCTCAAAATCTTACAAAATCAAGCTCACAAAAGGGTCGTGGCAGCAGGTGTTTTACAAAATTACCTCAAACGGGGACCCCAAATCACTATCCAAGCTTACCAACACGTTGTCCTTGAAAAATCTCACAACTTTGCCTTTTGAATCGCCCAAATCGGTTGAGAGATGAGAGAGTTATGAGGGTTTAAGTTTTGGGAAATGTTGCTGAAAATCTGCATTATATAGCAGATTTTCTGCAATATTTTCAACAACTAAAAAAAAAACTCCGACGGGGTGCTCCGATCTCGTTCGGAACTCCGTGCGCACAAACGAGATATGAAACCATACCAAATTCGATATTCTGGACTCAATGGCGCAGTCAAAATTTCCATACGAGATCATCTCGATAAAAAGTGGGTCCCACTTTCAAATGTCATTTTAAGTCAAAAACTACAAAAGAGCTCCAAAATATATCGAAAATCTCGAGACACAAAAGAAAGGTCAATCTAGACCAAACTTGACATTTCGGAGCTAACCGCGCTGATGAAATTTTCATCTGAGCGTGTTTTCCAAGAATGTTGACCAAAGTCAATCTTAAGCCAAATTTCAAAGGCTAAAACGCCTAATCACATCGACTCACACTGAAAACCTCGAGAGTCATGCCGACCATGCTACTAATTTAAAATGACCCTTTCAGAGCTGATGGAATCATTAGAACTGGATTCCGATGTCATCTTCTCAAACTTTTGATCGAAAATGTTCGTTCAAGGTTCATAAGCTCCAAAACGCTAAAACTCACACCATAACCAAATGAACGACCAGGTGACCGAACTATCAGTCCCAGCAAGTCATAAATGACTTGGGGTCGCTATAGGAATGCTGTAAACGACACACAGAATGCAAGACACTGAAATGACCAGGAGGGTCATTACACATCTTTAGGCAGTTATTGATAGACCTCAGCTAAGTGACTATTGATCGTGATCGTATTCAAGGGTGAGTCAGTTCTTTCAGGCTGCCATGGATCTCTCTTGTTTAAGTCCATTCTTTTCGGACTCAGACTATTTATTTAAGTTGTTTGTTTAGTTTCGGTGTTGTACCCCTTGTTCTTAGACTTGTCGTTAGTAGAGTTTTGGTATAATGACTTTCAGGTTCTAGGGGTTGTTCTTCCGCATTAGTTTGGTTAGTTGTTTGTTAAAACCTTGGAGTTTATGGGGACTCCATTTTTATTGACATTTAAACATGCTTCAGTATCTTTAAATGCCTTAGTTTTCATAAAATTTGTTTGTTTAGGTTGTAATAATGGTTCTCTCACTAGATGGTTTGTGTGGGTGTCAATCATGACGGTCTGGGTCGTGACATTTTTACTATATATTTTTGTGTTATAATGAAGACATGGAGGAAATAGGTATGCGTTTGATAATAGATCCAAATATGTTTTTTTTATTCTATTTATAATTTATGGAGTTCAGATTAAAAATGAAGTTGTGCTTGGTTATACTTTTTGTAAAGAGTATTTGAAATAATATTCACACATGAATGTACATAAATATAACTTCATAAGCGAAAAGTAAATTGGAAAACATATTATATAAATTATTTTTCAAATTTAAAATACACTTCAAATTTAATTTGAATTTTTCAGTTAAGCATTAATTTTTAAATAAAATGAATAATTATTTTATAAATAAATAAATATTTTTTATGATCAAATGGTCCAATTGTGACTTATGTTCAAACATAAATGTGCCCCTTTAATTTAAAGGGAAAATACATAAAAAAAATCTTGAACTTGGCACGAAAACTTACTTTAGTACTTAAACTTTACGGGTAATTAATTACCCCCTTATCTCATTTCGCGTGAATTAAATATCATCCTAACTGATGACGTGGCAAAAAAGAAAATAATTTTTTTTTGAAAGCACGTTAAAAGTAATGGTCCAACTTTATATATATAATGAAAAAAAAAAAAAAACCACCCACCCACCCCATTCTTCTTCTTCTTCAAATCCCCCACCCCGCTTTCTCAAAACTCCACCTACCCCATCTACCTGCTTGTCTTTTCTTCCTCAAACTCCCCACCACCCTATCCCCACCCCACC
The DNA here is from genome assembly GCA_029007595.1 of Solanum commersonii. Taxonomy (NCBI): domain Eukaryota; kingdom Viridiplantae; phylum Streptophyta; class Magnoliopsida; order Solanales; family Solanaceae; genus Solanum; species Solanum commersonii. The sequence continues at coordinate 688,524 of JAJTWQ010000164.1, read as the reverse complement.
CCATCCTCTTTCTCCTTCTTCAAACTCTACATTCAAAGTACATTTTCTCGTTAAACACATAAACAAAAAGAATCACATTCAAGACCCACATAATTTTTTTTACTCTTTACTTTGGAGATTTGATTTTTCTTAAAAAGTTATGATTTTTTTGGAAAAATAAAGACTTGGGCATAAAAGAAGATGAGGTTTTGTCAACCGATCTATAATGTTAATGGTTGGCAATGACGATTGAAGCAATGGGTAGAGAAAGTTTTTTTTTTAAAAAAAAAAAAATCACCACAAATAAATGTGTTTTTTCTTGAATTAGACCTTGATTAGTATATAAAAGTAAAAAAAATGAAGAACACCGACAATCGACATGGCAGTAAATGATGTTGAGTATTGAAAAAAAATCACTGCTAATAATTTCAATATTTCTTAAACTAATTAAGAACTAAAGATTAACTAGTATTTAAATATTCTGAAAAGGAAAGAAAGAAATGAATTTAAAAAATCAAAAATCAAATTTTAGAGAATTTCCAATGTGGCTATGATGTGGCGCTTATGTGGTTCTAATGTGTCAATGACGTGGCGTGTGTGTAATACACTTGCCAACTTGAGACTGGTATTACATTTTTAGGGTGATATTAATTCACTTCAAATATGTTAAGGGGGGTAAATAATTGCCCGTAAAATTTAAGTACTAAAGTAAGTTTTCGTGTCAAGTTCAGAATTTTTTTTATGTATTTTCCCTAGTTTAAATATTGTATATGTCACACTCACCATACATATACAATTTGATTTCTCTATAATATTTAATCCTCTGCAATAATATTTTGCTTTTAGCATGTATTTTTGAACTAATTTCTCATGACATTCATATAATAACAATATTTTATTATAACAATTAAAATTTTGAACTGATAATATAATAAAAAAGTTATACACTAAGATATTTTCCAAATTATTACATCATGATGGCCCATTAATCCACATGGCTTCCAAAGTTTGGTTTCACAAGTTTCTATCATAAAAGAAGCACTATAAAAGGCAAATATCAATGAACCAATTGCATAATCTAATCTTTTCCCAATTTCTATTTATTATTCTTATTCTATTTTCCACTAAAACATATCCCCTTTTTTATACTCACTTTTGACCCATGCAACTATATTCAATTGTTAATCCAACCTTCCCACTTTCCTTCTAATCCAAAGAGGTCACCATCATCACAATATTCTTTGTAAAAGAATGATTAATTACTCAAAACATTCATTATGTTCCATAATTTTAGTCTATCCCCAAAGAATCCAATATTTGAACGGATTCAAAATTAGAATAATTATCCAATGGGTGGTTGAGGTGACTAATATCTTTTTGGACAAAGATTTAGCATTGTGTATTTGAACTATTATTCCAACATTATAAAGTAAACAAAATCTCAAGTGGTAAACATTAGAAAAAATTGATTGATGCACGAAATATTTCATATTTATGTAGGGTTTAAGAAAGATATATTCTTTAAATATGTTGATTCATTTTCACAGTTCAAATTTATGAATTGCACACTTATCAAAATAATTTTTCTATTGCTCTAATACTCTCCTTTTAAGTTATAAGACCTTAGTCAAATTAAATTATTTAATTGACTTTTATGCTTAATTGTATTTAAGTGGTTATTCATACTTTTATAGTTAGCAGATTATATCGCATTTGGTTTTGACCTTAACATATAACTTCAACATTGTTTATAACCAATTTTTATCGAATTTATTTTAACATGTGAATTCATTAATTTCATGTTGAAGTTCATTAAATCAAAATAAAAATACTTTCTCTGTTCCATTTTAATTGTCCAATTTTTACTTTTTACTTGTCATTTATATAAATAAATAAAAAGACAATATTTTTACCTATTACACTCTCAATTTATTTAGAGAGTTAATATTTTTGAGAAAGATAGATCATGTTTAATCAGTAAATTGATTTTGGAATTCTGTCAATTAATAGGGGTAAAATAATAAACTCACTCTGTCAATTATTATTTTCTAAATAGGTGTACCAAATAAAAAATGAATAAGTAAATAGGGACAGAGAAAGTACAAGCTAATTTGCTAATATATATATTAGTAGAAAACAATTTATTTTATTTATTTTAGAAGAAATAATATTTGGATTGGGAGTCTTGATGGACAAACAATATTTTTATATTTGTATATTTTAACTCGCGGTTGGATATGCAAAATGAAATTATTTAACATGACACTTTTGTGTCTTAGATGTGGGCATGTAAGTTTACTTGTTCAATTTTATACAAGTTTAAGTTTATACTTGTGCACATCCAAAATTAGAGGGTCAAGTTAAATGTCATGTTTATGTATAATGTCATTATAATATGATACTAAATTAGTTTTTGAATATGTAATTTGGTATTATAATTTGATATGAAGAGATTCTTGTAGGCATCATACATAAATGTGTCCTCTCTCTATATATAAGATATAATACATTAACGTGACCTTCAACTTGACTTCAGCTAACATATATGTCCTTCAGCTTTGAGTGCGCACAAGTTGATACTTAAGCTTGTATAAAATTGAACTAAAAACACATACGTTTTTACATGTGTTCAATATGGCAATTTCGTGTCCTATGTGGAGTCCTACGTGTATTATGTCATGTATTGATGTGAAGAGATTGTTGTATTATGTGGAAGTATTATATATATATATATATAAGGCATAATACGTCAACGCGCTCTTCAACTTGGCTTCAACTAACATCTATGTCCTCCAATTTTGATAGTGCACAAGTAGACACTTAGACCTGTATAAAATTGAACATATCGAGACACATTCATTTTATGTGGTGTCCCACGTGACAATTTTATATGCTATGCGAAGTCCTACCTATATTATGCCACGTATTGAACCAATCCTTAAAATACTCAAAATTGTTCAGTGTTCTCATAAATCGTATCTCTCCAATGCGTTTTATGAGCAAACTTTTCGGGCTGAAATTTCCCAGCTGAATGGGACTTATTTCCTACTAATATACTGTCCCATTATTTTTTATGATATCTTTTCTCCCCCTTGATTTATTAGTTTTTAATTTAACTCCTTCTAAAGAAAAAATATATATACTGTAAATAGTAAATATTAACTAAAATGAAGTTAAATTTATTCCATATTTTATTTGAGATATTACCTAAAATTAATATTATTTTTATACCAAAATTTTGATATAATATATCTCATACTTCCTTTGTCTCTAATTACTTGTTCACTTTTAAATTGACACACCTATTAACAAAACAATTATTGACATAATGAGTTTACCAATTTACCTCTATTAATTATGAAATGGATGAATTAAAAACTTAAGCTTTTCAAGAAGTTCTACCTTTTTCAAAGTAATTAATTGAGGGTATAATACGTAAAAAAATTATCGTTTCTTGATTTGTCAAAATAGACAAGTAATTAGGTACAACTAAAAAGGGAAAAATAAACAAGTAATTAAGAACATAGGGAGTATAAAAGATAAGATCAACTGTCCAATTCTAATCTTAATTATAATTGAGGATAATAATTTTAGATATTTTCATATTGAAATTAAATTTATTTCATATTTGATCGGAGATATTAATTAAAATCGATATTATTTGTAAACCAAATCTTTTGTATAGTTTATCTCATATAAAAATAAAGATCAACTATCAAATTTTAATCTTAATAATAATTCAGGGTAATAATTTTAGATATTCCTATTTTGAAATTAAATTTATTCTATGTTTGATCGGAAATATTAATAAAAATCAATATTATTGGTAAACTAAAATTTTGGTATAGTTTAATGTTTATCTCATTTAAAAAATAAGATCAACAACCAAATTCTAATCTTAATTATAATTCAAGATAATTCTAGAATATTCTCAGTTTGAAATTAAGTTTATTCCATATTTGATCACATATATTAATTATAAATAAAAGCAATATAATTTATATACCAAAATTTTGATATAGTTTATATTTATATCCCATATAAAAGATAATAAGACCAATATTCTTAATCATAATTCAATATAATAATTTTAGATATTCCTATTTTAAAATTAATTTTTCTCCACATTTGATTGAAGATATAAATTAAAATCAATATTATTTATATACCAAAATAAGATCAACCATCAAATTCTAATCTTAATTAATTATAATTCAAGAATATTCCCCCGTTTTGATCATACAACCCTTAAAGATATGAAAAAATAACAATTTTCTAATATAAAAATGGGGTAAAAATCACGAAAACCTCATTAATAAGATAAAAGTTCACATATGTAACTGACCTACTTATATATAACGGAAAAAAAATAAAAAATCTACGATAATCGCCACATAACACCCCTTAACTCAACCCGAGTTAATTTATCAAAACCCTAACCACCCCCAATCCCTCAAAAAACCTCTATATATACTCCCACCTCTTCGACATTTGTCTCCTCTTCTCCTTTTTCTCCATTTTGCTCATACGAGTGACAACACATACATTATAACGTATGCATCATTTCTCTTTCGATCATATCGAAAACCCTAGCTTAAAATCATCAAATCAGGGTTCCAAATCGGTGTAAATGTGATTTTTTTAGTTGAATGATACATTGAATCGGTGTAAAATTTGAGTGATTTTTCATTTTGATTTGTGTTTCTGTATCAATGGCGGAGCGAATGAGGAGATTTGGAGTAGGTTACGCTTTGGCACCGAAGAAACAAGCGAGTTTCATACAGGTATCGCTTGTTAACCTAGCGAAAGAACGAGGAATAGATCTCGTTAAGATCGATATGGATAAGCCTTTGATTGAACAAGGACCGTTCGATTGTGTTCTTCATAAGCTGTATGGTGATAATTGGAAGCGGCAATTGGAGGAGTATGCTTTGAAATATCCTCATGTGTTGATTATTGATTCGCTTGAGGCGATTGAGCGGTTGCATAATCGGATTTCGATGCTTCAGGTGGCGACTGAGCTGGAAATCAAGTGTGAAACGACCTCGTTTGGGATTCCTAAACAGACTGTTGTGTATGATGCGAAAATAGTGTCGGCGAGTTATTTGGAGAGTGAGGGATTGAAGTTTCCTGTGATTGCGAAACCGTTGGTGGCTGATGGAAGTGCGAAATCGCATAAGATGTTGTTGGTGTTTAATAAGGATGGGTTGACTAAACTGAAACCGCCTATAGTTTTGCAGGAGTTTGTGAATCATGGGGCTGTGATTTTTAAGGTTTATGTGGTTGGTGATTATGTGAAGTGTGTGAAGAGGAAGTCGTTGCCTGATGTGATGGAGGAGAATTTAGGGAAATTAGAGAGTTATTTATCGTTTTCGCAGGTTTCAAATTTGAACACTTGTGAAAAAAATGATGATAAATACTATAAGCTGATGAATTTGGATGATGCTGAATTGCCCCCATTGAGTTTTCTGAAGGAGATAGCAAGAGGGCTCAGACGAGCTACAAAACTGTATCTCTTTAATTTTGATTTGATTAGGGATAATAGGGTTGGAAATAAATACCTTGTTATTGACATTAACTATTTCCCTGGGTATGCAAAGATGCCGAATTATGAGAGTGTGATGACAGACTTTTTCTGGGATGTGCTGAATAAGAATGATAAGGGTTTTGAGAATTTACAGAAGGGCAGTTGTGAAAAGGAGGTGAGGTTGTTAGTTGGGAATAAAGGGTATGGTGAGGATGAAGGGACATTACCAGTTTCACCTCTTAAGAGGGAAGAAAAGGAGAATACTATTCAGGTCTAAGAAGGGACATTTGTGTGGCTTGCGCGGGTGGCCAAGGGTCAGTCAGACGATTTGGTCAAGATGCTGTTTTGCAGGTGTTACTGGTAAAGCTGCAGGGATTTCTTCTAGGTAGGGAGTTAGTATAGAAGGGAATAAGTAGGTTCCTGAGATGGCCTTCTGAAGGCAGTAGATGCTGTTCTTTGTTGAAACATGTACATTCTATCTTTGCAGTCGAGATAGGTACTTTGCAGATACTCTTTTTCTAGGAAAGTTTAGTTTTTTAAAGGCTATTGTATTTCATTGGTAACAATATTTCAATATGTGCCTTTAACAACTTTGATCAATGAAATGTGCTGTATTCTCAATGAGTGTCATACTATATTTCCATCATTTTCTTCTGTTTTGCAGTCCAATATAATTGCATGTGGTTTACATATCCTAAATAGTGTTTTCTTTCTGTTTATATATTTCAGTGTCCTAAGCGGAATATAGCTTGGTGAATACTTTTTCCACTTTGGTGTTTTACATGAATAGTTCTTTATTATACTGTCTTGTTCATGGAAGTTAATGTGAATTATGTCAGCATGACTGCAAGAATATTCCTTTTCTGGACCACAACCCAAACAAGACTGTTCAGACTGAGATCATATTCATTAGCTTTTGTAGCATAACAGTGAATTCATATTAATTGTCAGATTCTTATGCTGTATGTGGGGATGAGAGGCAACTTCAACTTACCATGAGTGTTCACCTTTATCGACTTGTCGAGTTGAAGGTTAATTCTTCACTTGAGAATTAGATTCTCTGGTATTGAAGCTTGGCATGCAGTATTCGTACCTTTTTATTTAATGGTTATCATTTACTTTTGCCATTGAATTTCTCTTTTATTCTAGGGTTACTGTGTTCTTCATTTGTGGTAGGGTGACTGCTCCTTTTTGATACTCAAGTACTTGAGCATTTCAAATGTGAAGAAACAAAAAAAGAATTGTCACTGCCTTTTGTTTTCTGAAATTTGTGGATCACAATTTTGCCATTGGTGAACTTTTTTTCAAAGATCCATCTGATCTTATTTGTCAGTTTGATTCTTGAACATGATGAAGATTGATTAGATAGCACGAATGCAATTATACCAGGGGACAGGTTCCCACTGTGTTTATCCTTGTATTGATGTCCTGTCGACAACTCACTGAAAAGAGAACTTAACCTTCTTATGTTACTAATGATCTTTCAATTACTGCCAATCCTTTGTACTCTTGCTTTTATGACTCTTTCATGTGGATGGACTCGTTGAGTTGCCAGAGATCAATCAGAGCTATTTGGGGAAGCCAAGGTTTCTGCTCTTATACAGTTCACTTTGGAATTGGGCTGTAGTAATTCTCGTTTTTCCTTGAACTACTTAAGCATTGTTGATTGTATGCTTGTCTTGTTTTTTTGTCTCTCTATATCAATACCTTGGAGAAATTAACGACTGACAAAAGGATGAACAGAACCTGTCCGTTGTAGTTGCAAGCCTTTGCATTATACACTCCTTTTCTCTGCCACTTTGCTTCTCTGGTGTATTCCTATGTTTTTTTGGTAAGAAAAGAAAGAAAAGAAAAAAGCTTGACAAAAACCGGATCCCATGAATCTCTTTTGAATGACCTGCATGAGAGTGACATTCATTTTGCCACCTAATTTATGGGAGCATTTCACTTGTTATGGTTGGAGAAGGTATATCTTCCATTATCTTGTTCTTTCTCTTAAGTTTTTGTTGGTCCATGAGACCCTTTTTACGATGCATTTTAGAGTATATCATCATTTCCGTTTGGTAAAGGTTTCTTTTCCTTTAAGAGGATATGCATGTGTTACAATAAGGAAAAGAAATGAGTTATGGCGTGGGATTCTATTTATTGAATCAATATGTCTCTTAGGGTTCTAACTACACTTAATATCTTTTATCAATGTATTCGTTTTCAGGAAAGACACTTGTTTTCGGTCATTGTTTGGACAAAAATATCTCAGAAAATAGCTCGCGTTTATCATGCTGACTTATTATGCAAGTCTTAGACCGAGTGAGTTGATGTCACTGTATTTACTTCTCTCTCCCTCTGTTTCATTTTATGTATACTAATTTGACTAGACACGAAGTTTAAGAATGCAAAGTAGACTTTTGAATCTGTCTTAAACTAAAGGTATGCATAACATACCAAAAACACCCTTTGATCTTTTGTCTTAAACATGCCATGTCATTCCTATAACGAACTCATAAGTTTAAATGGAGGGAGTACATATTTGGACACAAGGACCTGAAGAAGTAGGTTTTGGATTATGAGTTAACTTGACATTTTTGGGGTCCATTATCTTTAATTTATAGACATTTTTCCACTTGACATGCATCATTTCTGTTATTTGACGATGCAAATAACATAAAGGCTTTGCCTTTTTTGTTTGCTACTCCATTGGTTAGATAGTAATGATAAATGATTTCAGCTTGATATAGATTGCATTTATATGACTCTGTTGACAAGATAACTTTCTTATTTAGTTGCTTAACTGTGCGATATTGTATTGGCAAAAGTTTTCTTGCATGATTTTGACATGGGAGCAAGATGGCATTTTAATTGAGTTGCATGGATTGAATTGGCAAAATCCCTAGTGCTGGGAAACTGTGAAATGTAATACTAGACAAAAAAATTAGCTTTATGAACAACCATGTCTATACTTTTAGTGTGTGCACTTACAGCCAGTTAGATACTCTTCATGCTTGTATCTCACATGTCACATGAGCATCTTGGTTATGTACTCCTTTTAACTGCATCTTTTGTTTCCTGGAATGACACAAAATGTGTATGGAGACATTCTTAGGAGGAAGGAGGGAGAATTGCACAATTGATTTTGATCCTCGACTTGACCAGCCAAAATTGCTCTCACTGTGTAGATTTTTCGTTGATGAGGACCTGTACGGCCCTTAAATAGAAAGATGATGTATCAGAAGTCAGAGCAACTTATTTCCTTGTTTTGATGCTGAGTATGTGCAAATTCTCAATCTTTAAGAAAAGGAAATGGTAAAATACATTCGCATTCTTCAGAAAAGAAAATGGTACAGGTATTTCTCTTTCTTCTTCTTGCCTTGAATGAGTGGCTTCTCCTTTAAATTTTTTCATTTTCTTAACAGGTCAGTTTCTAAATATAGTGTGTCATGGATGACTTCCTAGGGATTCCTTTTCTTTTTATCCTTTAGCTGTATGAGAAGTTGAGAACTGATTCGTTAGGTTGCTCTTCTACGTTTATGCACAAAATTATAAGTAGGCGTCAGGGGCAGAGATTACAATAGCAAAGAAGGAAAGAGAAACAATGGATACATTATTAGATTTCCAATCTGACGCATTAAATCAGATATTTGGTCATTCAGGGGAAACTTATAATGTTCAGTGATGTGCTCTTTCCTTAAGAGGGAAGTTACGATTTAAGAAGTTCAAATCTGAGCTAATTGAAATGCATTTCAGAAATACTCTTCAGTTTTAACCATTATACAGAGGCTCAGATGCATGATGGTACATTGACCTTATAGTAATATCTTCAAACTCCTTCAGTTCTGTAAATCCACTGCCCTATATTTCAATCTTCTTCCCTTCTCTGACTTGCATTGGTTACTTCTCAGCAGTGTTGTGATGTTGCTTTATCTGAAATTTATTGTGATTTCTTTTTGTGTCAGAAAGTGTTGTGCTCTTCCAGAAAGCTATCAAGGACAGGTAGTATACTTGGCCTTGAGGTTCTGATACTGAATATTTTTGTTGGGCATCTAACAAGATCACAGTTTGTGATGCCCAAAGTGTCTGATATGGCGCAGAGACATAATTTTTCAAAAAAAATTACGGATGTGCTAATCAGACTCGGGTAAGCTAACCAAGGACCTGCACTTGAACTGGTGAAAGTGTTTAATTTTTGGGGTTGTTTGACCCCCACTGGATTTCACCTCTTTCTATAATGGTGACTTAACTGATTTTTGACACCTGACGTTCCTAGAGGCATACCATCAGAAAAACTTCCTTGACCGATTGGGTAGATCAAGAAAACTGTGGTAGCAGTTGCAACAGGAGCTGAATATGCAACAGCAATCCAAGGTCGCACACCCAGACAGAAGCTAAGCTCCCACTCACGACCCATGTAACGCCAAGTAAGAAGTGTAGAATGTATCATTCTTTCTGGTGTACGCATCTTTGGCATACTAGATAGCTTGGGGTTTTTTTTGGCGCTGTAACTTGAGTAACCATAGCCATTGTATATACATACAATATACATTCTCCAATACTATGGGCCCCTTTTTGGGCTATAGAGAACTCAAGATCTGAATCTACTGAGATATCCATTAACTAACTCCAACATTTGTTGGCCCAAAATTGAGTAATATGGCTTGATATAGTTTTGTGGATGGAAAAAAAAAATTACATGAAAAAAAGGGTCAATTCTATTACCAAATAATGTTGTGAATTCTTTTTTACAAGAAGAAAGATTTTTTTTTTGTCCAAACGGCTCTAATAAATATAATTAATTATATTAAAATCAAGTAGTTATAAGTGAATTAAAAATATAATTTCTAAAAATAAATTAAATTATAAATCAGAAAACTTTTAAAACTTGTGATACTTATTTAATTGAGTTTACATTAAAATTAAATCATGATTTATGATTAGATTTATTTATTTTTATATTAAGGTTATGAATTTAAGTTAGTTAATTTAGTGTTTTTTAACCAAGAATGTAGAGATTTGAAGAAGGAAAAATAGATAAGAAATAGAAAATGACAAATTAAAAATAACGTAAAATAACGCATGAATATTTTTTTTTGGACATATTTTCTATCTTTTACACGCTGCAAAGACAATTTCAGATTTTATTGATAAATCACATTCAACGAATGCGTTTTATGTCTTTCCTTGTTGTCCCTCTTAATAACATTTGTGGAACTACAAATTTGCATATATGCTCTCTTATTACACAAGAAGAACTTCACATTATTATTCATATATTACAGAAATTAGACTTATCCCAATATAGTTATAGAGATTATTTTGTGTCTTGCTACTTATAATCCTGGAGCGGATACTTCTTTTTTGAGTCGAGGATTTATTGAAAATAGACTCTCTACTTTGTAAAAGTAGTGGTAAAGTTTGTGTACACCTCCTACCCTTCTCTGACTCTATTTGTGTGATTAAACTGGATATGTTATTGTTATTACTTATACATATACTTCTCAATATAGTTAGAGATCGTTTTGTATTTTGCTACTTTGTTGCCTCTTGTTTCACAATCCTATGTCAGATACTTTCTTTTTGCATCGAGGATTTATTGAAAATAGACTCTGAACCTCGTAAAAATAAAGTAAAATCTATGTACATAATTCTATTTTTTTAAAACTTCATTTATAAAATTACATTAAATATATTATTGTTATAGTTACTTATATACTTCTCATTAAAGGATAAAACTTTTATTTCCCAATGTTTTTGTGTGCAACCACAAGATAAAATGAATGTCTTATAACGTGTACAACAAACCAACAACGTTAACAAAGACAAGATTTGAAAGTAGGTGTTTCTTGTGGTCATATGGTTTCTCTATATTATAATAATCTATACGTTACTACAAATTGCCACGTCCATACCAAACTTTTATCTTATGAACTTTATCAGCAAGATGGTGACTTCATATATACAATAGGGGTGGAAAATTAGTATTTGAAATTTATGAGTTTAAAACTAAATTATGTATATATCGAGAATTTAGTGCACCAACTTTCCTTTTGCTTTTAGTATAAAAATATAAAAATTAAAATTTGATAAGCATTGGGCGAAAAATTGATCTACAATTAGCCCTAGCCCTAAGTCCATCTTGAATCATCCAATCTCAGTCAAAGTAATCTTTGAACGAGTTAATAACCTGATATTTATTAACAAGACTATTTTAGTCTGTTTAAATTTAACTCAATTTGCCCAACAACCACTTGTCAAACATCTATTAAAACCCCACATTCTTTGAATTGCTTCTTTAGCTTAACTTGTCTCTCTCTATATATGGAGTACATATACATATTTCTTCTAATTCTAACCCTCCTTTGACACATTCATTTTTTTTTCCATATATAAATACTAGCCAAATACATAACATAGCTAGCTAACCATATATATTATTTCCTAATAATTAATAATGGCTCCAACTTCTTTATGTTGCATCTCCAATACTGTTTGTGTTATGGGTTCTTCTACTCAGTTCGGCTCAAGCTTGATTATTCGTCTACTCGAAAAGGGCTTCATAGTCCATGCTGCTATTCAAAATCATGGTTGGTTTTTTTTTTTTTTTTTTTTGAAATTCACCAATAATTGGATTAATTGATTTTTTGAAAACTAGGGTAAGAAATTGATAAAAGAAAGATATCATTATGTCTAATTCATTTTTCTTAAAGAGATATTGTCTATATTCTCTTTGGGGATTGAACAAAGATATTGTGTATTGTAACTTAAAAATACTCTAGGAGAGTTTGGACTTCGTATATTTATAAAACTTTCGAAAAGAGTATTTTTCTAAAAAGACATTCTTTTTTAAGAATAGATACGAAGATCGATCAGTTCAATTTCAGACTTGCATATATTACAAACTAACTAAACATTCACTATACAAAAATAAGAATTAGTGATGAACAAATTCTAAACATAGCTAAATAAAAAAATTCATCGTTTTTAATCTGTTTTAGCGATGAATTATCAGACAAATTTATTAGCTATGAGTTATTTAACGACAGATTCACGATGGTATTGAGATATTGTGTAGGTGATGAAGTTGAGTTGATGTCAATATGTGACAAGAAGAGATTGAAGGTTTTTTGTTTGGACCTTTTTGATTACCATAGCATAATTGATGCTTTGAAAGGGTGTTCTTGTCTTTTTTACTCCTTTGAGCCTCCCAAGGATCACTCCACTATTTATGATGTATGTTCTCTCCTTTCTCCTTTCATTTTTTTCTCCCGATTATGCCCTTTTCACGTCTAAATGTTGTGATTTCATTACTTATAATTATTTGATTATTTATAATCTTGCGTTATGAGATCGATCTCATCTAAAAATTTAAATTTTTAAAAAGAAAATAGATGAATTACTTAATTTTTGATAAACAATGCTTTCTCATGAATTATTTGAGCCTATATATATGCCTTGTGCGTTCTCATACAGAGTTGGAGTTATATACACTATTAATATTCTATACATGCATTATCAAAAATTAAAGAGTAAGAAAATAAATAATTATAGCTTTAACAAACGGTCTTTAGAGATTTTTATAATATGATGCAGTAAAATTTTGTTTTTGAATAATCATACTTTCTGAGTTTCAAAATAAGTGTTTCTTTAACTTATTTCACGTTCATAAAATAAAACAATAAATATAAGATATAATTTATAAAGTTACTCCTGTTTATTAGATATCTATCCAACATAAGCATCATTTATTTGGGAATTTATTTTTTACTAAAACAATATTTATTTTATGACAGAAGAAGTACATATAAGAAGAAGAACATTAGTGTAGAATGATTTGGAAGATCTAAATAGTTGGTCAACTAATTAATTCAAGTTTGTCCTGTTTTAGTTAAGCTAATAATGAAAAGTTTGGTGTGCACATTTTTTTTCAGGATTTTCAAAAAGAAAAAAAATCAATTTGGGACTATACCTTTTCTAAGGTGAATTAAGAATTTAAAGTTAAATTTTTTATAATGACTTACAATTAGATATTTATAGTAACTATTTAATGAATTTCTTAATATATATATATTTATATAAACTTGAGACAAAAATTACTCAATTTACATGAATTGCGTATTATATTTTTTCGATTTCTTAATATATTTCAATTTTACTTACAAATTATACAAATTTATTTTTTATTAAACATGTGCAGGAATATATGGCAGAAATAGAGGTAAGGGCAGCACATAATGTATTGGAAGCATGTGCACAAATAGACACTATAGAAAAAGTTATATTCACTTCCTCAGCAACAGCAATTATTTGGGGATTTGATGATAAAAAATCTTCATCTCATGTTGATCTTGATGAAAAGCATTGGAGTGACATCAATTTTTGTCGTAAATACAAGGTATGACAAAAAAAAAATTCATTCTGAATTTATGTGATATATTTTGATAGTACGCATTTTTCCCTTAAGGGGCAAGTGCATAATATAATCAATTTTGGGACTCCTATTTAAAGCATAACCAAAGTTTTATAAGTTGTTTTTGTTAACTTTAGCCACTTCAGATAAATGCGATTAAAGTTATAAAAAGTCACATATGAAGTTACAAATTTTATCTGAGGGGCAAATGCACATATAGACAACTTTGAGACTCCAATTGAAGGCATAATCAATAAGTTTTTGTAACTTTAATCATATAAAGTTACAATTTTTATTTGAACTTTGACATATTGCTTGTGCATGCAAGCAAACTTCCAACATTATTATTTGATACTTATTAATTAATAAAAGTTGTTTTTATTCATGGACAGTTATGGTATGCTTTATCAAAAACACTAGCAGAGAAAACAGCATGGGGTTTAGCTATGGATAGAGGCATAAACATGGTGTCAATAAACTCAGGATTATTAATGGATCATGATTTAAACATCAAAAATCCTTATCTAAAAGGAGCTAAAGAGATGTATGAAAATGGAGTTTTTGTGAGTGTTGATGTTGATTTCTTGGTGGATGCACATATGTGTGTCTATGAAGATGTGTCAAGCTATGGTAGATATTTGTGTTTTAATCACATCATTAATACAATTGATGATGCTATTAATCTTGCCAACAAGTTGTCTCCTTTGCCTTCTTCTCCTCCAAGGTATATATATATGTCTCATTTTCTTTTTTGTTTTGGTAACTAACATGATTTTATTAATCACCAGTGAAAACATTACAAAATCATAGCTTAGTCAAACTCAACATGTCTCTCATTTTCCCTCTCCCTAAATATATATATATATATATATATATATGTGTGTTTTGGTTTTATGTAACAGTATTTGATTAGACATTTATGAGTTCAAGAAGAAAAATAATAATAACCCCGGCCCATTTCCCATGGATTTTTCTATTGATATTCGTTGAGATGAGAATGTCCAGGAACGAATCAAGAATTTAAAATTTATGATTCCTACAATAATCCTATATATATATATATATATATATATATATATATATATATATATATATATATATATATATATATATATATATATATATATATATATGCCCTCTCTTGTTGCAATGAATCCAACACTCTTTTGGATGATGGAGTTTTGCGTGGAAACACAGAGGTGGAGCTAAAATTTTAATTTTATGGAAGATTTTAGAATAATTATTTAAAGTATTAATAATTAGATTTTAAATTTAATATTTGTCTATAGTTAATAAATTTTTTAATATAAATATTACTTTATTTTAAAAGTTATTGAATTCGAGGAAACTCATAATTGGACATTTACCTCCATCCTACTATTCTAGTTGCATCCCTATTTATTTGAATATTGGATAGAAAACTCTAAAATATAAAATAGATGGCATGACATAAAAGAGAAAACCTTCATTGATCAAATATTATATTGGTGTTCATTTTTGAGGATATGAATTTATTACTAACATATTTTATTTTTTCCCTTTTTTGATTTGATAGTTTTGAGAAGGATTCAAAGATAATCCAACAGAGGATAAGCAACAAGAAATTGAACAAAATCATGATCAAGAAGATTGATGGGCGCAAAATCGATATATAAAATTGAAACTCGTATTTATTAAAGTTATTATAAAAAATTATTGAATTCACGAGAATTAGGATAATTTTATGTTAGTTGAGAATGATAAATTACTATTTGAAAATTCCAATAGTTTGTGGAAAATCAAGAAGTCTTCGTAGTTGTTGTAACTCTATTTAGTCATATTTTGCTTTTAATAATAATATACATTAATATTTTCATTGCTTCTACTAGTGTTGATTTAAGAAATTCACTCATTCCTAAATTCATTTTCTATGAATCAATATTTTTATTAACTTGAAATAGCACTTTTGATATAAATACATATTACTAATAAATGTATATATTATGTGATTTTAGAAGTTTTGTGATTTACATATATCGAATACTTATACTTTTTAAATATAAAAGAGCAATGAAAATACATTTAAAATATAAAAGATACTATAACTCTATTTTATTGGTATTTAATTAGACAATATTGTGAGAAAATCCATATTTAATAAAGTATGAATTTGTTGATATTACTTATGACCGAGCAAAGCGTGAATAAATTGACTAGTTCAGAGATAAAATACATCCTTGCTTGTCCTACATTTGCTCAGTCACTCTAGAAAAAAGAAATCTTTTTTTTCACGTTTAGAATAATATTCTTTACTTTTTTGGTTACCGCACAAAATCAATATAGTTTTAAGGCACCATTTATGGATCTCGCAGTACTAAGATAACTTTTTCGCTTTGCTTTCTTCAATAGAAATGTTGACGAATTCCATACAGAACTCATCATCACCATCACCATCACTATCACCGTCACTATCACCATTATCATATTCCGCTCCACCTTTAATTATCACATTCATTGTCTTTCTAGTCCTTTTTATTATTTTTTTCACCATTTTCTTTTGTAGATGTTTCATGCAACATATACTAGACTCATGGTATATTACTGTAGCAGGATATCCAATTTGTCCAACAAAAAATGATAAAGGTCTTGATCCATTAATTATTCAATCTTTTCCAACATTTATCTATTCAAGTGTACAAGATTATGGTGAGGGTAAATTTGGAATTGAATGTGCTATTTGTTTGGTAGAATTTGTAGACAATAGCTTTATTCGTTTGTTAACATGTAACCATGTGTTTCATCAAGAATGCATTGACTATTGGCTTAAATCACACAAGACATGCCCCGTATGTCGTGCAAACCTTGACTCAGTCCAGTGCACTAAACATCAATCATGTATGGGGTCCAGGAGACAATCGATAAATGATCCAATGCATGGCATGAGTAACGAGGGTGAGTCATCAGAAAATGCATGCAATATGACAATCAATTACGAAAACAACATTAATAATAATGATGAAAAAGGATGCAATAGTGGAACCACAACGACAATGACACCGTCAACAAAACGTGTTGAATTACGACAGAATGGTGAAAAATTCACGAGATCGCGATCCACGGGGCACTCTATAATTATAATTAGGGAAAATGAAGATAGGTTTACTATGAGATTGCCTCAACATGTGATAAAGGCAAAAAATATGAAAGGGCATAACACAATGAGAAGTTGCATCAATTTTGGAGAAATGAATAGTAAAACTATTAGTGGAAATTGTAGGTTTGGTGAAGTTTTAAAGTTATCTAGTTTTCTAGACAAAGTATGATTTTTTTTTAAAAAAAATAGCTTGTGATATTTTTGCAATTTTTTTTCTAAATAATGTTAATCTAGAAAAGAATGGATAGATTCACAGAAGCTCAATAGTTTTTATTTGTACTAAATATTTGTAAATATTTATTTGTGAATCCAGTTACCACTAATATATTATTTGGTCGAATAAACATATATTACTAACTCTTTATTTGTTTATTATATTACTTCATTATGCTTTGTAGCTCGTATAACTTACAAGTATAACTTTTTCATAATAACTTACCCACTTTAGTACCCTTCGTCCAATATTAGATGAACACTTTCTATTTTACATGATGGTTAAGAAATCTTTAATAAATTGACCAACTTTACTATTTTGCCTTTTGTTCATACTCATTCTATCTACTTTTAATTGTCATGTTTCACTTTTCAAAAGTCAATTTGACTAATTTTTAAAGTTAAATTAGATTACATTAATTCGATATTTTAAACCAAAAATTTAGATATTAACTATAGGAAAAGTACTATAAATTCCAACTCAATAACATTCTATTTATTCTGTAAAATTATTATTTTTTTGACAAGAACAAGAATGTTTTATTAAAAAATCAGAACATTTAAGCACTATAAATTATTTACAACACCAAAACTCTCATATACATAAAAATGTTTAAATATCCAAACCATAGGACAGTATTATCTAAATTTTTATTTACAAAACCTTTGGAAAGCAAAAGTCAAACAAACAGTATAATATTATCAATAAATACATATATATAATAACTTATTATCTAATCCCAACTTCTAACTTAACTCATTTAGTCGTTCCATTTTTTTTCTTATTTCAATTTTCACCCCCTAACTTTACATTATTGCTCTTTATTGACAAAAGTTATCAAACACTGGCCTTTTTGTAAGAAAGGCACTAGTATTTTTTTTAGTAATTGTAAGAACTAAAGTTGTATATTTTGTGTATATTAATTTTAGGACTTAATATTCTATAACTAGTCCTCCCATTGGGGATCTATGTGGAATTCCTTTTCTTCGTTTGGCCGTTCTGTAATTAACAGAAGTTGGAGGGGGTGTTGACGGAATAAAACTTTGCACCTTGTTGATGGTGGTACTTCTATATCGACCATGGTTGTTGTGGTTGTAAGTGTCATCAGAGTCCGATGCTATCGCCTTCAACCGCCTCTTTGCTAATAAGTCCCTCGGCTTCTTAATGAAGTCCTTTGAGGTCCCAATAACCTGCAAAAATAGAGTTGGTATCGACTATATAAGTCATTTTGTTCTATTTGGACCAATTCAATTCACATATGTTATTGAATGTCAAAGACAAATAATACTCAAGATTTGAGTGTCATTTCCAAATTCGAGTACAAAATAAATACAAGAAAGGGTCATTGACTTTTGGTTGCTTGAATTCTTCAAATATGATGTCAGACCGATCCTCAAAATGCTAAAAAAGGTTTTTTTTGGAAGATTTGATATAGACAAGTGAGACAACAATTTTGGAGAATTCACGTATAATAATTGAAGTTTCAATTCCTAACAACTTTTGAAATTTCCAATTTTTTTTAAAAGTTGATTATTTATGCCAAAGTTTTCCTATCAATAGACCAATCAATGTGAGTGAAATTTCCATACCTACATTTAATACCAAACGACCATTAAACCAAAAAATACCTTTAAATATACGCAATTCAAGATTCTTGGACACGCCCAATTCAATTCAATGCCATTAAAAAGTCAAATAAATGCAAGACAATTTGGCAAAGGAAAAAAAGGGTTTCTCTAGAAGGGCATTGATGTCTATGTTAAAATGGACGAAATCTTTAAAAATGTCAATGAGTGTGTGTCAAATCTTCCAAAAGTATCACATTTTTAAAGGACCTGACAACAAAAAATTGTCTGAACAACATAACCGTAAGGTGTATGTTGCATCCTCTGAAAAATGCAACGTGTACGCATCGGATCCTCCAAAAATATTGTATTTTAGAGAACCCAAGTATAAGATTTTTGGAGAATTCGAGCAGTTGTGTTGCATCCTCCACAAATTAAAATGCCATTAAGAGTCAAATAAATGCAAGAAAAATTGGTCAAGGGGAAAAAGAAGAATTTCTCTAGAAGGACATTGTTGTTTTATGTTACTATATTATTCAGACTCTTTAAAGATACTGTCCAGTATATCAAATTCTTCGAAAGTTATGCACTTCTAGATAATCTCACACATGTGAGATATCGTTTTTTAAGCATTCGAGTAATATTGATTCTATGCATTTTCAGACAATCTGACACATATATGGCATTATTTTTGAAGAATTTGAGTAACGTAGATTTGAAGTACCTTGCAACCAAGAGAGCAAAAATTGAAGGAATCAAGAAGGGTCCTTTCACAAACTTGACATGTATTTGTGACACCTTTGCCTTGCCTAGGTTGTGGCCTTTCATTCAAAAAGACAATCTTAGCACTGTTGATAATGTATGTTTGGACTAAAGAAATGTCCAAATACTTTTGAATCTCATTCACCCTTATCACATCATGGTATGATGACCTCCTTATCTGTCCAACCAAAAATAGAGCACCCAAAATCAATCATTTTATACTTTCTAAAAGCTATATTTCAGTGTACTAAATTCTCGCTATAAACAAAAGAAAATATGTACATATAAGAGGGTTCGATTAAATCCTCTTTGTCAAAAAGTTACAGTGTAAATATGTTGAAAAGTATACTTGAGTATTTATATAAATTGTTGAATTCCCTTAACAAAGGTGAATGAACCTCTAGTATTTTCGATTGGAGACCATAAGTTTACTAGTAAAAAACTACTAAAATTGCAAAAAAAAAGTATATCTCAACTCATAACTTTAGAAGTACAAAAGTTTTCAATGCTAAAAATCTAAAATGTTGAAATTTATAGTGCAAAGGCAAATACAGGCACTAGCCCACGATAGAATTTCTAACTCCGTCACTATATACACTGTGTAACCATTGAAAAACATATCACAACTAAAATGGTGAAAGAATAAAAATAAATCGCATTCATTAATGCTTGCATTAGAATAGATTGTCTACATCACACTCTTTAGAGTACGATCCTTTTTCAAACCCTACGTAAATACAGAATACTTTATTATAATTTATGAAATAAGATATACCTGAATGGCAATATGTTCTTTGTGATGAGATAAACAAAGAGAACAAAGAGGGCCATTAATACAATCAAGACAATACATATTGCATTCACTCTTATGAGAATCAATATGTAACTTGCATTGAACAAAAAATCTTTCTTTAAGCAATGGCTTTAACCATGGTGGCCAATTATTTTCTTCATCAGGTCCTCTAGCACCCTATACCCAAAAAAAATTTAGAAAATTGTCAACAAAAAAATATAAGAAAATATTGAAGTTTGGTTAGTATTTGAAGATAGTTTCTAAAATTTGAAAAAAAAAATAATTTTGACCAATTTTTGATGTGAAATTTCTTATCATTTATAAAATTTCAATTTTTTTCAAGCGAAATGCATGTCCAAATATACAACTTAATTTTCCGATAACATTTTTGAATTTCAACTTCAAAAACTTATTTTTTTAAAAAAGTTTCAATCAAACCTATGTCCAAACGCCTACGAAATCAATGAAATTGGATGAGTACACTTTTGTTCTACTCACAAGATTTACTTTTTTGAGAGGAATGCACGTCCAAACACAATTTCAATTTATTTATTTTTGAAATTTCAATCCAATCTATATCCAAACACCTAAATCAATGATAAGTGAATTTTTGAAAATGAGTTTTTTAAATTTGAAAAAACATTGAGTGAATTTTCTTTTTCCCTCACAAAATTTCAATTTTTCAAATAAAATGCATGTTTGACACAACTCTAGTATGCATATAATGTTTCTACCATGCGTGAATTTAAATTAATCAACTTCAATGCAGATATCAGACACCAGATATGAAAAACAAAAACTAAATACAACAAAAACAAGAACTTTTAGATACCATTTCTAAAAACTTAAACTTCAAAACTCTGTTTTCTCTTCAAATTTCAATCAAATTTATGTCTAAATGCCAATGAAATTGATAAAATAATGAAAAAGAGACAAAAGGGGTTTTTGGGATTTAGTTGAAATTTACCATAATTCTTCTGTTCTTGTGTTTGATTTCAAGGATTGTAGAATCTTGATTATCAATCGCCAGTTTGAAAGACTTCTTTTTTTTTTAGTACTAAATTTGAAGCTCTGTTTTTTCTTCTATTTTTTTAGAGAGAGAAAGGTGTGTTTGATTTTTGGGATTTTAGGTGGTGAGAGAGAGAGAAAATGGAAGGGTACTTGTAGTGGGTGGGGTGGGGGTGTGGTGTTAGGGTGGGTGGAAAATTTTTATTTAATATTGTATCTTTTTTATAAAAAAAAAAAAAAAAAGAAGGAAAAAAGTTTCTCATACAATTAAAATATATTTTTGGTTTTCCTTAGATATTTGATATTCGTATAATAGTCTGAGAGACGAATTTTGAGAATAGCAGGGATTTATTTAAACTTTTTTGAATTACATGGTATATGTAAGGTATTTTTAATTTCTTTTTATGTATATATACAGTTTTGAAATTAAAAAAAAATGTAGATTCTGAACCTCTATAACTTAAAATTAGAAATTGACTTAATGGTTGAGGAGAGTTCAAAATTCACCTTGAGAATTAGTTTATTGGTTGATTTTGAATCTAGATTCACCACTGATTCTAGCTTAATTGAATTTGAATTCAAGTTAGTAAACTTCACATTGTATTCGAAATATTTTAAATCGTGCTGATGTTTATTGATTCAATCAAATTGAATTTTTATGACGTAAAATTTATGAAAGAGAGAATGAACCTCCATCTCTCCTTTTCATTTTCAATGTGTTCTTTTTTCATTTTAAATTTAAATATTTAATATTTGATATGATTAAAACTAATCTTCCATCGGGTAGGATTTATTAAGAGAGATACGACTCCATCTTTCCTTCAATTTTCCTGTCACTTTCAATGTGTTTGTTTTTAAAGTCTGTTTGGTATTTGATGTTTGGTAATTGCTATGTATTGATTCGATTTGAATTTGCATCTAAAATTTATTAAAGTAAGAACGAACCTACATCTTCCTATTCAATTTCCCTATCATTTTCAATGTGTTTAATATCATTAGCTTATTTGGTGTTTGATGTTTGGTATATATTGATTTAATACAAATTTGCATCTAGGATGTATTAAAGAGAAAACGAACCTCCATTTTTCTTTTCAATTTTCCTTTTCATGTCAATTTATTTTTCTTCTTCTTTTTAGTGTATGTGAATTTTAATATTTACTGGTCCGATTAACTTAATTTCGTATTGTCTAAAAAAGAGCAAAGTATTCTTTATTGAAATTTTATATATTCTCGTAACTTGAACATTAAATTCCTAGTTAAAATGAAGAGATTCTAGACTAGCTAACTATTTTGTGGGTGAAAATTCTATCTCTATCACTCCTACTGCCCGACTCATTTCTTAGTGATCATTTTCAATTGTTACATATTATTCCTTTAAGGCATTCAATTCCTCCTTTTTTAGAAAATATATATTGTATTAGTTGTAGTTTCACAAAATAATCATGGCCTAATCTCTTCTTCTTTTTTTATTATAAAAAAAAACATATGATTATTTGGGTGGGGGGATTTCAATAGTGAGTTGGCATATTATTCTCTTTTTGTAAATTTGGGGTCTCTACTCCATTATTGACCATTAAGAAGTTGTTAAAGTAGGCATATAGTATATAAAATATGAAGAACAAATATTCTTCTCAATCTTATATTAACCATTGTTTAAATCAGGAATATCTCTTCTAATTAATTACTTCATTTATTTTATCCTTTTCCTTGAAAGAAATTTCTAGTTTAGAGGACTATTACCTAACATTAGTTTTAGAAAAATGTATGAAAATATCAAATAAAATTGTCACCACTAATTAAATGCAATTGTTCAAATTGACATGTTTATTTGTTGAGCAAATTAATAACCACATATTTTATTTTATTTTTTGGTTTTAAAAGTTGGCCATTCGAATCAATTCTTTAGTTTAGGTCATTGATTAAGAAAATACTATATCTCCTTTTGTGACAGTTCAATCCACCTCATGAAAATAAAATAGTTCAATTATTGGTGCAATTTGCTCATTTATTTAGAATGGAAAAATAATGGTCATCTTAATTAGAGTTATTAAATCTTAAGTATAATATCATTTTGGTCCTTCAATTATAAGTAAATTATAATTTTAGTTCATATGATATTTGACTAAGCATTAAAAAAAGCGAAAGGATTAATGCACTCTGTTGCTTCTCCTCCTTTCTTCTTACTTTTTTTTCCGTGCCAAAAGTTAATTCAATTTTCGAAGAATTTGAATGGAATTTTGCAAATTCTTCTTGAATTGAAAGATCATTTTTGAGATCTTCGAACATATTTGAGGTTAAACCTTCAATTAGTTGGTGCATTTTTTTTTATATCCATTTGCTTGTGAATATGCATAATTTTTTCATAAATATTAACCGTCTTCATCATGAAATTACTCATAAAGTTACTTCAAATTTAAAGATATTATAGTTCTATAAATAGTCAAATAACATATTTTCTATATAAATAAACGATAAAAAAATTAATTAATGAAAGATTAAATATCCCGAATCATATATCACAAAGGCAAAAATACAATTACAAATAACTTAGGGATCAACACTGCTATTATTCCTAAGAGATAAGGGATTAAATTTTTAAGGGAAAAAAACAATTGACTTAGAAAAACAATTGACCAAAAGTAGAATTACAAATAACTCATTCATGTCATGATTCATGATTGTATACTAAAATAAACTATTATGTAAATAGAATACCTTATAAATTACAAATATACACTAGCTTCTTGAAATATTTAATTTAACTAAAATTATGTAATCACTCACTTATCACCGAAGGATATGAGAGGATGGATAGAATTCTTAGTTAGAGTCTGGAGTTTGGCCTCTAAAAATTATGAATGCACTGAGTGTGAGAGGATAGATATAATTCTTAGCTAGAGTCTCGAGTTTGGACTCTAGAAATTATGAATATGTTGATAGATATTATTTTTTTCATTTAATGAATTGTACTGTACGAATGACAAATTTAAATTAGTTTATACGTGTTTAGATGTCAATTATACATATTTATGGATAAGAAGAGATGGGAATGCCATTGTTAAATGAAATAAGTGTTAGTTAATTCCTTGAAAATGATATGAGCATATCTTGTTCAATTTTTTTTCTCTTTCTTTTTATTTACTCAAAAGATGACATATGAATCTTTAGTTTTCTATTTATTAATTTATTATAATATTGGAAGGCTTATAATTTGTTAGTTATAGTCAATGTTTTCTCTAATAACATCATTTCTTTGGATATATTTTGACTGCAATAGAAATATAAATATAATATGAAAATCAATTCTAGAAAAACATAGCCTTTATAGTAAAAAAATATATATTTTTATATAGAAAATGATGATTATAAAAAGGTCTGATTAGGATATATATATGTTTTTTTTTGCCAATTTCCAAGAGAATATTATTAGAGCTCAATAATTGGGGTGGCTTATCTAAAGTGTCAACATAACAGAGTGGGAGATGTACATTTAACATCATAAGCCAGATATTATCCAATAATGCATCAGCTTTTCTGATTCCATTTTTTTTAATAAAATATATTTAATAATAGGTTGGAGAAATCCACATTATATCATGTCATAATTGCTAAATCCAACATAAAGAGCACAAAATAGAGTGCGACAACTAATACGATAATATTATGTTATTGAATGTACCATATTAAACGTAAATTTAAATTAGTCAGATTAATGGATTTAAATATCAGATAATATGTAACATCTCGCAAATTGAAAGAAACTAGAAAGAGCTGAAATTAGAAAGAGTGATTTTTGGAAATAATAAAAATCTGGAAAATTGGTTAAGTTTGAGTTTTTGGTCAACTTCAAACGACTATAAATCCTAGCTTAGAATTATTTAGGTGTGTTTCCAGATATCGTAGGAAATATCCTGGAATAATCTTTCCAACACCACTGAGTTTGCGCGATTCCGAGTTCGTATGAGTGAGTTATGCCAATTGGAGGTTGGGATGTTCAAATAAGGAAAGTTCAATCTGGATTTTAGAAGGGCATTATGGTCTTTTCACCACCCAATTAAGTTAATTCGTTTTTAGCAATTAAATTGGGGTCTAAACTGAATTGGTTCAGTTTAGACTATTGAAAATTTACGCTAGGATTTTGGGAGAAAGAACGCAAGAGGAGAAAAGAGGAGAAAGAGCAAAATTCGCCGTTCTTGAAGGTTTAGCTTGTGGATTTCGACAAGGCTTGATCCCTACAAGGTATGTGAGTCTTTCATAGCGTTGGGTTCGTTCACCCACGCGCCAATCATGTTATTTTAGCGAAGTTTGTTCTAGAAAGTTGAAAGTTGATAAATCTTGAATGGTGTTCTTGAAATTGGCCTTCGTTCTTGAGTTAGGTTGAGATTGAGGAGTTCCTTGAGATTAAAATGTTGTTTCCTTGAGTTATTTGAGTTAGATTCTTGTATATACATACTGGGTATCTGAATCTAAAGGGAATTTGAGAAAAAGAACTGAGTTTAGGGAATTGGGGTTAGAAAACGAAGAAGGAACAAGTCGGGCAAAAATTGGGTTCCAGGTCCGCTTCGGGGACCTGTTCCTCAGAAGTGTAACTTTCTCTTCGCATCGCGGAGAGGTCACGGACCTCTCTGCCTCAAAAGTTATTTCGCTACCAAATATTTAAATGCGTCTCTGCATCGCGGACCTGCTTTCAGACAGTGATTTCTTGATCATTTCTCATGTTTAGCTATCTAAAATCATTCCTAAACATCATGAGATCTTTCCTATCACAAATCACAATCCTTGAATCAATAATTCAATTCAAGGAAAGTTAAGAGTCAAGTCAAAAGAAGTTCATAAAGTTTTCTAAAAGTCTTTTACAAATGTTGTAACTTTGTTTTAAGACTTGAGTTTTGAGTTGAGTAAAGAGTAAAGTTTGAAGTTCATTTCTTCAAAAGAGTATATCGGGACTATGTATTCCCAAAGAGTAAATGCTTTCACATTTAAACAAGAAAGGAAACTGAGATTTTCAAAAGAGCCTTTGAACTAGTTTTCAGTAAAGAGTAAGAGTAAAGTTCATTCTTCAAAGATTATATGGGAACTAAGTATTCCAAATAGTCAAAATGTTTTCACATTTGAGCAAGAAAGGAAACTGAGATTTTCAAGAGAGCTTTTAAGCTAAGTTTTTGAGGAATTATCTGAAACCACAAAAGGAGTTTTGTTTTTACAAACATATGAGCTAAGTATATTTTGGGAGTAGTATTGAACACCGATATGGGGACGAGTTTGAGTTCAGATAACTCACGTCTCCATAAACCATATAGCTATCATGGGTAGCAAAGGATCATACTTTTTAGATGACTCCTTAAGATGCTTTTAGCATAGACTAGTAGATCCATTTAGTTAAGTGTTCTATATGACGACAAAGTATATGATAGTTCTGGCAGCGTGGGCAAGATGATGTATCACCACTTAGACTCATAATGGTGGTTGTCGATTAGAGAAACTCCTACATAAACTATATTACTTTATTATATGAATAAAGTTGAGTTTGTTATTGCATTTTGTTTAACGAACTAAGTTATTTTCTACTGTTTTAAAAGTTTTCTATATATTGCATGTGTTTTATTGCTTATATTGAGTTAAGTTATTCAGGAGTTGAGCAAAGTCAAGGTAAGTGTTTCTTTCAGATTCTTTTCAAGCTTAAGTTATGTTTAGCATTCCAACTCGCATACTCGTACATTCAATGTACTAAGCCAGTTGTCCTGCATCTTATTATGATGCAGACGCAGGTAATCAGGATCAGCATCCAACGCCTCGTTGATCCAGTTGAGCACTTAGAGTCAGTTGGTGAGCCTCCTAGCTTTTCGGAGGATCCTTTTTATAGCTTTTAGTATTTTAGTTCATTAGGATGTTGTGGGTCTTGTCCCGACATCCATCTCAGTTGTTTAGAGGCTTCATAGACAGAGTTAGTGATGTTAGTTCATGAGTCTTTACTTTTTCCTTTTCAGTTAAGTTGAGACTTGAGTTGCCACTTTGACATTGAATGTTATTATAATACATTCTAAGTTATATTTTGAGCAGTTTAGTTTACTTGTTTTAAAAGTATTTATCTTGAGTAAAGTCTTCCGCTGAGTAAGTAAGTCAGGCCAAGGGTTTGCTTGGGGCCAATAATGGTTCTCGAGTGCCGGACAGGTCCAGGGTGTAGACTCGGAGCGTGACATAATAAATATATCAAAATATTCTAATTTAATGACAACTTGAAGGAAAAAAGAAAGGGGAATTATTTTTAAAATATTGGTTGTTAAAAGAAAGAAATGATTGCTAAGGAAAATCATATGGGAACTTTAATTTGGACTTTTTTTTCTCTCTTTAATTAAATAAGTTAGCTACAATGACGCATTATTATTTATTCTCTTGTGATACATAGTCTTGTAGAATAAATTCTTGTAATCAAAAGCTTGAAAGGTACTTTTAGTTGACAAAGAATAAACATTTTTACACCTACCAAAATTAAAGGTTTCTTATGCATATATGTAAGGAAATTTTGCAAATTGTATATGTAATTAATTGATCATCACAAGCATCTATGATTGTGACAAGATAAATAGTATGCTTTCAGCGTTAATCAAATGTTTCGAAATTAGTGGTACAGAAAATTGTCCCATTTAATGATTTATTGTCATGCAACATGAATCTAAATTATTCGCAAAAATCGAACACACCGATGGAAGGGGAATAAATGGTCGCAAGAGTTGAAAAGTATAGTTGAAGGAGAAAAATGCCTTTCCATAAAGAATGTTAGAGAGAATATTGGGAAATAATTTAAAGGTATTTTAATGTATTTAAATTCCATTGCAAAATGGAAAAGAAAGTGACTTTCGAAATTGAAGATAATCCGTAATTGTTATTACCTCTGTAGGTCATATCCTCTATCCTTCTAGTGAGTATTCTATGGTGACCACTTTGTGCGTATTAGGTAAATTTTCACTGTGTAATAGCCTGCTAAGTACACATGAAATGTAAACCGCATTAGACAAGTTCTATGAACCATGCTCGACTCAGAAGACATTATTGAGGGGCAAGGGCGGCTCAATGTAATTCGAGGTCTAAAGCAAAATTTTAATTAGTGGCCTAAAATTTAAATAAATTTTATCTGTATTTATTTATTTTTCTAATTTTTTAGATGTAAATTATTCATTAATATCATTTTTATAAATGATTTTTTCAAATACTTTTTTAAATTATTAGTTTTAAGCAAGACTTTATCAATTCAACATTGAAAAACATCATTTTATTGAGACAATTATTATATGAATCAATAATATAGTTCTATAAGTAATAAGTTGATAAATTTTAAATAAAGATAAGGGTTAGAATCATATAATTTGATTCAAAAAGTTGATAACTTGGTATACCTTACTTTAATATGAAAAGCTACAAAGAAATAAAAGAATATTTGTAATATACTTTGTTCAACACTTTTCGGCTATTGATTCATATTTTTGGCAGAATATTATTCTAACTATCAAAATTTTGAAGAAATAGAGGGTAGAAGGAGTTAAAAAGGATAAATAATGAAGTGTTGGCAAAGAAATATAATATATATAGTGGTGACATCGACGATGATGTCACACATCGCATTGGGGTTGCTTGGATGAAATGGAGGCTTGCCTCTGGAGTCTTGTGTGATAAGAAAATTCCACATAGACTTAAAGGTAAGTTCTACAGAGTGGTAGTTAGACCGACCTTGTTGTATGGAGCGGAGTGTTGGCCAGTCAAGAACGCACATGTTCAAAAAATGCATGTTGCAGAGATGAGGATGATAAGATGGATGTGTGGGCACACTAGGAGCGATAAGATTAGGAATGAGGTTATCCGGGAGAAGGTGGGAGTGGCCTCTGTGGTGGGTGGACAAGCTGAGGGAAGCGAGACTGAGATGGTTTGAACATGTGAAGAGACGATGCGCAGATGCCCTAGTGAGGAGGTGCGAGGGGTTGGTTGTAGAGGGTACGCGGAGGGGTAGAGGTAGGCCTAAGAAGTATTGGGGAGAGGTGATTAGATAGGACTTGGCTCAGCTTCACCTTACCGAGGACATGACTCTAGATAGGAAGGAGTGGAGGTCGCGTATTAAGGTTGAAGGTTAGTAGGGTTAGCGTGTTGTTTTTCCTTGCGAGGGTATGGGTTGTTAGCATTTGTAGTAGTCCTAGCCTTGCACTTGTAGTTCTTGTCTATGATACCTATAGCCTTATGTTGTTTACTGCGTTTCAGTTTTCACAGTATTTCATTTATGTTATTGTCTCCTTTGTTGATTATACACTATCTTTCTTATTGGATGTTATGTTTAATACATTGTTTTCCTCTCCTTTTACTTGGATTTGATGTACTTGAGCCGAGGGTCTTTCGGAAACAGCCTCTCTACCTCCACGAGGTAGTGGTAAGGTCTGCGTACACTCTACCCTCCCCAGACCCCACCTAGTGGGATTTCACTGGGTATGTTGTTGTTGTATATATATATATATATATATATATATAATTAATTAATGTTTTTCATGAAAAAATTAAGCATGGTTTTTTTTTATAGAAATTTGAGGCACCAAAAATTGGGGCCTAAGGCATTGTATTAAACGAAGCAATGAACAACTCAAATGCTGAGAAGAACATATGAGTACAGCGAAGAAAATATCTGCATATCAGAAATGAGTTGTACAGAATGTCATCTCAAAATTACTACTAAAATCAACTATGTATTCTTTCTTATATACAAGATTATATCTACCCTCTAGCTGTACATATCCTATTTAACTAACTAGTACAATAACCATTTAACATAATCTATTACATAACTAACTTCCAACTAACTAAGTCACTGCATCAGTTTCATCACATTGGCCTAAAAATTCATAGGCAAGAACTGGCCCTGTTGAGGGGGGATCAATCCCAGATCATCCATTCCTTGAGTTTATGGACAAAATCTTGTAATCAAATATTTGTATATGTTTATCTAATACATATCACTTTATCATTTTTTTCTTTAGAAATTACATTACAAGTGCCAATCAATATGCAACATGCATCATAACTCAAGAAAAAGACCCCCCCTCCCAAATGTCCTCTTCCTACGAGCAAAGCATAGGCTTGCAAATGGTTCCAGTAATAATTTGTGTTTGATCAAAAATGATTTCGAAAGCGTTTATAAAAAAATAAAAACTTTTGGATTCTTTTCACTTGCTTTTGACGGGTTGAGAAACATTCATAAAAAGCATAATATGGTTCTTATTGAAGTAAAAATAGTCAAAATGTTAGAATCATGATGTTGATTTTCCTTCCTAATAAATGGCTAATGCCTGCATATTCAAAAGAACAAACTTATTCACATTTCACACCCAATAATGCTTAATTGCGTATCCTAAATAACTAAAAATTCGTCTTTTACATATGGTAAAATTTTCATCAATTTTGCAATGCATATTGATAAATGGTTAGTGATAGTTCAAACAAAAAACTTAAATACGATAATTCAAATAGGAAACTCTCAAAAAAGATATAACAAGTGTGCTTTTGATCATTTTTTTTAATAAAAAAATTCTAATTAATTCCTTTAGTTATCCACGTAGAGTGTCATTTGATACCATTTTTAAACAAAAAAAAGGAGAGTGTAGACCAGACACCATCAAATACTAGTCGAGATATATTTTGATAAATAGCTGATAATGATTCAGATAAAATTTGAAACATTTAATTGCTCAAATAAAAAACTCACAAAAAATGATACTTTCAAATGTATTTTTGATTATTATCCCTTATATTTATTTTAAAAAAAGGTGATAGTTGACTTCCCTTATTGCTATGTGGAGTATTTACGAAGGGTATAGTCCACAAAATTAAATGGAAGACTTTGTAAGAATAACACGAAGGTTAAATATCGGAGAAGACAAAGATAAATAAGATTCATATATTCTTAATTGAAAGTTTCTAATTCGAATTTTAGAAATGGAAAAATCTCATATAATGATAGCGAATACTTCTCTTTTTAATAGCTCTACACAAGATAAATTTGAAAGGTTAAAGTATATTAATTATCTAATTTTGAGATTAATATCTAGACAATCTCTCTTGTAGGTAAATTATTAATTTATTTATATTATAATAACTTTAATCATATGATGTCTGAAGTTTTATATGACTAAATTCAATCACTTTTGCTTGAAATTCAACCATGCATGCATAGACGAGTACAACCATTTTTGCCTATTTTTCTATTGGTTTGACTAGCGTGCCTTCTTAAATAACGGCGGCTAAATAACATATTTCGTAAAAAAAATATTTAAAAAATCTCAAACAATCCCAAATTTGACTATAGTCTAAATGAACTATGATTGTCATCTAAGTCAAAAAAAAAAACAATGAAAACCCCCAAAGGAAATAGCACACCAAAAATGACCTGTTATACAATTCTTTTAATTTTTTTTTTTTAAAAAGAACCTTTATTCTCTTTACCATGAATGGACCCCCTCAAATATAATCCAAAATTATTAAAATAAATAAAGGAAAATGGGAATCCTATATTTTGTTTTTGTTTTATTTTATGTTCCTTTGCATATTATAACAATTGCTTTTTTTTTTCTTGAAGTTTCTCTAGACTCTATAGTTCCAATCAAATCATTACATTTATTAGCTTGCTTATTTAAATTTCTTATACTAATTTATATGCTGCTAATTATTTTTTTCAACATTAAATTAACCACAATATTTAAGAGGAAATTAAAACTTTATATTTATTGATTTCTTAATGACATAAAAAGAGCTAAAACATCAATTAACACGAGAGGAAGGAATTGTTAGTATAACATGAGATCATCTTTGAAATTTATAAACTTTAAATTCTGAATTTGTCCTTATATATATATATATATATATATTTATTTATTTTTTATTTTTTTATATCACTTGACTTATATATAAATATATATTCCATTTTATTTGTCCAATTTAGAATGTGAACAATTATTAGAATTTTCTTTTTCTATTTCTACTTTTATTAATATTAAATAATTATATAAAATAATAATAATCAAATTTAAAAATATATTTTAAAAAATTGGACTTTTAAAAGTTTATCATTTTGACTACTCCTTAAATACGATTCCTAAAAGAGGCTATTTCTGCAAAGTGAAAGCCTTTTTAACTTCTTGGGCGACATTTGATCAGCTAAAAAAGAGCAGACTTCTATTGGGCCCAAAGTTATCTTATTTCATGGGTCAATGAAGATGAATTCGTGATTGAATTTAGTTAAGCTTCTCTTGGATTTTCATAACCCTGGTGTCTGAGTTAAAATATATATCATGAGGAATACGAAAATAGATCGAGGAATCTATTTTTTTAGCTAAGAAAAAACATTTCTAAAACAATGGTGTAGAAAGGAATTCTTCCTTAAATTAAGCTTAAAACCCATGGGTATATTGAAAGCCCAAATTTGTTATGTTTTGTTAAAAATATTTATGATTAGTAAATACTTCTTCCGTCCACTTTCATCAGTCATATATACATGTCTCTTAAGAAACAACTATTAATATTTGTATTAATTAATGTACTGTCTTAGATCTTTGGAAAATGATTTGAGGAACAAATAATTAATACTGAGGATAAAATAGAAGAAAGATAATGATATTCTCTTGATATGTTAAAAATGACAATTAAAAATGAATTTTATTTTTGAAATAGTGAACAATAAAAATGAACAAAGTAAGTAAAAGTATCTATATATTTAGTAATATGAGGTCTTATTTATGTATGGTTAGTGATTTTCCATCTTTTCATCAATCTTATTTTTATCCTCTACTTATCTAGGAGGGTTTGTGAAAGTATCCTTGGGTTTCATAATTTTTTTTTGCACAAGAGTACCCAACATTACCACCTTCTTTTTGCAAGTAAGAGTTGTTTTTTTTTTAAAAAAATTATTCGGTGTCTAGTACTCGTATTGAAGTCTGATTATTTCGCATTCGCATTGGGTAGGGCTTCATTCAAAGGTAGCCTTCCTTACCAAGGATTTTTTCGTACCTAGGGTTCGAATCCAAAACCTCTAGTTAAAAGGAGGAACTGCCCTATTCACTGCATCACATCCGTCGATGGTAAGTACAGAAGTTGTTGTTCATACCATGTAAGTTTCTCTTTGTTCAAAACGAGTTTTTTTTTTCATTTCAAAAATGTGTTTGAATAACTTGCAAGTGAAAACTCAATACTTTCTTTTAGATCATCACAAATTAAGTGGCTATTAAGTTTCTTTAGAAGAAAGTATAAGTTGAGTTCTTGAGTAAACTTTTAAATTAGTTCAACAAGCTTTTAAGCATTTTTTTTCCTTGTTAAGTTAGGTATGCACTTAGTAAAAATACCAACCGCATCTATAAGTTAAAATCATTCGAAAAATATAAGTTGGTCATGTTCAATTTAGGATTTTTTAAATTTATACGAAATTTTCAACACTTTTAATATTTATTGTTGATATTCTTGTTAAGAACATATTTTAACTCCCTCTTATTTTCATTTTTTCAATTTGCATTTTCATTTAATCAACTTATTTTATGTTGGTTCTCAGCCTACTATAATCTTATCATGTGCGACTGGTAATATGATCAAGTTTATATAAATGGAATTATGAGATCAAATATGTTATATGAGAGTGAACATTATTATTGTGCTTCTATCATATAAGACTAGACAAAATTAAAGTTGATTATATTCTCTAACTATGTAGTTCAAATGATTCGTTATCTAACATTTTTATGAAAAACTTATCCTATTTAAATGTCAAATACATTTCAATCCACCTTGATTTTCAGCAGTGACAGAGCTAGAGTGTCGACTGCGAAATTGATCAAATTTTAGTAATTTAGGTCAATCCAGTGTTTTTTTTATATTAAAATTCATCAACTTGAAAAAAAAAATCAAGATTCATACCTTTTGAATCCTGACCCCACCTCCAATTTTCAATGTTTTTCTCATATAACAATCCAATGTCATATTGCTACTACCAAGTCCTATTAGTGCAAGATAAATGCTGCCTTTGTACCAATAATTATATCTACAGATTTTGACCCTAAGTTAGAGTTTATTATTTTTCAAACCTAAAAAGAAAAAAAGAAATTGTTAAAAAGATTTATAACATTTTTAACTTAGAAATACTAAAAGGTCAAATAAGAATCAAGATGCCAAAATCCTTTCTTTTTCAGGTTGGTACTACAAAATCTTAAAATAGATTTCTTTTTTATGACAAGTCAATTGTTGTATTTTAATTTTTAAAAGACATGAATGCACTGTTCTTTTATATATATGCTTTTTTTACTTTTTTGAACTCCAAATTTTGTTACTTCAAATTTCAGGATAGTGTCATTAAGTTCAATAACTTTTAATTTCATGATAATATCATAAAGTTCGATTCATATACAAAAAATTTCAAACTCCCGAACAATAGCCTATACAGGTAAAGTCATAGAGATACCGTTTCTAATATATCTCTGACTCAAGAAAATATAGTCAAATAAACTTTAAAGATCGAATCCATCAAATACAATACTCAGACTACCTTGATTTTTACTTACTTTTTAACATTTACATTTAACTTTTTTAATAACATGATTATTGTTTAGAACCCAAATATCTTAAACATACGATATAACACTACATCTAAACCGATTGTCGGCTCCAATGTTTTTTTTTAATCATAGAAAAATCAATCCGTGTTTTAATAAAGAAAACTTTAACCTTAGAAATGGTAAGGCCAAGTTCAAAAAACGTTTCTTTTCCAATTAGTAATACAAAATCTTACAATAGATTTCTTTAGGGCTTGTTTGGAAGGACACCCTGGTAATTGAATTTGGTGTATTGGTGTACTTACACTGTTTTGTCCTGTTTGGAAGGACAGATAATTACTTGGTCAGCAAGTAATTGGTGTAATTGGCAGTGGGTAATTACACTCTACAATTCACAGACAGAGGCTGTGAATTGCTAATAATTACATGGTGTAATTACTACCTGATTACTTTTTCATTTTTTTTAATTCTATTTTTATTTTTTTTGTTTTAATTTTTTTTACTTCTATTATTTTAATTTCTTTTTCTTTTTATTTTTATTATTCTAAAAAATTGTAAAAGTCTATTTTTTATTTTATATTATTATATTTTATTTTATTCTTGTTCTCAACCTTACTTTACGTGATTCTATGTAATTTTCTCGTATTATCTATTTCTTTATGCCATGTTTATTTTTTCATTAGCATAATTTTATTAGTATTCTAATTTTTAAATTAAAATATAATTTATTGTTAAGTAAGGTTATAGACTTACGTTTTCTTTATTATGAAGAAATAAAAATAAATCATATTTATTGCTATGTTGAAATTTGTTATAAGAGTATTATGTTAAATTTTTTGTTTTGAATTTATTACTTATGTTATATTTTCAGTTTCATTTGTTTTAATAATATTGAATTTACATTGCACGTCGTTTTTTAATTAGACTTGATAGATTATATTTTTGTCAAACATTTAATAATTTATGATATTTTATTTATATATTACTATTCTTTTTATCAAACATGTATTTCACAATGTTCGTAGAAACGTCATACTTTTAATTGTTACGATCAATTCAATTGAAATATATTAATTTGAAAAAATATAAATCAATTATTTTTTCATAATATTAGCTACAGTAAATATGTTTATTAATTAATATATTTTCAAAAAAGAATATATATCTTAAATATTTAATTTAATGTCATTTATAAAATTTCTTATTTGTCTAGTATAAATTTAAAATGATTAATTTTTATTTTTAAAATTTATTATAATTTTATGTTTGCAATTGTGCATCCAAACAGAACATATGTAATTACACTGTGACATCCAAACAGGACATGTGTAATTACATTGTGGTAACCAAACAGATCAGTGTAATTACTAGGCTAGTAATTACTACCCTAGTAATTACACAAATTCCAATTACCTAGTGACTTTTCAAACAGACCCTTAGTATTATCACTTTCGAACAGTCAATTCTTGTGTGTGGAGAAGTCAATGTGTACTGTCCCTTGCATTAATTTATTTGGTATTCGATTATGATCTTTTCGATATAAACATCAATAGTGGTGGAATTGTTTGATTTTTAAAAAAAAATCAGTGATAGTAGATTTGAGTTTAGAAATGGAATAAAATCATGTTGCCCCCTTCAAAAATGGACCCATAATATTTGAACTTTAATTTACTCAAATTTCAATACGAATATAGAAGACTGAAATGAGAAACAAAAAAATTAAAAAATATTTACTATGTATTCATTTCACTTTGAGTTTTTAGTTTTACGCACTTACCTCGTAAATTAGGTATAAAACTTCAGTGCAAAATTTTGATGGTTTACATTAAATTATACACGTCCTTTTTTAGATTATTACCAATTCATTTTCAGTGTAGATATTTTTATTGTCTCCTAGGGGACACTTGATTTTTTAGGGTAGATATTTACCTATGATTTACCTTTTAAATCATAAAGTTCAAATTTCTTTCTTCTAAACTTTCATTTTCCGGAGCAAACTATTAGGTAAATTAAGGTTGTTATTGTGACATGTCTTTAAAGCTCCAAAGTCAAAATCAAAATTTGAAATACTCAAACCGAACTTAAAAATTCAATCTGATCTAAGCTTAATTTAGATTGTAATTTCTTTTATTCAAAAATCAAAAGTACAAATTAAAATTTCCATATTCAATCTGAATGGTTCGAAATCCTAATCAATTGAAGTGCATGCAAACTACAAACTTGTCCAAAACACCATATTTACCAAAATAATAATTCAAAATAACTTCTACACAACTACAATGATAATTATACATCAATTATTTAATCACATACTTAATATTTCTCATATGCACAAACTCTAAATATCCCACCAAAATTGAAATAAACAACAAAACAACTCACCTACTATTTTTCTTTTTACCTACGCTAAATCTTGAACGTGTTCAAATTATTATATTATTAATTATAGTATAGTAAAAGTCTTTACATAGATATGAGACGGCTACGCATGCATTCAACACGTCGATTTCATTTTCCTTATCCGCGTTAAGTTTTTATTCACACACACCAAACACCTCACAACATAGTTTATTTTATTTTAATAATAACCGTGCAACGCACCGATTATATATATATAGAAAGAGTGCCTTATGAAATTTGAGAATTATTTACGAGAAAATAAAAAGAGACTTACAGAAATGGCGTACTATAATGAAGAAGAAGCATGGAAATGTCCAAAACACCCTTCGAAGAAACGGCGAACTACTGCCGGAGTTTGTTCAATTTGTCTCCGGGATCGACTTTCCGAACTTTGCCCTATCTGTGCTAAAGTGCGCCTTTGCTCCTCTAACTGCGCCGCAGCTACGACGTCGTTGTCTTCATCCTCCGGCAAAATCAACGGCGATGAACCGGCGGCGTTCTATAGATCAAAATCTGTAGGAATTCCGTTTTTGAAATCACGAAATGTTAATTCTAGCAGTCGGAGGAACCAAGCGGAGTGTGAGAAGTGTAGCAAAATCGGAGACGGCGGCCAGATGGAGTTATGTAGATCGAAATCCGTCGGGATTCCCTTTCTAAAATCTCGAAATATTGATTCCGGTGACCGAAGAAAGACGACGGAGAATGAGAAGAGTAACAAAACCGGCGAAGAAGACGGCAGCAGCGAGACGGCGTTATGTAGATCAAAATCCGTCGGAATTCCGTTTCTAAAATCGCAAAATGTTGATTCCGGTGATCGGAGAAGGAAGACGGAGAGTGAGAAAAGTAACAAAACGGCATCGTTCTGGTGGATGTTTAAGTTAAGGAAGAGAGGGAAAGAGAACGAATCGGAATCGAAAGCATACTACTGCAATGATACGAGGATTAAGGAATTAGCGATAACGACGGTGATGAGATCGAGATCGGTGAATGTGGCGGTGACGTCAGTATCCGGCGGAAATGATGTAAATTGCTCGCCGGAGAAGTTGAAGGGATGGTATTTGGTAAGTCCGATGAAGGTTTTCCGGCAATCGTCTAGAGCTCCGAAATTGGTTAGTTAAAAGAACCGTGGCTAATTGTATAGAGGTAAAAATATTTATACGAAAAAATAATTCAATATTTATGTTAATGATTCACAAGCTAATTCAAACACCAAATCGTGATTATCAAAAAAGGAAATTGTATGACAATTGAGTTCATACATTTAAATTTTAGTGAAGGTAAAATTATATATGTTTAGTATTCAAGCTTTGATAATTAGAGTTATTCAATATTTATACTAATGAAAGATAGTATAATTATTATCTTCTATTATTAGTCAAAATTCGCAAGCTAATTTAAACATTACTATTATTATAAAAGAGAAAAAGAAAAATAATTGCATGGACATTGAGTTTACACATCCAAATTCTAATGAATGTAAAAATATGTTTACTATTCAAGCTTTGATAGCATGGTTATTCGATATTTATGTTAATCGAAGATAACAATTACTGTCTCCTACTATATGATGAAATATACAAATCAACTCAGATATCATAACTATCAAAAAAAGAAATTATACGAGTGTTGAGTTCATGCATTCAAATTCTAGTGAAGGTAAAATATACTTATATTATTCAAGCTCTGATATATGCAGTAATTCAACATTTATATTATGTAAAAGAGAACAATTATTTATCTTTTACTATTTGTAAAAATTCACAAATTAATCCATACAGACTTTGTGATTGTGACCATTTTTTTGGAGTTTGCTAATATTAATTACTAATTTGTAGATAAATATCAAAATGTGGACAATATTTAATTGATAACAACTTGAGAGAAATCAAAGCAAATAAAATTCAGCCATAGCACATGCAAGGTGTTGTCTTTTTTAGTGTAGAAAAATAAACGCACATATCATATCGTTATTAATATTATGATCATGACAATTATATATAGAAAATGGTGAGATGGATGGAACTCGATCGACTTTAATTAGAGTTTATCGATTAGAACCAACCTTCGATTGTGACTATTCATTATGACTTCTTATCATTTTATTTTGATCGCGGCGTACACAGAAGCAACCTCTTAACGATCTCACATTTTCCATGTGTTGGTTGAGCCTTCATTTTTTGGATTGTCTTCTATCTTATGTTATACCTGTAATTTTTAGGTTTTCATTGGGTTTACCTTATTCACGGGTCGATTCCATGGCAACAAAAAAAAGGATTTTGTGTTAGATTTTTGAAAATTGAGAAATATTGAATATGGAGTATTTTCCCCTTCAAGGCTTTAACTAACCCTACCCCTACGAATGGAGTCTAGACTATTCAAATCAATAAATTCGATTAATAGATGGTTAGACAAATTTGATTACCTTACAAAGATAGAGAGGTTGTTTCCGATAGAGAACTTTTGACTCGGGTAAAACGTATCCAAATCAGTTTCGAGCATTACCTAGTTTCCTTATCGTAATTATTATTATTATTATTATTTTTATTTTTATTCCTACTCTCATATATACAATCTTATTCTTCAATTTTAGTAGTACTTGTTGCATCTTTGACTTCAATTATCATATTATTTATCTTCATGGTTCTATTCTCCATTTCAGTACGACTTCGATCTTCATTACTATATTTGCTTTACATACTTTAATTTACTCTTGATATCTTTTGCACAATCTACCAGAAATAGTCTGTATCTTGCTCAATATAGATATAAAGCTACATACACACCATCCTCTCCTATCCATACCATCGGCACGTTATATCATTGTCACATTACACTAAATATGTTGTTTACAATAAAGTACAACAACTAGAAAATGTAGTACTCCCTCCATCCCATTTTATGTGGCACCATTTCCTTTTTGGTCAGTCCCAAAAAGAATGTCACATTTCCTTATATGGTAAGTTTATAAAGGTACAATTCCTCTTTTATCCTTGTTGGTTCCACTTAATCTTAAAATAATACTCCAATACATTTATGAGGAGAGAAAAAAAAGTTTACTTTTTAAAGGGCAATTTGGTAAACATTTCAAAGTCTTCATTTATTTCTTAAATTCCGTGCCCGGTCAAATGTTGCCACATAAAATGGGACGGAGGGAGTATTACATAATTTAGCAAGTTGCAACATTAATGCATTGATACATAATAAACTAAACAAGATATCCAAAAACTACTTAGGCCAGTTCAAGAGTAGTACATTGTGGATGTTTCTCAATGCGAAAGGAAAGTGTTTTTCATGATTTATTTTTTTTCAAAAATTCCCTACTTTCATTAGGGAAGTCACCAGATTCCTCATTTTTAAGGAGTTTGTTTTCCTAGAGAAAATATTTTTCAAAATATTTGACCAACCGAACATGAAAAATTATAAAACATTTTTCCTTTCATGCCGAACACACATTGAGACATAACTGGACATGAGTAGCATTCTAATTACAGGTTCAATAGAATACAATAACTACTCAAAACTCTTTCATTCACAAGTCCAAGGGAAAGATATTCAAACACCAAATAAAAACCATTTTTTATAAATAATTCATCCAAAATCCAATAAGATATCATTTCTATCTTTGAATCCATTAACTCAAAATTTTGAATTCGTCTATGGGAACCCAAAGCATTATATTAAAAAGACTATTCTATGAGTTCAAATTACTCATTTTGTTGTTGCTTCTACTAGCCATTACATAAGGTAAACCTACAGAGCCAAGGCTTGATCGACAACTACTAGCTAGTTGAACTTCAATCGTCTCTACTCGGAGAATCTTCCAGCTTCCTCTTCTTTTCATTCACAAAACTTACATGTGAGCTGCCATGCAATGCATCCATGAATTCTTCATCTCTTGAACACACGTGCTTTATTTTCACGTCCTGCAATTGATCTTTCGAATATTCCTGATCTGCTAATGTTAAAAAAGAAATAGTTAGTAGTTGTTTGAACAAAATTTGATTGAAGTTGAAAAAAAAAATATGTATTCAGATGTTGTGTTTGAAGTTTGAACATATGTTTAACTTGAATAAAAAAAGAAATTGAATTTGTGCTAGTGAACCTTAATCTACTTGGTTGAGATATTAATGTTATTTTCGATAGACCCTCAATTTAAAATAAAGGAAATACAGAAATAGAAATAGAAGATGAGTGTACCAGGGAAATCATCCTCCTCAATCTTGTTGAGTTCATGCTTCATATTTGTATCATCTGCAACATTGTTGAATTCACCAACATCGAAAGCATGATTATTTGGAATGCACGTAGAATTTGTGGGGATAATCAGATTTACGAAGGCCTTATGGATTTGGATATAATCTGAAAACCATGGAGTGCCTCTCCTTGCATAAAACATAATATAGGCCTCTTGTGCTAAAACAAAATCTTCTTCAACAAAAACAACCTAGGACAAAATCAAACAAAATATCAAGTTAGTTGTCGTAAACTCAAAATGTTTCTAACAAATTAAGGAAATTCTACTATTTTCCAATATACCTGCTCGTCATTAAATTTGTACCATTCATTTGGAGCACAACGAATGAAGCTATAATAATGTCCTAAAGATATTGAAGGTCCGG
This sequence comes from Solanum commersonii, assembly GCA_029007595.1. Classification (NCBI taxonomy): domain Eukaryota; kingdom Viridiplantae; phylum Streptophyta; class Magnoliopsida; order Solanales; family Solanaceae; genus Solanum; species Solanum commersonii. The sequence continues at coordinate 646,561 of JAJTWQ010000164.1, read as the reverse complement.
AATGCACTATAATTGCGTAGAGATCATATTTCATTTCTTCCTATTGAGAAAAGAATTTTTTTTGAAACAACATCATGTAACTGCTAACAAAAGATAAAATTCACGTAAAGTCCAAATAAAGATACTCACATTATTGATTTTGTTGGTATAAAGAAGCATGTCCAATTCCAGCGGAAATGAAACATGCTTGTCCACCTTCTGAACAACTATTCCGTTATTTTTTAATCTCTTCAAATGTAGGGCAACAACAAAAGGGGCATGATCAACGATGAGCTGCTTCTCAAATGGCCCTTGTGTCTTGCACTTTTCACAAGAAAACTCAATTTTTTCGATTTTAGTGAAAGACTCTAGTGCTGCTAGTACATTGTCAATGTCCTAAATCTCTAAGCTTAAAGGCTCGTGTGTGACAGAGAAATGATCACAATTGCAACAACGGAGCTTCAAATCGAGAAAAATAGATTAACAATATAAATTTTATATATACAAGCTAGACATACAGAGTGTACGCAGATCGTACCCCTACCTTGGGAGGTAGAGAGGATGCTTTTGATAGCCCTCAACTCAAGTAAAAGAATTACACATCAATTTGAAAAATGAAAAGAATCGAGATAAAAAACATGTAAATGATTACCTTGCTCACAAAACGGCCACCAAAGGCCTCCTTCACAATGTTGTCTTGTGGCTCTAGATTATAACAACAATATTTGAGTTTATTGAGAAAGCACTGTAAGAATTCATGTGCATCTTCTTGTTGATACCAATCGAAATCGGGTGCAAAATATGATATTTTGACAAAGTTAAGGAATACAAAGAAATGTAAGGTACATAGTTGGCACAGAGGCATAGAGGCACAAAGCTCAAGTTGACGATCAAACTATAATCAATACTATACTATAACTATTTTACAATTGTCCTCGATGAGTTTTTGTACTTTAAAAATGATCCTATTATGCAAATTTTTTCATGTACTTCATTGATGAGAATGTTATTTCAATCCTTGATTTAAAACTAAAGTAAGCTTCAAAATGAAATAAACAAATTACTAGGGTTAACTATAAATGGTTTAGAGACGGGAGCATAGGTTTACGTTAATCCACCCATTTCCATGTGTGTGTGTGCAAGATGAGTGATATCTCTCATGTTAAATCACAAACAAGATATGATAAAAACATACCTCTCAAGTGGCTAACAATTTTTTTCGGCGAGACATAATCAAAGGCACCAGCCATAGAAAGGTCAACTAGATCTCGAATCATGCAAACTACACAAAATCCGATTGTGTGATCTGCAACAAGAAATGACATGAATCAACTAAGGTAAAAACCATTCAAAATGGATCAAACTAAAAAGAAATTCTAAGTTAATACTTACTATCACATGGCGATACATGATCAATAGATGCAAGTAGCTCAAGAAACACTACAGTGTGCATAAAAGATTGCACAACCACATTTAGTAAACATGTGTTGCCTAAGTTACATAGGCCAACTCCCTAAAACCAGACAATAACATAAGCACCAGAAACAACAAGAGTTAATATATAGAATACACACAATAGAGATTGCTTAGTAATGTATGATATCTCAATATCTACCTAATATTGGTTAACCCCACACTTAAAAGTGGCTATTTTGTAAATTGAAAATTTTATTATAATAGTGACTAGCTAGTTCTCAACTGTCGATCTAAAAAGTGGTTAGGCCTCACCCTATATATTTTACTAGATAGTTGATTGATTAAGATGCCATAAAAATAAGCTAAAATTGCATCATTTGAAATAACATAAAAGTGGCTAGCCTTGGCTAATTTACTACAATAGATTATCGATTAAGATGTCATAAAAATAGGCTAAAATTGTATCATTTGGAAAAACTTAAAAAGAGGCTAGACCCGGCTAATTTACTACAATAGTTGATTGATTAAGATGTAATAAAATAGGCTAAAAGTATAAGTTGTATCACTTGAAAGAGTTAAAAATGGTTAGCCCATGTTATTTCACAGTAAATTGTATAACTCGAAAAGATATGAAAAATGGTTAGCCTGCACTATTTATCTATATAGTTGATTGATAAAGATGTCATAAGAATAGGCCAAGTTGATTGATAAAGATATCATATGAATAGGCTAAAATTATAAATTGTATCACTTGAAAGAGATTAAAAGTGGCTAACCCGCACCATTTCACTTAATAGTTGATTGATTAAGGATTAAAATGTCATAACATAGGCTAAAATTGTAAATTGTATAACTTAAAAGAGGTTAAAAGTTGGAATCATACCACCATTTTAGAAGGCTTATTCTCAATAGGCCTAGTTTCTTCAACCGTCTCTTTAAAATTTTTGGGCTCAATTGAAGAAATAGGTACAAATGTTAAAGGAGACCATTCAGCCCAACCCGAATATGAAAGCTCATTACTATCAGAAGAAACAATATAGCCCATTGAATCAGAATCAACACTAATGATCAATGAATTGGATTCAACCCGAACAGGTGACCATTCATTCAAACTTGAATCTTTTTCTTTTGATTCTTCTTCAACTTTAATTTTTACTAATGAAAAATCAACATTGTTTTTCCCAATTTCTTGGGATTTCAAAGCATCGTGATCAGGTGATGTTTGTCCATTCTCTGTATTTATTTTTTTCATTGAGAAGTAAGAAAACAACAAAAACTAGAGAGAAATCAAGAGTGGAGGTATGAGAACTCTAGGTTCATAAAGAGTTTCTAGTAGATAATTTTTTTTGAAAATTCAAATTAAAATGTAAAAGAATGATTTTTAGGAATTTCAAGAAAAGGGTATACTTTGAAATGATGAGAAAAACAATAGATACAAAAAAATGATTTTTTCTTTGAAAATGAAATCCAAAAGCAGAATCAAATTTTGTGTTTTTCTTTGTAAAGATTTGAACATTAAAAAGAATTTGAAGATTTTGAGAAAATAAGTTGAATGTTTTTTCTACGTAGGAGTTCTGCAGATGCTTCTAACAGATAGAAGGATTTCAAAATGAGAGGGAAACATATAAAGGGTTGGAGGTGGGGTGGGGATTGGGGACTTGGAAAGTAAATTTGTCAACTAGGAAAGTGATTTAATATAATAGATTGTCCAAATTAATAGATAAATCTTAATATTATGATATAATGTAGGGGTATCAATAAGACGGTCGGTTATTTAAAAAAAATTATATCATTGGGTGGGAGATTTGGAAAGTAAATTTGCCAACTAAGAAAATGATATAATATAATAGATTTTCTAAATTAATAGATAAATCTTAATATTATGATATAATGTAGGGGAGTCAATGGGACAATCAGTTATTTAAAAAAATATATATATCATCTCAATTTTTTTGGGTATTTTATATTATATAACAAAAATTAGATTTTCTAAAATCATCCTAGTCATATCGGACTATTAGTTTCTCTTCATTATTGGTACGATTCAGTTAATTTTTAAAAAAATTACTTTTAAAATATCATTTCAAAATGTACTATTATTAAAATATTTCTTTCGCAAGTATGTTCTGGAAGAAGTACTTCAATTCTTCATAAAGAAGTCAAGAATATAAAATCTTGTTGTCGTATTGTTTGATCTTAAACATTTTATGTGAATGCTTACATAGATTTCGTCGTATTGTTTGACAAAGTATCTATTAATTCTAAACCTAATTAATTAAAGGCTAATTAAAGAGCAAAGACCCAAAGTGATCCAATCACCAAAAACCCAGGACCTAGGTTATATTTATAATTGAAAAATGGTATGAAATATATTTAAGGTATTAAATGAACTTTGCAATATTTTGTTTATTCTCGTATTGCCTGTTTTAACCTTGCGTGGTAAAAGTTTTCCTATCTAGATGTTAGAGTAGGTTTCCGCATGACGCGGTGGTTGGATCGTGACACCGTAATAAGTTTTCTTTCTATGTTATTCGAAATTAACGTTATCATGATCTTATTGACATAATTAGTTTCTCAAGGTTTATTAATCTTTCTTATGTATTAGAGCATTGTTGTTTTTTATTTTTGAGTTGATAAAAATTCTGGAACCTCAACTATTTAATATTAATCTCTCTCTCTCTCTCACACACACCATATTATACATATTAAATTTGATATGAGAATGTGGATGGAAAATTGGATGAGCAAATGGAGATGTCAAAACTAATTAGGAGTGGGTGTGTACATCTACTTCACATATGTTTATGTTGTTGTCCGGGGTTGTCATCTAATTTCATGGCACTCCATTATTTTATTTTTATGTTTCTCTTGTAGCGGAAATGTCAGATTCCTACCTTCCAGTTCCTATGACCACAAGATAATCATAATATTGTTTTTCCTTATCAAAGTTAAAATCACAGAACAAAATTATAATGAAAAGTATGGAGTTGGTACCAATTAAAAGAAAAGAAAAGTTAAGTATGGAGTTGTTATAATCAGGTTTTTGTTGTTCTGGAACAGGTTAATGACGTGCATGGTGATCTGTCCCAGATTGGTTTTTGATCTGGATCAACTAAATAGGATGGTTTCTGGTCTGGTGAGCTCTTCTTTCAGCCATAGTGTGTATTTCTCCAAAAAGATTTCAAGGCTCTTTTCTTTCTGTTATATCTAAATGTGTGTGGAGTACAAGCTTTTTTCAATGGTCTTAACTGTCATCTTAGTCATTGTGCCTGTCCATGTAAACATATATTGACATATGTATTTCATAATAATATCTGTTACCTACTGAACTTTTTGTCTCAACTGTATTTGAATTTGTAGGATGGCAAGTTACTTTCTTTGGAAGGCAAGCAGGTAATTTGAAAAATTGTTATTTCAGCTATTAGGCTACAAATTCTGTTCATTATTATTAATAGCCAAAAAGGTCTAATATGTAGTTTCTGGAACTAGTAGCGAATATCTATTTTCCGAGTCATCTTCATTGATATTCAGTACTAAGTATTGCACTTACTGTTGATAACAGGACCTTACAAATGCTGGTGTTAAGTACCTATGTAAGCTTGTGCCTGAGACACTGCAGGTTCGTACAATAGTTAGTTCAAGTAACTTTTTCCACTAAAATGTTGTTTGCCTCAGCTTTATGCTTGCACAAATTGACTTATGCTTCTAATTCTCTCCCTGCATCGGAAGGCTCGGGAGTGTGGATACGTTTAGTGAACCAGAAAAGAAATAAGTATCCTTATACATTTTTTCAAGTACAATTTTACACTCTTTTTCGACTTAACTTCAAATACTACTACTTTTTTCTTTTTTCAAATATCACTCAATTCATGTCCAAACAACACCCTACTTGATTATTCTCCGTGAATGATAGGATTTTCTTGAAGTTTTTCGTATTTAAAGCATGGAGAGAACCTCTTAAGATACTTATACTATGATCCAAAGACCACATAATTGGATAACAATTTTGCCTTAAATGTTTCTGATTTTAGTCCTGGGTGAAAGTGAGACGGAAAATTTTACTTTATCAGTAATTTTATTTCCCTTCGAGAAGAGTAGGCTTCGGTAAAGTTGAGTCATGGATATTTTGGTGTATGCGATATTTTTTGCAAAACATTGGGAGGATTGCAAGAATAAAATACAGTAGAGATAATAAAGTTTTTTATTACATACATTAAAAAACTGTGAAACTTTCTAGGTATTCTATGCTCTATGTGCCTATTTTTCTTCTCTTTTTTTATGGTATGATATTTTGATGGTTTAGGGTTGTTTGATGCTTGCTACCAATATCTTTTTAATCATAACTTCCTGCTTCAGGAACAACTTAAAATTGCGGGCAACTCTACGCCTACTCTGATGGTACTTCGGCTAACTTGAATATTTCTTGTCGTGTTACTGCTCATTGTCCGTCTACTAGAGCATATGCTGTGGTTCATATTTCTTGTCATTCCATATCGTCTCAGTGAATATCAGGAACCTTTGTAATTTCACTAGCATTTGACTTCACTAATCTTGTTACAGTGCCTTAAAGAACTTGCGGACTCCTTACCGGAAGTAAACAGCAACAGATTTATTACAGATGGCATTACTCAAGATGGTATTGATAAATTGAAAACGCCGCCTAGACCCCTGTTGAGGTATTGTTTCTTCAGTTCCAGAATTCTTTTTGCAAGTTTTAACGCCGCATCTCCCCATTCTCTCTTTTGCTTTTATTATATGATTACTATGAAGGATTTGAGCTGATAGTGTAGTTGCTTATTTTAATAATTTCTTTCTGCCTGGAGAGTTGGTATTCATCTTTCTATAGTGTGGTGGCAGGGCGGGGCAGTGGTGGATCAGGGGTAATAACCTACGGGTTCCCGAGAAGCAGTATCTTTTGCCAAGATCTACTAGATATCTATAAATAATTGACTGCGTGTCCAATTAATATTGTACATTAAATGAGGTTACTTTAGGAATCGATAAACTTCAAATCCTAGATCCGCCTTTGGAGCAGGGGATTGAGGGGATCGAGTTGACCTATATAGGTCAAGATCCTTAGGTATCTTCTGCCGTGGAATAACCATATCTCTTTCTAATCATATTTTCGTTTCATGAAATTAACAGGACTGCCTCTACCAAGTGCTGATTAAGGGAAATATGTGAAATTCTCATTTTGTTATTTCATTTTATCTTTTGGTGTGATATATGAAGGCACAACACGTGAAACGAGGGTGGGTGATGATTTATTTTTTTTGTAATGAATGGCAATCTCTCGGATTGCTTTTCTGGGTTTGTTATGATATAAACTTGTCCTACCTTATTTTTTCACCCATGTTAGTAATTGTAATCACAGAAATTTGTACACGCCAATGAATGGAAGAATACTGCAATGTTATGTTCTTTCTATTGTTTCTTTGGAACAGGATTGTACATTATTTAGTTATTTTTGTACCTTATGAGGTTTTTTGTTTTACGTTACTTGTGGAATTTCACTAGTGTGTTATGCAAGAAAACATTTCCCATTGTGTTCCTCTATTTTTACCTTGTTTGTTGGTCGTTTCTGCTAGTCTTATCATGATTGTTGCTTCTCCTTGGTGTTGTTGACGCATAGTTCCTTCCGTACTACTTTTATATACTCATCGATGTTTAAAATAATATGTTTGATTAAATACTATTGTTTCAATTTATATGATCCTATTTTCATTTTTACTTTAAAATTCTTATTTCATCTTTAAACTTATCAAGAGAGTTATTATAAAAAGGTAGATGGAAGGATAAAACAAGATTATTAGATAATAAGCAAAGACAAAATGAGAAAAAGAAAATAAGGTAAATTATACAATTACACCAAGTTGGTTGTTGTAGAGAGAAAAGGCCGAAAATAGTTTCGTATCTTTGGGTTAAGACTCAAAGTCATCCTTGAATTTTCACATGGAGCATTAATAGTTCCTCATGTTTGCAATATTGGTGCACTTTTGGTCCTCCTTCAAAATTTTGCCTATTTTGTAACATTGATTTTATTCATAATTTCTGTATGGAATATTTAATCGTCATTTTATATATTTAGTAGAAATAATAACTCGAAGAAAAACACCTTATTTTGTTTAGGAGAAATCATATTGCAGGTAAAGTTGAGAGGTTCATCACAACAATTTCACATACAATAGTACAAATTTTTCTTTTCTTGCAATGTTCTTAGTTTAGCTACAGTAATATTTATACTGAACAGAACAAACAACTAAAATGTTTGGGGGCAAATGAACTAAGGACATGATCTTTTCGGATGTCTCTCCATGTAACTAAGGACATGATCTTTTCGGATGTCTCATCCCACACGTCTTCTAAATCTATAAAATGTTTGGGGGGAAATGAAAAATGAAAAGATCATTTTATTCAAAAACACTCAATTATGACATCCTTAGCTAGTTTCGACAAATTGATCGGATCGAGTTAGATGTGAGCTTGTAAAAATGGGCTTAGAGAAACACAAATACGTAACCAATCTTTAGTCCCAAACCCGTTAAACGAAGAACTTGTTTAGAACACTGTCTTCGTGTTGTTGATATTTAGGTTAGAACGATTACTTGACAAGTCTATCAATAACTATGATTATTGATATTGTTGCAAATCAATAATAGCAAATTTAGGATTTCGAGTCAGTAAGTTATATTCTTTATATATATATATATATATATATATATATATATATATATATATATGGTTTTTTTAACACATCCTATAATTCAAGCTAAAATTGATGAGTTCTATCGAATTGTGTATTTTAACACAAATTTTGCATCGTGTCGATGTTTTTTTAAATATTAAAGAAAAGTAATACGTAATATCTTTTGCAATGCCCTTAAAAGACTAAAAGTTTTTGAGTCCATTTTAAAGTATGATTCTCGTGTGCTGTCTGCTGTTTGGGAGTGTGAGGACATAGCTTCTCTTTCTTGGCAAACATGGGGCCTTGCAAAATTTAGTTCTCATTGACGATGGAAATTCTAAGAGTCAGTCTTATTAGATCTGTGATATAGATTAACTCTAATGAGCAACCTTGTGTTAATTTGTAATATTGTATCCTTACAACAACTATGCCTTAGTTCCAAACAAGTTTGGGTCAGCTATGTAAATCCTCTTTTCTCCTTTTAAGCTCACCTCATGTCATCATCATACCAAATAAGATAATAGTGAAACTAAGTTAAATATATATAAATTGTAATATTGTGTCCTTACTTAACAAATGAGTTTTCCTGTAGAATTAGGGCCTAATAATATGTGGCCAAGCTTACTCCCCTATCATATGACTTCATTTTGGGACTCATAACCTGGAGTTCTTTTTAGGTAGACGTGTTTATTACCTTGTCTTTCTTCGGGCTGTTGTCATAGTTAAAAGCATCGTTATCGACATCTTGAGAAGGAGAAGTTGTATCATTTTGTGGTCAGGACTCAGGATAGTGCAACAAGAGTACATTGAGACTTGAGAGAACTGCTCATGTAGCTTTCTGAATTTTTGCTTGGCAAGACATGGATGTATGATTGGGTAGATATTGAATGCAACACGTTCCTTCACAATGATCACATGTTGGAAGACATGTACTAAACACAACACATGTTTCTATGGCGTCGTTTATCTTATTATGTTGCTGATGTTACTCTCTGTTATTACTGCTTCTTTTTCATCTCTCCTTGAGCTGAGATTCTATTGGAACAACCTCTTTAGGGGTAAGGTCTCCTTCCGGAATGTGTTCCACTTTCATCCATTTTTTTCTGTCTTCTCTCCTTTTAGTCCCTTGAACCTTGTATGGTACCGGCAAACCTGTGACCAGGCCAATTTTTTTGTTTTGATCCTCTTCTTGTAAGGTACACAAGTTCTTAACTGAAACATTCTTCTTTTACAGGCGGCACAAGCAGAGGAGTCTCGATGGAGTTGGCTGACAGAGCTGTTGGGCTCATTTTAACATTGACTAGTTTGTCCATTTTTACATATTATACCTTCTGGGTTATCATTCTGGTCAGCTCATATTCTCTTCCATCCCATTCTGTACTGACCTTCTATGTTGCTCGGACTCTTCAAAAATGTCGCCAGGTGCGTGTTGGATCCTTCAAAAGCGGTAGTTTTTGAAGGATCTGACCACGGGTGTGGCAACATTATTGGAGATTCCGAGCAACATAGCAGACCTTTGCAACCTAAGTTTTATCTGGAGATTGATGTGCAAATGTTGTTTTGTTCTTTCAGCCTCTTGTTGATAGCGATCATTTCGTGCACAAGTATTTTCTACCACAAGAATACGCTATTCTCATTCCTGTATATGCTGCAGTGGCACTCATCTGCTTCTTGAGCGTGTTTATTGGATACGTCATGCTCAAGTCCAAGAAGAAGAAGGCATGATGTGGCTGCAGCAAGTCCATTGTTTGCTCTATCGAGTTCATGATAATTGATCATCTTTTTGTAACATCTTTTTAGCGCATCTCATTTTGAATAGCCCATGTCGGAGAGCACATAGTTTTTTCTGGAGTTCACTACAATTTGGAACCTCTCGATATGATTTTGTAGTTGTCACTACTAAGTACACACAGGTATTAAACAAGACATGGTTGATTTATTCTCTTGTTATTAGCTGGAGGAGTGTAAAAAACTTTGATCAATGACAGTTATACGAAACAAGTCCTTTCCCTTTGTTGTGGCCAAAGATTTGGCCTATGTTGCTCAGACTCTCCAGTGATGTTGTTGCACTCGTGTAGGATCCTCCAAAGAATGCACAACTTTTGGAGGATCCTACATACACCCATCGTTATCAAACTTCTACTAACGCATCTTTATTCAAAGCTATTTCTTTCATGATTTCTAACGACACTTCTTGAAGACTTCTTTTTTCATTCAATAGTCCCTCTCCTATAAGAGAGGACTTTCTTCACCCCCTACATACTTTGCGAGTTCATGATAGTAATATTGCAATGAAACAAATTTTGACCTCAAGAGAAGGCAGAGTGACATATGTTTACCAACCACTGGAAACAAACAACACCAGAACTTCAAAATAACATATATTATATGCAAATGCTCTTAATTTTTCAATTTTCAGTTTCCTTCGTCTGAGTAATGGCTATACAAATGGCATTATAGATTAAAAAGACAAGATGTATATCGCTTCACAGTTATGTATTGTATATATGAAGCTCCAAGGACCTCTAAATATCATATACATACAAGGTCGGACCTTGCTACTGATCCAGAAGAGAATTCTCTTCCTTAACGAGAACAAAAAGCCCGCCATCTCCTCTAGAAATCCGGAGATCACTGTCAAGGTATGTTGTAATAAGCCAAGATTTTGTCCTCTCACCTGGAATTGGAACCTTGAGAGGAGGCAGACCAGAAATAGTCCGGGCTATACCTGCCACAGCATTTTCTAGAGGTCCCAGAGATTGCTGTAGAGGTGACAAACTTATGTTTTGGCCAAAGATATCCATGTTTTCTGGCAGATCTATTTTTGACTTCATCTCCGGAGGCTTAAATGTCCCTTCTTTGAATTCAACCTGAAAAGGCAAGTACTAGTTAGTATATGAATGCACACAGCTACGGATGTACTCTACAAACTTATGGAGGTTCATCAAGATAAAGTATGCATTGTTTGCCAGGCGCAGAGAGTCACATCACCACGACTATTATCTTATTTGACTGTAGTACAGTTTTGATCATATCTCTCTTCACATACGACACTATAGTACCTCTCTGAAGAAATTACAGTGCAGTCCAAAAAAGGTACCTGTATTCTTGATGGACTCTGAACTTCAAAGACAGCAGTTGCACTGAAAGACGAGGTGGCTACAGGGCATGACAATGTAGTTGAGTTCTCTATGGTAAGGCTGCTCATACTAATTGTTTGACTAATCTTTTCGACCTTTAACAAAGGAATGGTGCCCACAGCCAGAAGAGGTAACAGCACAGAAAATGCATTAAACCTGACACATCAGGAAGCAACATAAGGATTAGTTTGTGCATAGTAGTATCCTTGTGGTTATCTACCTCAATTCAGTTAATGCATGTAATGGTCTGCATTTTGTGTGAGGCGCAGGTCTCATTGTCCCTTTGGATGTGACATAGCTCAGCTGGTTGCCACTTGGCACTTACCTTTATATTATTCAAACGTAATATATAAACATGTTTTTTAAATTGCTTTAACTGATATCTATGTCTTTCAATTTTTAGTGTGCATAAAAAGACACTTGTAACTTGTATAAAGCTAAATAATGTGCAAGTATAGTGTAATCACCTACTTCATTTGAATCGAACTTGGAAGTGAGAATTAATGTGCAAGTCTTCAGTGAGAGAAAAAGTTTCAAGTATCTTGGATTAATAGTTTAAGAAAATTGGGAGATGGATAAGGATGTTGCGCATTGTATTGGAGTCGGGTGAATGAATTGGAGAGTCGCATTCGTGATCTTATGCAACAAGAATATGCCATCAAGACTAAAGTGAGTTTTATAGAGTGTTTTGTTAGATCAACTGTGTTGTATGTGGTGAAGTATTGATCGATCAGAGCGCACATGTCCAAAAGATGAAAGTAACAAAATTGAAGACGTCAAGATGGATATGTGAGTATAGTAAGAGAGATATAGGGTGTGTTTGGTATGAAGGAAAACATTTTTCGGAAAATGTTTTCCAATTTTCTCATGTTTGGTTGGGCTAAATGTTTTGGAAAATGTTTTCCAAATCAACTCATTTTCCTTAAATTTAAGGAAAATGGCTTCCCTTCTAAACTTAAGGAAAACATTTTCCAAAACTCTCTTCCAACTTCAAATTACAATTATCTTTTTGTTGAAAAAATCAATTTATTTTGTCCCTACCCTCAATTTCAATTTTTTATTTTTTTACCCCCACCCACTACCCTCGCCCCCCCTTCATCCTACCCTTGACCCCCCCCCACCCCCACCAGCCCCCAGCCCCCCGACCAAAAAATTAAGTTTGTTTTTAAAAAATATTTTCAATTTCAAAATTTCATTTTTTCACCCCTACCTCGACCCCCACCCACCCACCCTCAAAAAATAATTTTAAGTTTGTTTTTCAAAAATATTTTCAATTTCAAAATTTCATTTTTTTCACCCCTACTCAGCCCACCCAACCCCTACCAGCACCCCCCCCCCTCACTCACCCCCCTACCAGCCCCCACCCACCAAAAAAAAATTTAAGTTTGTTTTTAAAAAAATATTTTCAATTTCAAAATTTCAAATTTTCACCCCTACCCTCAACCCTCACCCTCACCCCCCTACCACCCCCACTACCCAAAAAAAATGAAGTTTGTTTTTAAAAACTATTTTCAATTTCAAAAATTATTTTCTACTCTAGTAAAAATAAAAGACATTTCTCAAAAATATTTTTCATTCATAAATCAAACACTAAAAATCTTTTTCGGAAAATATTTTCTACTCACCAACCAAACATGAGAAAATAAGTCAAAAATCAACTTGTTTTCCAAGAAAACATTTTCCTTCATACCAAACACACCCTTAATTAGGAATAGAGATATTAGGGATAAGGTGGGAGTAGTCCATATGGTGGAAAAGCTAAGGAAAGCAAGATTGAGATGATTATGGTATATGAAGAGAATATGTAAGATGTTCAAATGAGGATATGTGAGAGATTGATTGTGGTTGGTTTGAAGAGAGGTAGAAGTAGGTTGAAGAAGTATCACAGAAAGGTAACTAAACATGACATAATTTACTTGTAGTTTAGTTAGGACACGATCATATGATAGAAAAATATAGAGGTCGGGGATTAAGTAGAAAGTTAGTGGATGAATGTTATCAAGCTTTTCCTTCTCAGGAGTATTCCTATCACTTCCCTATTATTTTAGTCTTTGATTGTTATTTTTTTTGTTCCTATTATTTGTTATTTGAAATTTTTGCCAAATATAATGAAGTAACCTACTAGTCTATTTTGTGGTCTTTAAAATTTAAATTTAAAATTTCTACTTTTTACCAACTTTATTAATTGATATGTCCTACCCTTGAATGCCTATTCAAATAATGTTCTGGCCTTTTAATAATATAATTTGGGTTCTAATATTTGTCAAGTTAAACATATTGGACTATGACAGGTCAATGATTAAGTTGTTTGTATAAATTTGAATTTGAATTGTTCTATTATTAATTTTAAAATAGTAATTAAATAGTCAATAAGGTACCACTTTAAGTGCTAGTTAATTTTTTATTGAACTGATCGCATTAATTTTTAAAATTTTAATTAGTTTTACGATTTTTAGATTGTTCGTGTTATATCATTATTGTTTCTTATTTTTCTTCAAACCTTTACGTATGAAGTTTTAAACGGCTGGAATCCAACTTCATACTCAAAAGATAAAAGGTTCAACTGTCAAAATCGAGACGTTAGAACTTAAGTATGAAGTTAGACCTTGACAATTGTGAAAATTCAAACAGACAATTGAAACCTCATGTCGGAGATTTTGAAATTTGATTATGAGGTTGCTAAATATAGTAAATTTGTGATCTTTACAATCCTAAAATGGTTGTTTTTGCATTTCATCATGTAATATAACTGTTATTTTAGAATGTTACGCGTGACTTTTTAAAACTAAATGTCGTTCTATCAAAAATATTTTATCTAATCCATAAAATATATGATTAAGTCTGTATACATTTTATCTTTTTCAAACCTCACTCGAGATTATCGTGAGTATGTTGATGGTGTGGTTATTAGTGTAAGAATTTCCTCTCTTTTGGTACCCACTCTCAAATTTAGGCCCATGTAAACGTTGGGCCCAATATATTTTGGTCCAATTACAGCAAAGTGCAAAAAAAATATAAAAAAATTGAAAATCAATCAAAGTTCATTTTCTTTGAAAATGGAGATCTTCATGCTCTGAAAGCAGAAATATTCAACACCAAGAACCGAACTTTTCAGGTGATCTAAGTTTGTTGTTTCTCTTACTTTAATGGGGTCTCAATATTTTTGCTGAATTTATGCAAAAAAAATTATAAGTTTTTTCATTTCCCACTCATATTGCCAATTTTATTAAGTTTTTAGTTGATTGATTGATTGAGTGATCCATCAAAATGTCCATTTTTTTGTGATCCTGTAGCCTTTCTGGACATAACTTGTGAATCTTGAGCTTTTTTGAAAACTAATTTCTTAAGGATTATGGATTTATGTTCCATAGTTTCTGAAAAGGGTAATTCAAATTCAAGCATGAGTTAGGGGTAAGGCTGCGTACATAATACACTACACTCCCTAGACTTCAACTTGTAGGATTACACCGGACATGTTGTTGTTGTTGGTTGAATTCATATAAAATGAGCCTAAATGAAAGTGGGGATTGATATAGCTGACGACAACTTGTTTGGGACTGAGGCATAGTTTGTTGTTGGAATACGAAGGGGCTTATCAGTTTTGAGATCAATCCTGATCCTGATGCCAAGGGCTCGGGCGGGTGGTAGTATTTTTCTTGCAACTCTAGCCTTTTTCTGGTATAAAGTTTTTAGCTTTGGGAGTCAAATCATGTCTAAAGGTCTTTGTTGTATGAACCTTGTTGGAAGTTCAGTGATAACTAATAGCCTAAAAGTGGAGGAACAAAAAAACTTATTTCCTTTGTTTCAATTTATTTGTCTGGTTTTGACTTGACACGAAATTTAAAAAAGTAAAAAGACTTTTGACTATTATGTCTTAATCTAAAAAAAACGTAGAATGTATCAAAATGCTCTTTAATCTTATGGTCTTAAACACGCTATGTCGAAAGTTAAAATAAAAAAGTTGCAGAAAAAGGAAAGAAGCATTCTTTTTTAAACAAACTAAAAAGGAATGTAAGTCAAACAAATTGAAATGAAGGGGTATCTGGTAATATGTTAGGGGAATGAGTTGCGAAATATGGAGAGTTTTTACTTTGTTGCTGCTTTTCTTTTTATTTTAGTCTGAATAGCAATTCTTAGAAACTTTTACTAAGAGGTGAAAGATATTGGTTATCGAAATGGATATACCTACCATTTCTGGTGGAGTTGCTTAGAAATTGAGAGATGGGGGTGATTTTTTTTTTTCTTTTTTATAATTTTGCAATTAAATAATCTGTGACTAAAGGTGTTTGTCTTTGTGTAATTGATGAACAGTTTTATCTTTTCCCATGTTTTTTTAATCATTAGTTTATTATTCATTCGTAACACCACGAGAACTTGTGATTCTGTGTCGTTTTAGTGTTCTCCTTTTTAGAGAAAAAGAAATGGAATCATATAGCTCACTGAAGGTTGGTAATTTTGTCCTTTTGATAAATAGAGGATTGGTAATTTTATGATGAAATGGATGGTAAAATGGAAGGCCTAATTAGGATGGACTTAGTTACTTGTCTGAAAGATATGTTATACTCTTTGAATGGTGAGACTATGTCCTTCCTTTAAGAGTTGGTGTTCCTTCATGTACTGTTTACTATGGATAGGATCCTCGACTGTGGTAGGTATGTTCCGAAGATTTACCTCAGCTTTAACAAGTCTAAGTATTAGCTCTACCAATGGTCTAGTGTTCACCATTATAGCTTAGTTTTAACCCCTTTCGACAGTGTAATTCCACTAATGACTAGGGAGTTCAAGATTTAACTCATTTTCTATTAGGAAATTAGAGTCCCGGTGATAGTTTGCTGGAGTAGTGATTTTGTTCTCAGAAAAATACTTTTCTTGTTCTCCAACTTGACTAACTTGAGCATTTTTTAAAGTATGATTCTCGTGTGCTGTCTGCTGTTTGGGAGTGTGAGGACATAGCTTCTCTTTCTTGGCAAACATGGGGCCTTGCAAAATTTAGTTCTCATTGACGATGGAAATTCTAAGAGTCAGTCTTATTAGATCTGTGATATAGATTAACTCTAATGAGCAACCTTGTGTTAATTTGTAATATTGTATCCTTACAACAACTATGCCTTAGTTCCAAACAAGTTTGGGTCAGCTATGTAAATCCTCTTTTCTCCTTTTAAGCTCACCTCATGTCATCATCATACCAAATAAGATAATAGTGAAACTAAGTTAAATATATATAAATTGTAATATTGTGTCCTTCCTTAACAAATGAGTTTTCCTGTAGAATTAGGGCCTAATAATATGTTGCCAAGCTTACTCCCCTATCATATGACTTCATTTTGGGACTCATAACCTGGAGTTCTTTTTAGGTAGACGTGTTTATTATCTTGTCTTTCTTCGGGCTGTTGTCATAGTTAAAAGCATCGTTATCGACATCTTGAGAAGGAGAAGTTGTATCATTTTGTGGTCAGGACTCAGGATAGTGCAACAAGAGTACATTGAGACTTGAGAGAACTGCTCATGTAGCTTTCTGAATTTTTGCTTGTCAAGACATATGGATGAATGATTGGGTAGATATTGTATGCAACACGTTCCTTCACAATGGTCACATGTTGGAAGACATGTACTAAACACAACACATGTTTCTGTGGCGTCGTTTATCTTATTATGTTGCTGATGCTACTCTCTGTTATTACTGCTTCTTCTTCATCTCTCCTTGAGCTGAGATTCTATTGGGAACAACCTCTTTAGGGGATAAGGTCTCCTTCCGGCCTGTGTTCCACTTTCATCCGTTTTTGTTTGTCTTCTCTCCTTTTAGTCCCTTGAACCTTGTATGGTACCGGCAAACCTGTGACCAGGCCAATTTTTTTTGTTTTGATCCTCTTCTTGTAAGGTACACAAGTTCTTAACTGAAACATTCTTCTTTTACAGGCGGCACAAGAAGAGGAGTCTCGATGGAGTTGGCTGACAGAGCTGTTGGGCTCATTTTAACATTGACTAGTTTGTCCATTTTTACATATTATACCTTCTGGGTTATCATTCTGGTCAGCTCATATTCTCTTCCATTCCATTCTGTACTGACCTTCGGACTCTTCAAAATGTCGCCAGGTGCATGTTGGATCCTTCAAAAACAGTACTTTTTGAAGGATCTGACCACGTGTGTGGCAACATTATTGGAGAGTCCGAGCAACATAGCAGACCCTTGTAACCTAAGTTTTATCTGGAGATTGATGTGCAAATGTTGTTTTGTCCTTTCAGCCTCTTGTTGATAGCGATCATTTCATGCACAAGTATTTTCTACCACAAGAATACGCTATTCTCATTCCTGTATATGCTGCAGTGGCACTCATCTGCTTCTTGAGCGTGTTTATTGGATATGTCATGCTCAAGTCCAAGAAGAAGAAGGCATGATGTGGCTGCGGCAAGTCCATTGTTTGCTCTATCGAGTTCATGATAATTGATCATCTTTTTGTAACATCTTTTTAGTGCTTCTCATTTTGAATAGGCCATGTCGGAGACCACATAGTTTTTTCTGGAGTTCACTACAATATGGAACCTCTTGATATGATTATGTAGTTGTGACTACTCACTACACACAGGTATTAAACAAAACATGGTTGATTTATTCTCTTGTTATTAGCTGGAGGAGTGTAAAAAACTTTGATCAATGACAGTTATACGAAACAAGTCTTTTGGTTTCGACCACCACCATTGTATCATCAATTACTACTTTGAACGCCACAAGTGAAAATATACAACAAAATAAGGTGGGTCTAGGGAAGGTAGGATGTATGTACCACCACCTTCTTCTGTCTCAAGAATGTGGTGAAAGTTCTTTGCCTTTGTTGTAGCTTTGCTTTTCACTTAAGAATGTGGGTGAAAGTCCTTTCCCTTTGTTGTGGCCAAAGATTTGGCCTATGTTGCTCGGACTCTCAAATGATGTTGTTGCACTCGTGTGGGATCCTCCAAGCACAACTTTTGGAGGATCCTACATGCACCCATCGTTATCAAACTTCTGCTAACACATCTTTATTCAAAGCTATTTCTTTCATGATTTCTAACGACACTTCTTGAAGACTTCTTTTTTCATTCAATAGGCCCTCTCCTATAAGAGAGGACTTTCTTCACCTCCTACATACTTCGCAAGTTCATGATAGTAATATTGCAATGAAACTAATTTTGACCTCAGGAGAAGGCAGAGTGACATAAGTTTACCAACCACTGGAAACAAATAACACCAGAGCTTCAAAATAGCATATATTATATGCAAATGCTTTTAATTTTCCAATTTTCAGTTTCCTTCCTCTGAGTAATGGCCGCTATACAAATGGCATTATAGATTAAAAAGACAAGATGTATATCGCTTTACAGCTATGTATTGTATATATGAAGCTCCAAGGACCTCTACATATCATATACATACAGGGTCGGACCTTGCTACTGATCCAGAAGAGAACTCTCTTCCTTAACGAGAACAAAAAGCCCGCCATCTCCTCTAGAAATCCGGAGATCACTGTCAAGGTATGTTGTAATAAGCCAAGATTTTGTCCTCTCACCTGGAATTGGAACCTTGAGAGGAGGCAGACCAGAAATAGTTCGGGCTATACCTGCCACAGCATTTTCTAGAGGTCCCAGAGATTGCTGTAGAGGTGAAAAACTTATGTTTTGGCCAAAGATATCCATGTTTTCTGGCAGATCTATTTTGGACTTGATCTCTGGAGGCTTAAATGTCCCTTCTTTGAATTCAACCTGAAAAGGCAAGTACTAGTTAGTATATGAATGCACACAGCTACGGATGTACTCTACAAACTTATGGAGGTTCGTCAAGATAAACTATGCATTGTTTGCCAGGGGCAGAGAGTCACATCACCACGACTATTATCTTATTTGACTGTAGTGCAGTTTTGATCATATCTCTCTTCACATACGACACTATAGTACCTCTCTGAAGAAATTACAGTGCAGTCCAAAAAAGGTACCTGTATTCTTGATGGACTCTGAACTTCAAAGACAGCAGTTACACTGAAAGATGAGGTGGCTACAGGGCATGACAATGTAGTTGAGTTCTCTATGGTAAGGCTGCTCATACTAATTGTTTGACTAATCTTTTCGACCTTTAACAAAGGAATGGTGCCCACACCCAGAAGAGGTAACAGCTCAGAAAATGCAGTAAACCTGACACATCAGGAAGCAACATAAGGATGAGTTTGTGCATAGTAGTATCCTTGTGGTTATCTACCTCAATCCAGTTAATGCATGTAATGGTTACATTTCCAACTAGTTCAACTCTTCTATATATGTCAAGGGGATTCAACAATATATATACAAAAAAAATGTTTTTACCCTACTTGCACAGTGTAATTTTCGGAAGGGGATTCAATTGAATTCCCTTCCTTCCTTTAGCCCACCACTGTGTGCCGGCATTTTAGTATAATGCAACCAACACTAGCACTACAACATTGAATACTTAGGCATACTGCTGTGGGAATTAATAAAAATTGCAGTTAACGAATCACCATCACATGGTGCTCCAACTTGCAGTTAAATGCCGAAAATTTTGGGAAGGTAATCATCTCTAAGTATACCTCCTACATCAATAAGCAGAGAAGTTCAACAGCAATCTTAGCCAAGTCAAAATCTGAAGGCTTTATAGAAGTCCTTGTTCAAAATCGTAAATCAGCTTTCCTATTAGGACTCCCAAAATATGTCCACTTGTCTATGAGAGACCTTATATTAATCCTAGAGCAAAAATTCACCCAAAAGCCACTTTCTTCCCTCGCAAAACACACTCAAAAACACAAATTCATTGCCCCTAACACGAGATAATTGTAGTGTTCGGGCCAGCTCTCGTGCACTCGACTAATAACACAGAAACGTGTTACCTTCCACCAATAACAAGTGCCAAGTAACTCTGTAAACAAATCATGTCAATTGTACTCTAATCTAGTTGAGTGGCTATCTAAGCCAATCAATCATTCAATAACCATCTACTTCTATATTCTAAATAAGATGGAATCAAGTATCAATCCTCCATGATCTATGTTTGCTCAAACTCTTCAAAAATGTCATCGGTGCATGTTGAATCCTCCAAAAGTAGTGATTTATATTTTTCGACACAAGTGCAACAACAATTTTGGGAAGTCCGACAACATAGACTCCATTCAATTCGAGCAAATATCATTCCACCACAGGTAAATAAGCCAAAAACAGAAAATTGAAAATTGAAATGAGAAACCAGAACTCACACTAAAATCCAGTTCCCGTCAAGCAATTCGATAGGATTTGGAGTTGGATTTGCTGCCTCCAACTTAGCAACCAGCTCCAGAGCCTCAGCTCGAACCTCGAATGAGGCCCTGAGCCCAAAATCTGTTCCATAAACCGTGTCAATTAAGCACTTTTTCATCTCTGCAAGTCTCTCGTCTTCTTCAACACCTGCATTGATTCTCCCCACTACCTCAGCTTCGTCCCATCCATCTTCCTCCATCGATTCGAGTTCAGAAACACCCTGATTTCTAACTCTATCAATGTTGTCGTTGCCTGTTAGCTTAGCACCGATCCATTCGTCTTCGTTAATAGGAGGATCCGAATCCGATACCGTTTTCGCGGGTCGGAGCTCCGGTAACGACTTCTCTCCCCACTCATCTTCAATCCCTGAAGAGTTGTTGATCCCTAGCTCAGCTCTACCCCATTCATCTACGTCAATAGGAGGATCCGATTCCGATAACTTCGTCATGGGTCGGAGCTCCGGTTTCGACCTCTCGCCCCATTCATCAACAAATGAGAATGGTTTATCATCAGAATCATCGTCGTTTTGCTTGGGTTTTGGTACAAAAAAATCTCGAGAATCATCGAATGATGAATGAGTTGAAAATTGTGAAAGTTTTCTAAATTTAGAGCTTGAGATTGAAAAAGAAGGAAGAAATGAAGTGAAACAGTAGGATTTAGCAGTGGTTTTAACGCTGAAAATGAGAGAATGCAAGGATGGAATAGACATTTTTTCCTTCCGGCAGCTTTTAGAGTCGGTGACGATAGAGATTCCGGTCGATGAAGTGAATTTCCTCCTTCCAGCGGCGGTGGTCGGTGGAGATGCCGACGGACACGACCGTGGTTATCTCTTCTTCTTCTGGGAAGAGTTGACTACATGTTTTTTTTAGATTAAAAGGAATTGATAAAAGAAATATTTCTGGCTAGTAACTGCTCGAATTCTTAAAAAATTATGAATGCTTGTCGGATTCTTCGAAAATATGAATAATGGATATCGGATTCTTTGAAAATAATACTATACCTTTAGAAAATGAAAATTTAACATGAATACGTTATCGAAAGTAAATTAATATTGCAACTCAAAGAATAATAAATTAAAATATTTGATTATTCAAAATCCGTAACTTTATTTGTAGATTATAAAATATAATAGCTATATTTACAATAATTATTCTACATTGAACGATATAAATATTATAAATTGACACTTTTTAATTCACATTGTTATGAAGAAGTTCTTGATCAATAATAACGATAATGTTATTGTTATTTCATATAATCATCTAGTTTATCTCATTTACATTTGGATCTTCTAATCCATACACATAAAACTTGAATATATTCTATTCTCCCAAACTTCATTTATAACGTTAAATGATTATATTATTATAATTTTTCTAAACACTAAAAACGACGAGTATTTATTTTTCATCTGCACATGTATAAGTCTACAATCTATCTATATATAAAAGGAGAAGAAAAAATGACACATGTCAACACCATAAATTTTCAGTATTTTAAATAATTAATAATTAATAATTAAATAAATAAATATAGGCACATGTCAATAATTAAAATTAGAACGACACATGTTAACACCACAAAAATAAAATACAAATAAATAAATAAATTTTTTAACTATCTTTCCACAACCTCCTTATTTATAGCAAAAATATGTAGATGATAATAATAATAAATTTTCAATTTTTTAAAAATCATTTCATTAAATAGTAAAATATTTTTATTATTTTTTAAAATAATTTTGAAGTAGTTTTTACAAATAAACGAGAAATAATTTATTTTTTAAAAAAAAATTCTTCCTAAAATGAAAAATTGGTTACTATTCTTTGAATTTGAATTTTAAATTTACTGTCTTGAAATAAAAACATTTAAAATAATAAAAAAAGTAAACTTAAATTTTTGGTAAGTACGTTAGGGATCCTATTTTTGTGGGAAATTATCAAATGTTTTATACTAAATATTTAAAATAATTTTCCACAACTACTCCTTTGTAGCAATCAGAATGCAAATTGCTTACACTAATTTCTTAAGCATAAAAATAAGTTAATAGCAAGAATCGGACTCATTTTATAATGCAATTTTTTTGATAGAATAAAATTATTTATTTCATACTTTTATGTAGATTGTTGTCACATTTAAATTGTTTTCTTTAGTTTTAAATTTTTCAAATACAAAATATTTTATCAAATTAATTACTGCTAATAAAATATGAAATATACTAAGATTATATAATAAAAAAGATTTAAAATAGGGTAATGCAGTTACAAAACGAAAAAAAAAAAGAATTTTTGATTATTGAAATAAAATAAAATGAATTAAAAAAATAAAAATTAAGACAATTAGAAAACCACCATAACTCTCCCACTTCCGCTATATGCTCTCTCAGAGAAGTTTTTTCTCCTACCCTTTCTCCACTGATATACGTTTATATATATCATAACCATGCAAACAATTTGTTCATTCGTAGACAATGTTTCCACGCCAATAATATGCATACAATCTTTTTACTCATTGATTTCAATGCGTATTTTGTTTTTTATTTGAAAAATTTAAGAATTGGCAATTAGTGATTGATTTTGTATTTTGTGTTACTTTGATTTATTTTTTATCTGATTTTATCAAAGATAAAGAATGAACGGGAAAATCTCAAAATCAAGTGCTCAGTTATTTTTTGTTGAGAACCCTAAAGAACTTCTCAAATTTGTGGATGTCCGTCTCTTTGATTGCGATGGTAAGAGAAAAATCACTTTGTATTTTTACTTTTCATATCATGTAGCTTTGTATAATAGTTTTTCTTCTTTTTCTATTTGAACATGTTTGAAGCAAATTTTATCGAATATTAATTATGTAAAAAATTATAAGTTTCTATTTTCGTGAGATTTCACTGAGTATGTTGTTATTGTTGTTGCAGTTGACTTCTTTATGCACATCAATTGTATCAGATAATTTATACACATGATTTTAATATAGATGTCAAAAATCATATAAATATAAAAATATTTACTAATAAATAAGAAAGTACAATGTGTTTAGTGTTAATAATGTTAAATTTTTAAATCATCTTTATTGTGAAGCATGGCCAATAACGACTTTGGGTCTGATCAATAGCTATTAGTGTTAATTATTTATGTATTTTAATAATAAATGTCTTTATTTGATGTGATTATGGAATCAAATTATCTTTAAAACTCTTAATATGACGTTATCCATAGGATTTCCAAATAAAATGATGTTATGAATCAATTATAGTCAAGTGCTCTTTATTTTTATTTAGTATGTCGGAGGACTTATGAAATGACAGGAAATCTATCAAGAAATGACAAAAAAGTATTGGTATAAAATCTATTATCAATAAATTTATAGTATAATTATTATTTTTATGAGAACTTATAAATATAATAGTACATAAACTGCATAATTTCTTTTATCCTTATAATATAAAAGGATAAGAATTATTTTTATTTGAATTGGAGATGAGGTATTTTTTTAGTTAATTAAAATAACAAAAGTTATATGTGCACGGTTAGTTTTTTTTTTTTTATATATATATAGGGCCTTTTGGTATGTGCAATGTTGACATTTTTAAAAGTTATTTATAAAACATATAAGATTAATTAAAAGATGAAGATTTAAATTTATAGTTTTGAAGATGGTTATAACTTCACACTTTCTATAATGTTGATTTTTAGCAAATAGTAATGTGATAAGTGTCGCGCTCATTTAAAATCTATTAATCCTCATTACATCTTCAAATTGAGTTATTGTAATATCATAATTTCCTGAAAATTGGAAAGGTAAAAGAAATAACCCAACACTTAATAGACAATTTTAAGAAATTAATAGAAAATGAATTAACTTTTACCAAAATTTCTATGTCTAAGCTATTTTTTAAAATTTCATCTAGATATCTGTTTGGGTGTATTTTGTTTAATATTAACTAATTTTTGTCGTCGTTATATGCAATAATATTCCAAATTTTCTGATGAATTCGTATATTTTTTTTTTCAAGAATTAATTTCATAAACTACTCATTAATTATTATTTTTTGCTATTTTTACATATAAAATAAGTGACTAAACAATCAATTTAGTGATATATTCTTAAAGAAAAGACATTCAAACTGTTATCTTTATGATATTTTAAAAAATAGATTAGAGATAAAAGTTTCTGTAAAAATTAGTCCATCTTTTTTTATTAATATCTTAAAATTGTCTGTCAAGTACTGAATTGGTTTTTTTCTTTTCCAATCTTCGGAAAAAACTAACCACCCACATATACTATTTGTTATTTTAATTAACTTAAAAATATTTCCTCATCTCCAATTGAAATCCTCGCCGGAAAACACAAAAAAATTACGGTTTGTTGTTCACCGGTATTTTTCCTCATCTCCAATTGAAATCTAAAACGGTTTGTTGTTCACGGCCGCCGGCCATGGCTATGCACGCTGGAGTGGGCTTAACAAAGATCGTCTTCATCGTCGGAGCAGGTATACACTTAATCAGTGACTAGTGTGTTGTAATTTTGTGATTGATTATGGTAAATTTTGTGGTTTGATCTGATATTTGTATGAAATATGTATGTTTTTGTGTGTATATGTAGGGTATACTGGTACTTTGTTGTTTAAAAACGGAAAATTATCGGATGTGATAGGCGAGCTTCAGGTATGTGTTCAATCTAGGTTTTTAATTGCTCGAAGTTAGATTCGATTTGCTTTGTGTTTTTTCAATTCTGTTATAGGGATGGTACGGTTGTATATCTATGTTACTATGTGTGTTATATGTCTATTGTTGCATCTTTAATGAGCTAGAATCTGCCTAGATGGTAAGCGTCCTTCACCTCCAACGTTAAGGTTATAGGTTTGAGTCCCTTACCTTAAGGTTATAGGTTTGAGTCACTAAGGGAGCACTAGGGAGTCGAGTCACTAAGGGAGCAAGCTAGGACCAGATAATATAAATTGAAAGGAAAACTGCCAAGGGGCATGATGAAATAACTTTTTTTCACACGTGTGGTGAGTTTAAACGTTTCTTTTCCAATGTTTGTGGCAGAATTTGGTCAAAAGTTATGAAAAGACAGGGGAATCAGATGGTGGAGATTCGGATGTCATTGCTGCACAGGTACCCAGCTTAATCTTGTCATTAAGATTATTTTATTTATTAGTAATATACTTTTTGGATGATCAATCGAGTTGTGATCTGCTAGTTGCACAGACTCTTCACTTTTGATGCCTCACCCGTGACGGATTCTCCAAAAATACACTACTTTTGGAGAATCTGACACGCACTCGTTGACATTTTTGAAGAGTCCAACCAACATAGATGGTCTATTTTACCTATCAATTAGAATTAACCTTTCTAAATTTCAATTTCCTTTCCGTAGAATGACATTAAGTGGCCTTAAACACAAAAATATTATATACATACTACTTGGTTTTAGAGTGTATATTCTTAAAAGACAATAAGCATTTAACTTCGCATCTTAAAAACTTTATTTATCAATATGAAGATTTGAGTTTAATTCAAGTTTCTAAAATATTCTTGATAAAAAGTAGATAGTTCCCCTCTTTTTATTAGTTTATAAAAAAAAATATTCAATATTATTTCAAGTGAAGTTAAAATCATAAAATTCACTATTAAATTCTTTTGGGCCTAAAGCAGATGTTTACTAGCCTTACTCTTGAGCCACCCCTATGCCCACAATATCTAGATATTGTTGTGTGGGCATGAGATAGAGTTTTGTAATTTGTTATGGTGTTGTGTATGAAAGTATAAATAATTTACCACAAAATGTAAAATCTGCTGAAGAGAAATACCATTGTTTGAGATCCATGGTTTATTGGTCTAGAAACTATAAGCTAGTGATGAGTGGTAGGACGATGGTTATCCCGATGCCATTCTCCTAGCCGCCTCTCCAGTGGGACTTTTTCTGTCTTGTATGAACGATATTTGAAATCCATGGTGAATCTTCTCTACCAAAAATGGATTGAAAAATTCTCTGTATTGTACTTGTCAAAAAAAAAAAAAGGTGATCACCCCTACTTCTTTAGGACTTCAATTGATTCCTTTATTTCTTTTGTAGGTTCGTAGATTGGCAATGGAGGTTCGACAATTGGCTTCGGCACGATCAATTACTGTTCTTAATGGAAGTTCTAGTGGTATGTTCTACCATGCTTTCAGTGATGCCATCTCATACTAAATTTTTCTATCTTTGCCTTTGACTTGGAAAAAGTTGCTTTTTAATGATGGTGTTCCTTAATCCCATTTTTCCTGGCAGGTAACTGGACATCTCTGGTAATGCCAGCCGCTGCAGCAGGTGCCTTAGGTTATGGATACATGTGGTGGAAGGTGAAATAACCCTTAGATTCCTTATTTATTGATACTACATCTCAAAGGAGATTGTCACTAGCCTGAAGTAAAAGACACCATGTCGAGCTTTTAATAATTCATGCAATACTTTCTTTCTCTCATGATCTGTAATTTCACTGTGTTATCTTCACCTCTTTCTCTCGTTATACTTGTAGGGTTTGTCATTCTCTGACCTTATGTATGTAACAAAAAAGAATATGGCAACTGCTGTTTCAAATCTGACAAAACATCTCGATAATGTCTCAGAGGCCCTTGCTGTGAGTATACACCTGTGCTTTCTTCTTTAGTTCTTCCTCTGCAATCTTTGCACATGTTAGCCTTGCCATGCATTCAAGTTAAAAGTATGCCCTTTTTCCATTCTTACTTACAGTGGTTATGGTTCTTCCGGTAAAAACTTTTTTTGAAATAGGTAACTTTGTATTCACACAAAAGAACTCATCGAAATCGATGAGGTGGGATTTACAAACCCCCAGGGGGTGCCATCATACTCAAATCCAAAAAGACAAAACTAACTTTACAATTGGTTTTTAAACTCCACAAGGCTATCTACTTCCCCCACTAAATTTTGCTTACACCAAAAATACAAAAAACTAAGACATCTCATCTTGATCTCCTCTGGGCTGCTAACCTTTCCTTCAAAACATCTCCCATTCCTTTCCTTCCATAGTGTCCACCATATGCAACTAGCGATATTTTTCCACCAGTCTTCGTTTGATCCTCTCTTTCCCGTTCCTTGCCAGTGTGTTAGGACCTCAAAAGTGGTTCGGGCATTGTCCAATTAACCCCGAGTATACAAACGAACATGTTCCATAGATCTCGTAGCTATCTTGCAATGCGAAAACAAATGACCATTTACTTCGTCTTAATCCGCACATGTAGCACTTTGAACAGATCTCGTATACCTCTTCTTTGTAGCACTTAATGGGTGAGACAAGCTTTTCTAATTACCAACCAAGTGAAACATGCAACTTTTAAAGGAACCTTAATTTTCCAGTTAATTTCCGGGGCCAAACTGTTGTCAAGAAATGATTGGTATTCCTCTCCCAATAGCATGATTTAACCGTAAAAACCCTCTCGCTATGCGCCTCTCAAACCGGTTTGTCGACTGTGATGATGCTCGGAAACAAGTTTAAAGCATGCAGTAGGTCTGCTACTCTTCCAACCTCCCAATCATTTAGAGCCCTTCTGAACATAAGGTCCCAACCTTGAGGGGTCCACATTTGCGCTATAGTGTCATTCTGCTGTAGACTGATAATGTACAAATCAGGAAAAAGTATCCTCAGATTTACATCACCTAACCAGGTTTCGTCGTCTTAAGCCGGTCTTCAAACCATTCCCCACTCAAGGTCACCTTTGCACTAAAATCGTGCCACATTCTCCTGATGGTTTTCCATACAGAGCACCCAAAATTGCCATTCACCTCTTCAGTTATCCAGTTGCTTTGTAGGCCATATTTCTCAGCAATAAACCTCCTCCATAATGCCATATCTTCACAATAGAAACTCCACAACCATTTTTGCAGCATACTGGTGTTCTGAGTACTCAACTTCTTAATGCCCAGACCTCCTTGTGCTTTGCTCATTGTCACCTCTTCCCATTTAACCAGGTTGTATCCTTGCTTCTCTTTATTTCCTTGCCAGAGGAAAACCCTTCTCGCCTTTTGTTGAGTTTCTTTCCAATGCTTTTTGGTAGTGGAAAAAGACTTAGCATATAAGTCGGAAGTGCATCCAGGACTGATTTTATGAGAGTCAATCTACCTCCCAGGGATATATTGACTCTTCCACCTTGTCAGCTTCCTTTCACTTCTCTCTAGAACTTCACTCCATATTTCCAATTTTTTGTTCTTGGCGCCCAAGGGCATCCCCAGGTATTTGGTGGGAAGAGAAGCTACTTGGCATCCCAGGTTGTCAGCAAGGCCTTGCATATTATTAACTTGATTAACTGGGAACAAGCAGCTCTTTCCGCGTTCACATGTAGTCCCGATATTCCTTCAAAAATGGTTAGTATTGCCCTCAGATGTCTAATTTGTGACACTTCTGCACCACAAAACACTAAAGAGTCGTCCGCATATAGAAGGTGTGTGACCTCCATATTATTAGCTCTGTTTGTATGTGCACCAAAACCTCTTATCCACCCCATTTCATTAGCCTTTCTGACCATGTGGTTGAGTCCTTCCATTGCTAGGAGAAATAAGAAAGGAGACATGGGATCTCCTTGTCTCAATCCCCTTTGTGATTGAAATAAACCTTCAGGACTCCCATTTATAATGATTGAGAACTTCACTGTTGACATGCAAAACTTGATCCAATTCACCCATTTCCTCCCAAACCCCATTTCACTCAGAACTTTCCAAAGGTAGTTCCAATTGACATGATCATATGCCTTCTCTATATCCAATTTGCATAGGATACCTGGTATCTTTTGTTTTTCCCTGGAATCCACCAACTCATTAGCCAATAAAGAGGCATCCATTATCTGTCTGTCCTTCAAAAAAGCCATTTGGTGCTCATCAATCAGTCTCCCCATCACTGTTTTTAGTTTCTCGGCGGTCAGCTTAGCGATGATTTTGTACATTCCACCAATCAAACTTATTGGCCTAAAATCCTTGAGTTCCGCAGCTCCGAGCTTCTTGGGGATTAATACCACAAAAGTGGCATTCAAGGATCTTTCAAACACTTCATTCTGATGGAAATTGTGGATTGTTTGCATCACATCACTCTTTATGATCCCCCAACACTCCTTGAAAAAAAGCATAGTAAAACCATCTGGACCAGGGGCTTTGTCTCCATCGCACAATTTGAGGATGTGTACCACTTCCTCTTCTGAAAATGGTCTCTGCATCCATTCCTGCTCCTCTTGGCTTATTCTTGGGCAATTTGTCATCACAAATGGTGGCCTCCAACTTTCTGATTCAGTGTATAGCTGCTTGTAGAACTCTGTTATATGATCTTTGATTTCTTTTGGATCTTTATTCTCCTCCCCATTGATAATCAGCCTGTCGATGGTGTTGCACCTCCTATGAGCTGTTGCTACTCTTTGAAAGAACTTGGTATTATTATCACCTTGTTTCAGCCACAACACTCTGGACTTCTGTCTCCACCTGGACTCTTCATTCTTCGCTAATTCTTCTAGCTCGACTAGAACTGTTGCTCTAATCATCATCTCATCCTCTGTCAGCACCCTATCATTCTGGATCAGATCCATCTCAGCTAGCTCACTTAACAAGCTGTTCTTCTTGTTGTTAAGTTCCCCGAAAGTTACACTGCTCCAATCTTTAATTTTCTGTTTTAGCATCTTTAGCTTCATACTGAATTTGAAATCTGGGCATCCTTCCACAACAAAACCATTCCACCAGTTCTGGACTAGATCTTTGAAACCTTCTACATTAAGTCCAATAGTGTGATGTTACTACATTATCAGATCCCTTACCCGCCGAGGACTCCTGATGTTAGCCAGAAACCATTTTTCGTGTTTGTATTTTCTAAATTTACCTTATCATATCTGGTCCTATTCCCTTAGGCTTTTTCCAATGTTAGTTAACTTTGGGAGGAGAAGGAGGAGGGAGCAGGAGAGGGCCCTAGGCCGGGACCTTGAACTTAGAAACTAGCTGGATTGATGTGTCCTACGTCTGTTTAAATGTTGGAACTCCCAATTTCGGGTCTTAATTACTAAAACTCACCCAGACAATCCATTTGGCGCATTTAAATCAGATTGTATAGTACACCAGAAGTTGTGTTGGAGATTATTGGATGGTCCTTGCACATGCATCATTTGTTAGTTGCTGCTTCTGTGCATCATGGCAGTATCTGCCACATGTTCCAGCTGCATAGGAACCATGTTTTCTGCTTGATTTTGAATCTCTAAAGGAGTGATCTATTTTATTTGCCAAGATTGAGCTTCAACTCATAATATAAATTATGGACAAATTAGCTTGGTATGGACAGACTTGCTGTACAGCTTCCTTAAAACTTCTGGTTAAGTTGGAATTGGTTGAGAGTATACATAGCAGCTGTTTGCACTTTGCAGGAAACAGCGAGTTCAAGACTATGCAGTGGGCAATGAAATATTAGGGTTGTCATTGTGTGAAAAATATTCCAACTACTATACATACGTGTAAGTTTTTTAATCTGACTTGGCTCATCAAGTCTGTGCTTCTCTTCAAGGGTGGCGTCTGTTTGAATGTGGAGATGATGTATCTCTTTTATTCTTGACGTGTTTTTATTTACAAGCAATACTAAATTTGAGGAAAGCTTCATATTAAGCCTAGTTATTAGTTGGTTATCAAGGGTCCAGTTACTTTTCTTCGTTCAGATGAACAAATAGAGATTCATTACTTTGATATATATCATACAATTCTATTTACATAGCTTCTTCTGAGCTGACACTTTGACATGTTTCATGTAATGATGTAAATAAATTGCATCACATCAACATTGTTTCTAATGTTATAAATATGCGGGTTTGTAATTATGTATAATGTCTTGTTAATTCCATCCTTTCTTATGTTCTGTTTTGTGCTTTGATCAGGCTACAAAGAGGCACTTAACACAGCGAATTGAGAATGTGGATGGAAAATTGGATGAGCAAATGGAGATGTCAAAACTAATTAGGAGTGAGGTGTGTACATCTACTTCACATATGTTTATGTTGTTGTCCGGGGTTGTCATCTAATTTCATGGCACTCCATTATTTGTTTCTCTTGTAGCGGAAATGTCAGATTCCTACCTTCCAGTTCCTATGACCACAAGAGAATCATAATATTGTTTTTCCTTATCAAAGTTAAAATCACAGAAAAAAATTATAATGAAAAGTATGGAGTTGGTACCAATTAAAAGAAAAGAAAAGTTTAGTATGGAGTTGTTATAATCATGTTTTTGTTGTTCTGGAACAGGTTAATGACATGCATGGTGATCTGTCCCAGATTGGTTTTGATCTGGATCAACTAAATAGGATGGTTTCTGGTCTGGTGAGCTCTTCTTTCAGCCATAGTGTGTATTTCTCCAAAAAGATTTCAAGGCTCTTTTCTTTCTGTTATATCTAAATCTGTGTGGAGTACAAGCTTTTTTCAATGGTCTTAACTGTTATCTTAGTCATTGTGCCTGTCCATGTAAACATATATTGACATATGTATTTCTTAATAATATCTGTTGCCTACTGATCTTTTTGTCTCAACTGTATTTGAATTTGTAGGATGGCAAGTTACTTTCTTTGGAAGGCAAGCAGGTAATTTGAAAAAAATTGTAATTTCAGTTATTAGGCAACAAATTCTGTTCATTATTATTAATTGCCAAAAAGGTCTAATATGTGGTTTCTGGAACTAGTAGCGAATATCTATTTTCCAAGTCATCTTCATTGATATTCAGTACTAAGTATTGCACTTACTGTTGATAACAGGAACTTGGAAATGCTGGTGTTATGTACCTGTGTAATTTTATCAATGGAGAAAAGGTGAAGATGCCCGAGACACTGCAGGTTCGTACAATTGTTAGTTCAAGCAACTTTTTCCACTAAAATGTTGTTTGCCTCAGCTTTATGCTTGCACAAATTGACTTATGCTTCTAATTCTCTCCCTGCATCGGAAGGCTCGGGAGTGTGGATATTTTTAGTGAACCAGAAAAGAAATAAGTATCCTTATTCTAAAAAAGTTTCTTCAAACTTTAACATTTTTTCAAGTACAATTTTACACTCTTTTTCGACTTAACTTCAAATACTACTACTTTTTTCTTTTTTCAAATATCACTCAATTCATGTCCAAACACCATCCTACTTGATTATTCTCCGTGCATGATAGGATTTTCTTGAAGTTTTTCGTATTTAAAGCACGGAGAGAACCTCTTAAGATACTTATACTATGATCCAAAGACCACATAATTGGATAACAATTTTGCCTTAAATGTTTCTGATTTTAGTCCTGGAGTGAAAGTGAGATGGAAAATTTTGCTTTATCAGTAATTTTACTTCCCTTCGAGAAGAGTTCTGACAAATAGACCAAAACTATTAATGGCTACGGTAAAGTTGAGTCATGGATATTTTGGTGTATGAGATATTTTTTGCAAAACATTGGGAGGAACATTGCAAGAATAAAATACAGTGGAGATAATAAAGATTTTTATTACATACATTAAAATACTGTGAAACTTTCTAGGTATTTTATGCTCTATGAGTCTATTTTTCTTCTCTTTTTTTATGGTATGATATTTTGATGGTTTAGGGTTGTTTGATGCTTGCTACCAATATCTTTTTTAATCATAACTTCCTGCTGCAGGAACAACTTAAAATTGTGGGCAACTCTACACCTACTCTGATGGTACTTCGGCTAACTTGAATATTTCTTGTCGTGTTACTGCTCATTGTTCGTCTACTAGAGCATATTGTCATGTCCCGCCACTTCACTGTCCAAGAAATTCAGCACTGAAATAAGGGAGAAGAATCTAGTGTTGTGGGGAGGTTAATAGAAGACCCTAAAACTCCCTAGAGAATTTCTTTAGAAGACTCTAGAAACCCTTTAGACATTTTAAGAATACTTTGGAATATCCTAGAACATGTAGAGAGTTCTAGAGAGGGACCAAAGTATAAATATTTTAGGGACTTGTAAAGTAAATTTTATTTGCATTTTAGCCCCTAGGTTGTAGTATAAATAGATGGGGCATTCATTTGTAAGGCATCCAACAACTTGTAAGCAATCTTCCAAGCTTAATACAAAGCCTTCTTCCAAATTTTTCGAAGTCTTTCTTTGCATTCTCTTAGCGGTCTAGCTTCAAAGGGCTTACTTGAACTTACAAAATCGTGAAAGATTCGTGAGTAAGTTGTCAAGTGCCACACGGAGCTTTAGTGAGACTCTAAGTCCGTGACAATATGTTGTGGTTCATATTTCTTGTCATTTCATATTGTCTCAGTGAATATCAGGAACCTTTGTAATTTCACTAGCATTTGACTTCACTAATCTTGTTACAGGGCCTTAAAGAACTTGCGGACTCCTTACCGGAAGTAAACAACAACAGATTTATTACAGATGGTATTACTCAAGATGGTATTGATAAATTGAGAGAGCCGCCTAGACCCCTGTTGAGGTATTGTTTCTTCAGTTCCAGAATTCTTTTCGCAAGTTTTAACGCCGCATCTCCCCATTCTCTCTTTTTCCTTTTATTATTACCACTCTGAAGGATTTGAGTTTTGATAGTGTAGTTTGCTTATTTTAATAATTTTTTTCCTCCTCGAGAGTTGGTGTTCACCTTTCTATAGTGGTGGTGGGGCGGGGCAGTGGCAGATCAGGGAATAACCTATGGGTTCCCAAGAAGCAGTAGCTTTTGCAAAGATCTACTTAATATCTATAAATACTTGACTACGTGTGTAATTAATATTGTACATTAAATGAGGTCACTTTAGGAATCAATAAACTAAGAATCCTAGATCCGCCTTTGGAGCAGGGGATTGAGTAGAGTTAACCTATTATATAGGTCAAGATCCTTAATTATCTTCTGCCGTGGAATAACCATATATCTTTCTAATCATCTTTTCGTTCATGGATTTAACAGGACGGCCTCTACCAAGTGATGATTAAGGGAAATATGTGAAATTCTCGTTTTGTTATTTCTTTATATCTTTTGGTGTGATATATGAAGGCACAACACGTGAAAGGAGGTGGGTGGTGATTTTTTTTTGGTAATGAATGGCAATCTCTCGGATTGCTTTTCTGGGTTTGTTATGATATGAATTTGTCCTAAGCTATTTTTTCACTGTGTTAGTAATTGTAATCGCAGAAATTTGTACATGCTGAAATAAGTACACGCCAGTGAATGGAAGAATACTGCAATGTTATGTTCTTTCTATCATTTCTTTGGAACAGGATTGTACATTCCTTCGTTATTTTTGTACCTTACGAGGTTTTTTGTTTTAGGTTACTTGTGGAATTTCACTAGTGTGTTGTTATGCAAGAAAACATCTCCCATTGTGTTCCTCTATTTTTACGTTGTTTGTTGGTCGTTGCGTCGAGTTTTATCATGATTGTTGCTTCTCCTTGGTGTTGTTGAAGCATAGTTCCTTACGTACTACTTGTATGTACTCATTGATTAGCGCTAAGATTGAAAATAATATGTTTGATTAAATACTACTTTTGTTCCAACTTATATTATCCTATTTTGTTTTTAACTTTAAAATTCGTATTTCACCTTTGAACCTATCAAGAGAGTTATTATAAAAAGGTTGCCGAAGGATAAAATATTAGATAATAAGCAGAGACAAAATGGGAAAAAGTAAATAAGGTAAATTATACAATTACATCAAATTGGTTGGTGTAGATAATTAAACTTTTTATTGTATCATGTTGTGTGATGATAAGATAATATTAAATAGTAACAACTAAAATAAATATTGTGTTTAAGAAACAACATAATACAATATACCATAGGTAACAATCATCCAAACAAAATTTATTTATATTTATACAAATATTTTAATTTATTTTATATAAGAAGGTTCAAAGGTTTTTAGTTTTTTCTTTAAACTATATATATGTTTTGTCAAACAATAAACTGGGATGGGAGAGTAGATTATTTGGGGGAGTTTCTAAAGTAGAATCTAAAGAAACTATTACCAAAGCAAATAGGAAAGGATTCCAACATCTTAAATCTTAAAAAATTTCAACGTGACTTCGCATAAAATTTGATTTTTTAAAAAATCTTCAAATTTGATATTTCTGAAATACAAAGAGGGCAATATGCAAAGTGGAGGATAATCAGACTTGCTTGAATAACTAACAATATAAATAAAGAATCTATTTTGACATAAATGAACATATCCTTAAAAAAAATAGAAAAATATTGTGAAGGATCACTCATATTGCTGCAGAAGATCTTGTATTTATTGAACTCTCCCCTTATTGAAAAGTATTTGAAACACTTCTCTACTATCACAAAGTGTAGCTTGAGAAGCATATGTACAAGCTTGTAACTAAGGACAGGATCTTTTCGGATGTCTCATCCCACAGTCTTCTAAATCTATAAAATGTTTGGGGGGAAATGAAAAATTAAAAGATCATTTTATTAAAAAACACTCAATTATGACATCCTTGGCTAGTTTCGACAATTGATCGGATCGAGTTAGATATGAGCTTGTAAAAATGGGTTTAGAGAAACATAATCAAATTGCTCAATTTTTCAGCCTAAATAAATTAAGTACTTTTGTTGTTGAATTACCATTCAAAAGCCAAAATGGGAGTACTTCAATCATTCCATTTCAACCAATGCAACTTTTTTGGTATCCAAAAGACGAACGAAATAGTTGTTTGTTGTTCCAAACCCATTAAGCAAAGAACTTGTTTAGAACAATTTCTTCGTGTTGTTGATTTTTAGGTTAAAACAATTACTTGACAAGTCTATCAATAACTATGATTATTGAAATTGTTGCAAATCAATAGTAGCAAATTTAGGATTTCGAGTCAGTAAGTTATATTCTTTATATATATATGGGTTTTTAACACATCCTATTATTCAAGCTAAAATCGATGAGTTCTATCGAATCCGTTGCGTGTAATTTAACACAAATTTTGCATTGTGTCGATGTTTTTTTAAATATTAAAGAAAAGTAATACGTAATATCTTTTGCAATGCCCTTAAAAGACTAAAAGTTTTTGAGTACATTATTAAACCACTACTATAAGCAAGATTCCATTTTCTTTTTTTGGGGTCTCTACTTTTTATTGTAATAGAATTATGGTGGTTTACTATACTTATATATTACCTCTATCTATACTTGTTATCACAATTGATGATATACCTTACACTCCTTAAATTTAAAAAATTTAAATCTGTCTCTAATAACATGCATAGGAATTCAAGTATTGTGTCAAACAAGGGCATAATTGAATGATTCGAAGGGGATTTATCGAACTTCTTTTTATCAAAAATAATTTTTTTTGTTTGTCAAATCTCTAGACATAAGGGAAACTTCAAATGCAATAACAAAGCTAGCTTAAGAATTGCTTTAAGTCACGAGTTTGAATCTCAAATATTTTGGTACTTTTGCAATTTTTAAAAGAATTTTATTAAAATTACTGGCTTCATTACTAGGTCAATGGTTTGTAGAGCTTCATAATTTCTAGTTTTGGTAGTTTCTTGTTTGTTTTACTCAGCTCAGTTCTAACTTTATCGAAACATAACTATAATTGAATTTGTGAAAGATGTCATAGTCAATACTATTGAAACTTAAAAGAAAAATATCGAATTGAAAATATAATTCTCTCATCGTACCCCGAGCCACTGACCAAAAGATGCCTTAGAAACGTCACTATCGAAAGTACTAAGTCAAATTCTAAGAGGAATTAGCATAATAATTAATTAATAGTTTAAGATATTCATGCATTTATAAGCCATGATTGAGCTTTGGATTATATAGTAAATTATCATCTGTCTTTCATGAAAAAAAATAATAGCTGGCTTAAAATATTAGAAAAAGAAAAACTTACCTAAATCTCTTACTAGTGGACCAATAATTGAGATTTGAAACAATACCAACATACTCTGTGTGATTCTACAAATAAGTTAAATTTGAGAAAGATAAAATATACGCAACACTACTTCTTCTTTTAAAAAAATAAAAAAATTATTTTTGAGTAGATTCACAACTTGAGAAAAAATTAATTTTAAAGTCGAAGGTGTAATATCATACATATTTCAATATCTATATTTCAAATTTGTAATTAAATTAATATAGATAAATAAGTGTGATCTTACAAATAAGTGTTTTCTTTTTTAATGAGCTATATGTAGTACGAATCCTATTAGATAAATTTGCAATCGAAATTCCCTTTTTAATTTTTTTCTTATATAGTTTAATGGTTGAAAAAAATTAGGGTGAATTTACATTATTGTTACAGATTCATAAAATCCAATAATTTAACCAAAATTTTATCTTTGTATTAAAAATTTACTTAATATTTATATACAAATAATCTATTTCAAATTTATTAAGATATACCGTCTAAAATCTAGAACTCAAAAATTTAAACGACTAATTATATCCTATAAATATCATTGTTGATAGCTACGTTAATTAAAAAATATATATACTACCCAATACAATAAATAATAATGAAAATTCTAAGGTTTGAAAATAATTAGTCAAACTTTCATATCTTTGACTTTCAGCATTATTTTTGGATTTTTAGGCACATGCATGCATGTATTTCATATTTTGTCAATATGAAAAAGGAGGCTTGTAGCCACGATTAAATTATCTTTATATAATGAATAAATCATAAGTTTGAATTGTGGAAATAATCATTAATTGTTTTAAAACTAAAGCAAAATAAGACAAGAAATATAGAAGATGAAAACAATAGAAATATAGAGACAAGCTATGAGATTATTTCTTATTCTTCAAAGTCTTCAAGTATATACAGTATGAACCATTATGCCTCTATTTATAGTGTAACATAGAGACATACAAAAAGTTAGTCATAAACATGACATTAACATGAATATAATTGGATGTCCATAGATAATATGCCTCGTTAAAACCTTAGTAGGAAAAAACCCTGTGGGAAAAAATCCTAGTGCAGGAAAAAGAGTACACATATCTTTTAATACGCTTTGAATGCTGCCTCGTTAAAAACCTTACCAGGAAAATCCAATTGGGATAAAATCATGGTTAAGGAAAAGAGTACAACACATATTTTTCTCCCTCTGATAAAAACTTTACTTGATATCTCAGAGACGATGCATTCCAATCTTATATCACAACTTCTCAAATATTAATGTTGGCAATCCTTAGTGAATAAGTTTACAAGATATCACTTGAATGGGTCTTTGAACGTCTATCTCACCATTTTGTTGAAGATCATGTGTGAAAAATACTTTTGGTGAAATATGCTTTGTCTGACCTCCTTTGATTGTATCCTCCTTTCAATTGAGCTATATATTATTTTCATAGATGGTGGTTAGAATATTCTTTGCCAAAGGAAAATCACATGTTTTCTGAATATGATAGATCATGATTCCAACCATACACACTCCCAACTTACTTCATAGATCAATATTATTTTTGTATGATTTGAAGAAGTGGTTACCAATGTTTGTTTCTTTGAATGCCAAGATATTGTTGTTCCTCCATATGTAAACAAATAGCTCATTTGCGATCGAGCTTTATGCAGATCAAATAAATATTCTGCATCTACATAATCAAATCATTTCTAACTCAGAGATTGATCATTTCAATTTTATACGTTGCTCATCTTTTCTTCTCAAAAAAAAAATCACACATCTTCTTTGTTAGTTTCTTGGCATAACTTGAATGATAATAAGACAATCCCCTCACTTAACTTTTTATATGTATATCAAATAATCTTCCAGCATTTGCATAACCATCAATCTGTTAGTGCACCAATTGCACTAATACATGACATTTTAAATCATTTTTATGAGATCAAAAAGATTCTTTCTCTATGTTAAGCAATCTCAAAACCATTGGGTACTCAATGGAATTGCTTTACGGCATTTTAAATCCTTCAAGGATTTTCATATAACTTCATCGTCTAGTTAGACATAATAATCATTATGCATATTCAAGTATTTCATCTATTGCCAGACTGAAACAAGTCTCATTGCATCCACCATTGAAGAATATATCTCCATTTAATAATGTCAGGATTTTTGCGAAACCCTTTATGCCCTGAGGCACAAATCACACTTTATATCTTACGGTTATACTTTCGCACAATGATTCATTTGTACTACACTGACATTATATTTTGATCCATGAACTATAAGATCAAAAACATCACTTTTCTAAGTGAAACAAAATATACTTGAATAGTGCCAATCATTTATCTATCAACACTATATGACAGATTCAAATTTAAGATCCTCGTAACCATTTATAGCATTGAGTGCTACTTCTCTACTTTTGGAGGGTCATATCTCCTAGCACACAAATTATTTGGGTGGCCATAATATATCCATGGAAAGCCCTTTGAGTTAGCTACCTAACGCACTTTGTTTCACCTCATTCGGAGTTCGGACGAAGAAGTTATGCCCATTTTCGTAAAGTCTGTCCGACAGAAAACGTAAATTCCAGTAGCTAATGTTACCGTTCATTACTGTTCACCCGCCTGAAAATTTTTCTAAGTGTTGGACCATTTTTTTAAAAGACTTATGTTATTTCTATATACCATTAGTTCATTCCCATCCCTAAAAACATTTCCCTCACTTCTCAAATATTCTCTCCAACTCAAGAAGAAGAAGAAGTGGGAGCTAGGCTTTGATTCAAGTCTTTCTTCATCAATTTCTTGCAAGATCATAGCAAAGGTATGGTGATCCTTCATCTAGGGTTAGCTTTCACTTCTAGAGTCCATTCAAAGTTAGTTTTCAAAGGTTTCAAGTTCTTCAAAACCTAGGGTTTTTATTCTAACTCATGGGTTCCTTCTTCAAACGTTTTCAAATGGTTATTAATGACTTATTATGATTGTATTAGTATTTAAATGATGATTTATGACGAAAATACTCCATGAACCCATGACTTCTCTCTATTCCTAGTTTATGCCTTTATAAAGTGGGTTGCTTGATAATGAATGTATATGAATCGAACTTGTTTAAATGTCTTTAGATTGTTGAAGTATGTCATTACTCATGCTTATTTTATGGTGTATTGTTGGTGTATTGGTATGAGAGGCTTATGGCCTTAAAGGCATAGTATGAGAAATTGAAGTGTTATCATGACATTGTATGAATGAGAGTTCAATGAAGATAATGTGATCATGTTATGAATGTAAAGGTGTTGTTGTAGGTTGTTCACTGGTTTGGTTGCATCATTACTACCCTATTTTTCATGTTCTTCGATTTCATTACATGCCTACAAGGTGTTTGACAAAATGTCCAACTATGGAGAATTGATGAATCGATGCTTTAAAGTTTGAGTTTCAGATGTATGGAAATCCAGAAATGTGTTGATGACACTCATGAATGTTGATGATATAATATGAAGGATTCTTCAACTTCATGTTTCATCATTTTCAGGTACCTGAACCTTTGCCAAGGTTTTATGAAGTGTTATGTCATAGTGCTCTTTCAAAGCATTTACCTCATTATCATGACCATTTTGATAGTTTGCTCCTCTCTTTCCTCAAGGAGTTTTATGTTTGGAATCGATTGGTCTATCACGCTTCTGGTGTACCATAGACTTTGTCCTTCAAGGACTATTTATTGGAGCATTTACAACTTAATTAAAATATTGGGTCAGCAAATACATCTAGCAAATTATTTGCAACATTTTGCAAATGAATTATCTCTTGAACTTCAAGTTCACATTTTTTTTAACGAGGATCTAGATAATTCACCCCACATATAATTTTCAGCTGCTAAACATATCTCCCCCTAATGTTAGGAAATCTAACATTTACCCCCCACTTCATTTTGGGGATCCATCTTTGTGCGTGGTGGAGCAATAAAATCATATGTGCACACATTAAATTTTTAGATGGAAATTATTTGGTTCCTGACCCTGAACCAATTGTGATGGGAGAACCTTGTTGGCTTGACGCATACACGTTACAACAAATTATAGCTAGACCAACCAGTATTATCAACACAATTTTATAATTTAGAACTGTGCTCTTAATTTAACAATTTGAGCAAACAATCTTACAAAAACCAATTTGTAAGTTGATACAAATGCACATGTGACCATACCATAGATGCATCTATTAAATCTAATAGTAAGTGGTCCACATGGCAGGTGAACGGGCCCATATTCACTTTTTTATATGTTCCAAATAATTTCAGGGGATACAATCTCAACCTTAGCTGGTACAATGATCATTTTATCATGAGAACAAGCAACACATGAGAATTCTTGAAGAATCATTTATTTCTTCAACAGATAACCACATGAATTCTCAATTCTTTTGCATCACATTTGAACCGAAATGGTCAACTGGTTATGCCAACATATATTTATTCTAGTAAACTTCTAGTTCACTTTTGCATGTGATTCCTTCATCATGCCCATATTTTTATTCAACAAACAAGAGAAAGACGAGCAACCTTTTATGTAAATATTCATAACCCGCTTTGATTGTAGTAATTTGAAGATATTTAATCTTTCAATAATTTATAGTCTCAATATAACAATTTTTCTTTTCAATTCCTCTGAAACTTAAAAAGTTTCTTTTGAGACTTACTACAACCTCAATATTATGAACTATTTCATTTTCTGGATAGTAACAAATTAGTCCTTCCAAAACTTTCAATTAATTTTGTGTAATGCCACAAATTTCGCAACACCATTCTTATGGTGACCATCTCCTTCAAGGAGAAAATTATTATTATTGTCATGGTTAAAATTATTACCGCAAGACTTATTTCTTGACAACCAATGACAAATTTGTGTTGCCACACAATAACATTTATTTTGGTCATGACCATAACCTTTATAGAAAAGAATTATTTCTTTCTTTTGTCCTCCAATAGTTTATAATAAAACATACCACAATATTTGTGTAGTACTCAAAGTATATGACCGAAATGACCATTTATGTCAAAATTAATATTTTTTTTCAATATCTCACACCTCCCGTAGAGGTGAGATGTGACAATTATCCAACCATACATGAACATGTCCTTATCCATATGACACAAGTCACATTCTCTTCAAGAAATGACCATAACCATTTGTACATGCTCCATAAGTTTTTATTAGTCATACTTTGACATTATTAAATTTATTTGACCCACCTCAACATCACTTTAAAAGTACTAAATGTACTACCACTTTGTATTTCTTTATTTTAATGGAGGATTTAAAAAACTTTCAAATTGGGTTGCACCAACTCAATGTGCCCAATAACTTTTCATACCACTTTGATGGCCAAAACTTAACTTCACATTTGAAGGACCATCTTAAGAACTCATAATGTTCTTCTTTTTAATTACCACAATTGACCATTAACATTTTACCACACTCATATTCATACTTTTAACCACTAGTCATTTTCAGACACATTATGTCCTGCTACCACATTCACATAAAAGAATGGAGCAAATCAATTGGACAAATTTCATGACTTTTATCAAGAGCATATCAATTTGCTCAATCATTGCTACATCGTCATTATATAACGTTGGGACTTGAACCCAACGTCTTACCCCTAAGAAGGCATTTTAGGTCATTATTTGTTGGGACCCAACCCACCATTTTATTATCATGATGCATCAGGACTCTCACCCGATGTATTATCCTCTTGGTGCGATAGGACTTAAATCCTTCGTCTTACCCTCAATCAATGACATAATAAGCCAAATATAATAGGACTCACCTTTGAACCTTAAAAAAATATTGTGACTTTGTGGTTAACATGCACAAATAAATATAGAACAAAAGAAACAAAATAAAAGTATTCTCAACAAATTATGTACTAATATCTTAAACTTGTCAAAAGAGAGAGTTACATGTAGCATTATATTATATTATGTTTGGTGCACAATAATTAAGCTAGTGAATTACTATTATAAATCAAAGAATCAAGTGCACACTAAGAAAATAATAATTTCAATTACACTAAAATAAAACTTTTCACTACCACCACCTCTTTTTCAATTTCCATGTGAACCCAAAATATTTCACACACAAAACAAAATAAATTAAAAGCTTATGTAATAACCAAAACAGTGAGCATAATCATAAATAAAATATAAAACAAATTTCACATACAAAAGAAAGTATATATAGTCATAGGTGAAAAATTGAACAGTAACAATAATATTAATCATTCACCTTGTTCACAAGTAATATATAAAATAGATTCCACAATAATTTACCTTGCTCCGGAGAGAAAAATAAACACAATTATTTTACCTCCTTTTATTTATTTTTCTTCAATCCTGCAATGGTAGAACATTTATGCTGATAACGTCTTGTAAAACTAAAGCAAAATAAGACAAGAAATATAAAAGATGAAAACAACAGAAATATAGAGACAAGATATGAGAGTATTTCTTATTCTTCAAAGTCTTCAAGTATATACAATATGAACCCTTATGCCTCTATTTATAGTGTAACATAGAGACATACAAAAGGTTAGTCATAAACATGAATATAATGGGGAGGTTATGGAAGTGAAAGGTTACAAGAATAATGGTTATAAAGGTGGAGGTTATGGAGGTTATGGTTATCTTCATAATGGAGGAAAGTATGGAGTAACTTCTTGATGTCTGTGGACATCCACAATATATTATTTTATAACATTAATATTTATATTAAAATAAATTGTTTTTTGTTAAACCTGTTAAAGAGTATAATGCTTTTTTAAATTCTGTTAATGCGGAATAT
Source organism: Solanum commersonii (assembly GCA_029007595.1). Lineage (NCBI taxonomy): Eukaryota > Viridiplantae > Streptophyta > Magnoliopsida > Solanales > Solanaceae > Solanum > Solanum commersonii. The sequence continues at coordinate 602,390 of JAJTWQ010000164.1, read as the reverse complement.
TTCTTACATCAATCTATTCTTATCTTGTTAATGTGAAAAGAGATTTTGTATATGTAGTATAAATAATAAAATAAATATTCTCAAAAGAGGGTTGTACCGTAAGAATTGATTATGTTTGGTAAATGATAGCGTGTCTGCTGCATTTGTTTGGTAAAGTTTGATTAATTACAAAGTTTAAGAAAGACTTAAGATTTTTAAAGTTTATGATTTTAAATAGGGCGGTAGGTAGGGGAGGGTTGTTTTGCTTTTCAAGGGCAGTGACGGAGTCAGAATTTTCAATAAGGAGGTTCAAAATCTAAAAAAATAGACACACGAAGTAGCCGAAGGGGGTTCAACAAATACCCAAAAAGTTATTTTAACCATGTATAAATTATAGAATTTTTTGTTGAATGGGGTTCGGATGAACCCCCTAATAGTAAGGTGGCTCCGCCACTGCCGAGGGTTTAGAGTTGTTGATATGTTTGTTATCGTATTAGTCTCATTATTATTATTATTATTATTATTATGTAGTTTTTTTCTTTTGATATCTATCATCGTATGTTGTTACTTGCTATGATTTCTATATTATTTTAGAGAAAATAGCCAAATACCCCCTCAACCTGTTACGCAATTCTCAACTACACACCAATACTTTACGGAGGTCTTATTACCCTCTTGAAGTATTTTGAACAAAAATATTAACACCCTTAAGTGTTGATGTGGCACAGCAAGTAGTGTGTTCACTTTCCTAGAGGCAAGTGTAAGGCAGATAAATAGGTCAAAATTAAATGATTTGACAACTGTCATTTTTTAATTGAATTCAATACAATTAATAAATAAATTTAGTTAATTACAATCACATACTCTCTCTCTAACCATTACCAACCTCTAAAAATTAAACCTCTGCAATTGAATTTTGTCATGGCTTCCATGGACAATTACCTATACAATAGTTTATTTTTTCATTTTTTTTCACTTTTAATCCACAATGAACTTTTTCATGACTAACACCTGCAAATCTTTCCTAAAAATAGACCACATAACCAAAAGAAAGAAAATGATAATCCTTTAATTTCTTTCACCTCAATGGAAAATACTTTCAATTCGATATTGAAAAATGATATTATAACTTTTGCTAGAGAAATCTTTTCGATTATAGTAGCAGCCCAAATTTCTTGTTAGGAATTGAAAGTGGGTATTAGATTTGAAATTTGGCAAGGAAAAATTCATCTTCAAATCCATAAAATAAGCAACTAGAGAACCCAGATGCAGAACTAGACAATAATGGCAATAAGATACCATAATAAATAGATTCAGCATTCATGTTAATTTATTGAATTCAACAATAACAACTCGATTTTGTGCAAATAAATGATTGAAAAGATAGAAGAAAGACGGAGGATGATGGGTGTGATGGAGATGGAGATGGATTGGAGAAGATGAGACATTGGGAACAATGGAGAAAAAATAGAATGATTTAGGAAGATAAATAGAATGGTGGAGAAAAAAAATGAAAAGCATTAAAATTGATGTATTTTGGTGGTGATTTTTTTAAAAAAAAATTATTCTGAAAAATAGGTGCGTGCATTACACTCAGCAACAAAGATTTGGGGGTGATGTTTTAAGGGTGTCAATATTTGTGTTTAAAATAGTTTAGGGGGGTAATAGGACCCCCGTGAAATATAAGTGTGTAGTTGAGAATCAGGTAATAGGTTGAGGGGATATTTGGCTATTTTCTCTATTATTTTATGTTGGATTTTAAAAGATGTGAATGGATAATGAATAGTTGCTACTTTTATGAAGAGTTGTGACTTTTATGAAAAGTTGCGACTTTTATGAAAAGTTGTGGCTTTTATGAAAAATTGTGACTTTTATGAAAGGTTTTGACCTTTCGAAAGATTGTGACTTTTTCAAAGGTTTGTGACATTTCCGGTAAGGCACAATAAGAACCTTTTCACACTACCCTTTGTTTTCTATAAATTGAGGGTTTCCTCCCATTTTAGTTAAAACATTTTTTTCTGGACTTCTTCTACTAGTACTAAATCTAGTATTCTAAGTGTACTTTACTGCCGTTGAGTGGTTCGCTGACACCGTGGTTTTAGGTACCGATACACTGGTGAGTAAGCTCGTTCTATCCTGGGAGGATATATTCCATTAACCTCGGGTACTTGAGGGGATAATTTCCTTAAGGGGACACTGTGCATTCAGTGGGTTCGATTTTCTTTCTTTGAGAAAAATATTTTTATATTGTTTCTAATTTGTTTTTGATTTTATTTTCTCTACTAGTTTTAATTTTCTAGTTTGAAAATACTCTTTAAACTTTGGTGTTTCTTACCAAGTTCTTCAAAGTTTTGTTCTAAGTATCTTAGGAATACAAGATGAACAACATTTTCTTCTTTTTTGTACTTAAA